>OZ023158.1:29113114-29553114 GCA_963678695.2 Diplodus puntazzo
TTTGTCAAGCTTCAAAACAGCGAGCGGTGCGTCTTTCCCCGGGGAGCCATCTTCTGACTGCTGTACCATTATAGGCCTGTCACTATATGCATTTCAGAAGTGCTGCAATTTTGAAGTTAGTTAGCAAAGTGACTCAAACATGCTGTACTTGAGAATATAAGATTTAAGATGCACAGAGGACCCTCCACCATCAGTATGAAGAAGTCAGTTTAAAAAAAGAACAAGATAAAAAATGCTCAACATTAAAAACTCTTCTTGATATACAGTATTATACAACACACTCGACTAATGCAGTATAGATCTGTGATGTCTGTTATGGAAACGTTGCTCCGGATCAACCGAGTCATCATCCGTGTGGGTGATTCTGAAAAGGCTTCCAATTAGACTCATGGGACGCGTCCAGAATCCTGACATCTGCTAGCTGGTACAGTTGACATACTCTGACTCTGATTATTTCAAACGTGTCACTGGGGATATGAAGAGTACGTTGAAGACAACCTTCTATGTGTTATTGAAGAAACAAAAGAAACAAAAGCAGAGACCTACTGAGAAAGAGAGAGGATAGAGAAGCAGAGAGTTAGGACAGCTGAAAACCACAGAGCGAGTGATCCCAGGACTTAAATGCTTTTCCACTGAACCGAGAATGTGCTGGCACCAGCCGTTTACTCTACCAAGTAAATACATTATGCATTCATATGGCTGTTGTTTACAATGAGAGCCCAGCGAGAGGGAGGTCTGCGGTGTTAAAGCGATAAGGGCAGATGAAATAGCCCATCAGAAAGCGTCTATAGTGCACTTAAAGGAATCTGCAGATAGGGATCTACTGAGTGGTTGATGAGGGGAACTGTAGTGAGGGCATACTCTGACTCACAGCTCAACACTCTCACATGTGTGTCTGTATCCTAACATGACATTGTGCAGTCTGAATAATCGAGAGTGGAACTTGTGATGAATGTTATGATTCTCCTGTTATTGGTCCAATCAAAAGGGTAGAAAAAACAAAATGAATAAAAAATTAAAAAACACAGCAGTGATGCAGGCATCACTGTTTGGGAGCACGTCCAGCAACAGTCAGAACAAAAGGCGAGAAGTATCTTTTTCTGGGATGGAAGCACGACTACAGATTTTCAGGTGGATGTTCATGTGCTTCCCTCTCTTCAGCCCGTAGGTTCCCTGCCAGCACCTTAAGAAACACACACACACACACGTATATAGTACAGGATGACATTAATTAGATAGAGGTGAACCCTATTGACCAGCTGGACCGCCGCTGGCTCTCTCAGCCTCACGACTCAGTCCCCTGATCATAGACAGGTTCACATACAGTGAGAGAGTGTGTGTGTGTGTGTGTGTGTGTGTGTGTGTATTTGAGTCCATGCACAGAGGTGTGTGAGTGCTTCCTTCCTGCACTCATATGTAACACCGGAGATGACGGGATAGAGAGAGCAGCATTGTGAGATAACATTTGGCTACGCAATTATTTTTTTACATTTGGTTTCTTTCCACCTCAACGAATTTTACACTGTGTGTTTGCGATACTAAGCCTTAACAATGCACAGCCTATGATTTCACTTCGTGTGTGAATACAACAATACTGTGAGCTCCTTCCTCTGTTTCTGTCTCTCGTTTCTGAATTTTGTTCACTTGCTTTATGAAACACTCTCGGGAGAGAGGGGCTGAGTCCCTGAGCTTATGTTGTACCTTTTTTTTTGTGGCTTGGTTTTGATAACTCACTCTTCCATCCAGACAGAGATGGGGGACACTAATAACTGTTTTAACCCTTTAATGGTGAATTATACACAGTAAACCTGGCAGTGCTCATTACACTTTGAGCTTCTCTCACTGACATTTGGCCACTTTCTGGCTTGTCCTGTGACAGTTATTAGCTCACCAAAGAACTGTACATACTCATTTATTAACCTTCTATTTTACCTGCTGCCTTGTCCTGAACACTCAAACATTTCACTTCAAGTGTCAAAGCCAATCATAAGAATGTAAACATATCAATGTATATTTTCAAATGTTCTTATTTATCTATGCAAGTGTATCAAATGGAGATGAAAGTGCACGCTGTGTTCATTCTTCGTGTCTGTTGTTCATCTCTTTCCAGCCATGTTCAACCTTATTCCAGTGGGGCTGCGAGTGGTGGCCATCCAGGGGGTGCAGACCAAACTCTATCTGGCTATGAACTGTGAGGGCTTTTTGTACACATCAGTAAGTGTCTTACTTAATATACGTGTGAGTGTATGTGTGCATGTGTGTTACTCCTAGTGGCAGACTTTCTAGTCAAGCTTAGGGATACATGACGTTGGATTTTGCAGACATGCATTTGCACGTGTTTTTCCAGCTAATTGCAGCCAACATTAGGTCCCTCCTGTAGTGGGAACAACATATTGCTTTGCATACTCGCATCGTAATGGCTCGCTAGGAGATGCAGACATACAGCGCTTTTCAAAACGTAGACATTCACTGGACATAATAACAAAACTACTGAGTCAACAGTTCACACATTCACACACATGATTAAAGCATCGTCTTATCAGCCTGTCGTATCGGCGGAGCTTTTCATTTCACGGCGATGCGATATTTCATTTTCAAGCTTTTATTGGCTGATCCCAACAATGATGTTGGCATGCATCCCTCGTCCAGCTGTGTGCACAGAATGTGAGGTCCTTGGCAGACATCTGATTTACTATGGTGACGTGTGATCGCAAGAAACTCAACAAAAAACATAAACGAGATCGTAGATACTAAAAATGTAATAATTAATGAATGTAATGATTTCTCTTTTATTTCTTTGTATTTACTGCAATGTGTAACTCATTGTCACTGTGCTCACCACTATAATATCTTCTGATATAATAGTGTCAATAAAGAAGTTCAAGGATTGTGTAAGCAGGCGGAGCAGTGACATATCCAAACGTGGCAGCTGGCTCTTCATCTTTGATTAAATGTGCAATGTTATGAATAATTCAGTTGCAGGCCGAATGATGTCCCTGTTAGTCTTCCTCCCAAATGCCACCATCTCATTGTGTGGCAGGCGTCAGTGAGGAGACTGACAGGCTGGTTGGATGTGCACCCAGAGGGCGTGCAGCAGACACACACATTCACTGTTAACAGACGACCCTCATAGTCAAATTAGTAAAGATTGTTCAGTATGGTAAAGGTCTCGGCAGACAGACACAATGGTGATTGATAGAAACAAGGTCAGAAGGAGCGAAGGAAACCTAATGATCTTGTAGCTTTTTATTCTGCAGCTGCCACTGACAAATTATTTAGCGCGTAGTTCGGGCGGTAATGTGATGACGGAAGAAGCAAAAACTAGCCTCCCACTGATTGCACTCTCTCTCACACACAAACACACAAATGCATTAATACACAGGGTTAATGTGAGAGGCCTCACCAAGCATTAGTTCATTCAGACACTTGCGTCAAAGAAACGCAAATAGTTATTCAGTTAGATCAGGCTCAGCTATTTAAAGGGAGCTCATAAGCAATCCGAGAAGGAACAAGGACACTGGTCTGAGGACTAATCCACTTAAAACACAAATACATGTACATTCGATTTAGTAAAGACAACGAAAAAGGTTCAACAAATACTCAATTTTAGACTGAGATGCTGGAGATGGCTACAACAGCAAGTAGCAATATATCATTATCAGCAGAAAAACAGCAAGACCTGTCGCAGGATGTCATTGCCAACCTGTACACCTGTATATGAATGCATCATTACAGGAAGCTGGTAGCCCATGAGCTGAGGTATGCACCACTGACAGGGAGGCATAATGAACCTGCTGTCAATAGAAATATATTTACCAACTCAATTTTATTTTGCAGTCATCAGTCATGTATAGAAACAGAGATCTTATCCGTAGTAGTACTTGTAAGACCAAAAGAATGACAGCATAATCACTGTAGCGACTGTGGCGGGTGATTGTTTGGTCTGCCTGTAATTACATTTTTAATGAGCACTAGCATTTGTTTGACAACATATCCATGGGGGTTGCCCCAGCTAAGCATTCCTGAGGGGGAATATGCAGGAATAATTGAAATAAAACATACTCCTTCAACCCCTTCCCACAGCACAAACACACACACACACACACTCTCACACGTTGTATTTAACACGGCTCCCCAGCAGTCCACAGCTCCTAGTGAGTGATTTTAATGATATGAGCTTGGCTGTCAGTAATTAAGCATATGCAGCAAGCTGTAGGATTAATTTAATAAAGATGGATCCTGCTGGCAAAGGGCTCTACAAGCAAAGAGAGGTGGCAGAAATATTGGCCTACCGCTTAACTGCCTTTTGTTGCTATAGTTTCTAGAAACAATTTGATTTTAAGCAGCTTACACTTCCTTTATATTAGCATAATATTATTGAAACGTTTCAGTTTTTCTTCTGTCTGTTGTTCTTCACTGAAACAGCTCTCCACAAAGTCTTCAATGACATCGTAATTAAGGTTGCAGCTAACGACAGCGGAGGCACGACACAACCAGATTATTCGCCCGCTTGATCTTTTGGGTGTCCGCGAGGCATCAGTGACCTCTCTGATTGCTCTTTGAATAGTTCACAAATGGGGGTTGTTGCTCACAGCAGAAAGTGCTAATTTGTCTCTGATCTGGGGCCTTTTTTGGGGGGGGGGGTTATGCTAGGTATCTCAATACCTGTTGCCAAGTGGAGAATCAGGGCTACAATCCTGTAGTTTGATCTCTGCATTAGGCAGAGTTTGGATATGACTGAGCAAAACCAAGTGCTTCTTGTGACAGTTTTTCAAGTTGTCGTTGCAATGCTGTCTTGTGGTGTCCCCCAAGGCTTTGACCTGGATCCTATTTTGTTTGCCTTTTCCATGCCTTATACTCGGCATGATTTCAATAATATTTTGATTAATTCTGCAGCCAAAGCTATATCTTATTACTGCGATTCATTTATATTGTAAACACATTTTCCCCCATTGTATGTCAAGATGAGCTGGGCTATATCAACAGTTTTAGTGATCCAGATTAGAGCTACTACTGGTACAAATCCTGATTTCTTTAAACTTCGTCCTTAGCTCAAGGTGGACCAATTTTGATTTCCTCTGTTTAGTTTTATATTCTTATATGGTGTCTCTCATATTTCAGGTTTCTGCACTGATCTTTGAAGCTTTTTTCTGACATCTGTCGTAGAAAGATCAGACAAACTGTTTAGTACAAGGTAGAAAAAACTTGATGTCATTACTCTGCAGAGAATAAAGGCAGATTTTTACTCATAAAACATTTTGGTTTCTTATATTTTTCACAAAAAAGGGAATCAGGATTAATGAAAGAACTAGAATCAGTAAGCAGACAGAGCATTTGAACCACAATCAACAAAACCTAAAGAATACTAAATTCCTCTGGCACACACTGAATTTGAATGTCTCTCTGATTTTTATGGTAAAATATGAAAGATTTGAGTCATTTGGTGCAGAGCATAAAAGCCGCAGTCTAAAGAGAATACTGCTGGCACAGAGTATATGCTGTTTAAAATAGCAGCCCTCGTGTGAAATACAGTACATCTTGTAGGTGTGTTAAATTGGAAGAATGCAGTTGGGGGGATGGGATGTGGAGCTCACCGTTTCAGCTAAATTAGAGTGGGAATTGAATTGAATGTGTAGCTGGGTGCCTAATAGTGCCTGTCTCACTTGGATTGCTGCTATGGTAAAGTGCTGCCCTGAAGCCACGCGTTAAACCAGCCAATAGCAGGTCGGCATCGGAGGGAGATTCCCAATGAACAGTGGAGGGACAACAGATGACGCAGTTCTGGGTGTGGGGGGGATGAGGTGCCACTGCTGCGGCTCCCGTTAGCCTACACACATGTGGCTGCATACATGCCTGCATGAATGATAATGTGAGTGAATGGTGAGTGAATGATAAGTGATTGTTTATGAATACAATAAATAGGATTCATGTGATTTACATGTATATGGAATTTACATTTTTGACACAAATTCTAATGCATACTAAATTATAGATTTGCATGTATGTTTAGATTTAGTCTGATGTTACATAAGGTATTTCCTTTGGTAGCGTTCCTTTTAGTGGCTTTTAGAGTTTAGACTCATATATGCATCTGCTGTATGTGCAGCCGCTGGTACATAACTGCGTTCTGTACCTATAAGAGCACATGCCAAGGAAACGAGAGAGTGAGAGAAAAATGAGTAGTGAGAGAGGGAGTTCACATGTGTGGGTGAAACAGAATGCACCAGTGAAAATATATTCATCTATCAGCGTCAATGTGTGGGAGAGGAAGAACCAATTAATATGTATTTTACTTTACTATTCTCTCTTGAGCTGCTTGCCCCTCTTCTTTTGCAAAAGTAATGTGAGCGAGAAAAGAAAAAAAAGTGTCGTCATCGTAATCTAAAGCAAGCTGCAAAAACATAGTTACCAGCAAAATACACTCTCATGCATCCGTAGCAATGCAGGGAATACTTTTTAGTGAACCTGAAACACTGAAACACATTTAAGCTTTTTTCCTGATATGTTTACAAATGTGTGAGTATAAATTTAGATTGCGGGCTATGTGGAGTCCACATAAGTCACGAGGTGCCTTTGAAGTGCTGTTATTAATTTCCTGGTGGGTCATATTTGAATAAGTGTGAGTCACCGAGGCTCCAGCTCCAGTTGAGTCTCGTCTAGACTGCTCTGTGCGAGTGTGTGTAAAATGGAGAGTTCAGGGCTCCTGGGGTGGAGCTATTTATCAGGTTAGCATTGAGGTTTACAGCCTCCTTTTTTTACCAAAATCGCTGGGCCGGCTGAATCCCTGCGGCGGTCGTACATCCTGTGAAAGGAAGAGTTCCTGCGTTTGACATGAAACCCATTACATTCTAACTCATGTAAAGCACTCTGGATATGCATATTAAGTGGCAGCTGTGTGAATAATGTGCAGAAGAAGGCAAAAGAATGACGATGATCATGAGGAAAAAACAAAAAAAAAGCACAAAAAAAAATAAAAGCTGTTAGATGAATGTGCCACCTGCATTAAACTCTCACTCAAGTCACTTTAAGTATTTTCCTCCCATCGTTAGTCTAGATTTAAAGCTATTACAAGGAACTGTCATTTTATGTGGAATGTCTTTGGGGATTAGTGTCGTATCGTACCACCAGCCTAAGAGGGGCATCTTTCCTCTGAGTCTTTTCAGCAAGACTCCTCAATTCATCCTCAGCACCCCGAAAAAATGAATCTATTCAATTAGGTATCCATCTCAGATAAGTTGGAATTGAACCCAGAGACAGTTATTGAGAATACCTATTCTAGTTATACATAACAAGTAGATCTTCTTGCTGAGGGTCTCTTTTGCTTCCATATATATCATAGAGTTGGATCAGTATTAAATTGAGACGTTTCATAACCAGTTAAAAGTTTCTTTTAGCAGCTTTAAGTATAAATCCAGGCAAAAGCATGCTTTAAGAGTCCCTGAAACCTCGAATAAGGGATGCAGAAGTTGTGTAAAAGCATATTTCATCCTTTAGACTACTACAATAAAATCATATTTGTAGGTATGTATAACTATAAAAGGAAATGGAGACAGAAAACAGCTGTAGGTCACTGTACATGTACATTATGGACTTGTATTTTTAGTACGCTCCTGTTAGATATGTAGTTGGCTCACACCCATGCCTTTTCAACCATTCAGCCTGCACAATGCCTTTGGTAAATAACCACTGCTATACGGTTTCACTCCATTGAGCCGTGTCATTAACTAGTTTGTGTTGTGTGTGTGCGATTTGGCCTGAGTGTGTACCCTGTGTGGGTGTGTCTGTTTGTGTTTCGTATTTGCAAGGGTCTTTTCCACCAGCTTAAAGCTCTCCAATTTATTCCCAGACAAATGAACACGGTGAGTGTACTTTATCTTTAGCTAAAGAAAAAAAGTGCCTTTTAATCCACTTCCACTCCCCTGAAAAGACTGGGACATTGAAAAGCCGGCTTTAGGACGATTTGTCTTCACTGCCCCGTCATTCTATTAGCCTTTGTGCGCCTCACGAGCACTGATGTGGCTACAAAGACACCACCACAGCACTCAGCCATGATTTCATTGGCATAATTGGTGTCATCTTAGTTCCGATATGGCAGCTGAACACACATGGGGCAGTGCGCAGCATTGATTTGGCTTGTCTGGTGCAAAATCTGGCCAATATCTTTACAGAGGAGATCAGATCCATCATGCCAGTATTTCTCTTCCCGCCGACTGGATCAGGAAATCACCATTCAGCTGTAATTACTCCCCCCAAGCCGACAGAATGCTGTTTGAGAGTGCACCATAATTGATCGTGTTTTCTTGACGTGGCCGCCTTGCTAATTGATTATTCATTTCACAGTTACCCTTACGACTGCTGAATAGTGCAATTGTATGATAGAGTACAAGGGGTTTCCTGGATCGGTCAGTGTGTGCCTGCTCCGTGTGTTCTACGATGATGGATGTGAGAAACTGGCACCCTTTAGTATGTTACGCAACACTTGCATCCGCTTTTAAATGTCTCTTTCGTATAGGCAGTTATTGGATCGTAAAAACCTCGAGGAACACTGCCATGAAGCTGGGATTCCCCCGAGCTGTAAAATATGAGTGTTCCCTGCCACTACCTGCCCGTTGCCCATGACATCAAATTGGCTTCACATAGACGGACGATTGTAAATGTATATGGGTTTAAGACATCTCTGTATGCAAGAACGGATATTATTGTGAGACCGAAGATGTTTTTCACGAGACAGTTCAGCCATGTTTACATGTCAAGTTGTTACAGTGAACATCGCCGCGCTGAAGTGAGATTTGCAAGCCAGTAACTACAGACCTTTCTAGAAGAGAGAAGATGATGAGGGGGTGGGAGGGAAAGACTTCTGAGGCAAATCTGGTGTGCTTCTACAACCGAAACGAATAACCCACCAACACCTCTTAACATCTGGCTTTTGTCTTTAGTGTGAAAGGGGACAATCCTTTCCTGAATATCCTGCACATGAATACCAACAAACCCTGAGAATAATATGTATGCATAGATATAATGTAAATGGGAGCGGGACAAGGTGAAGCTGTTATGTCACAGTTAAAATGAGGTGAAAAAATGAAGTTGATATAGAGCATGAACAGATGATCCGAAAGCTTTCACTCTTCTATTCTTTCTTTAGATCTAAGATCTGACAGCATTGGTCTATAAACTTAAAAGAAAACACTACTTTTTCCCCCACACAGAGGTTGCAGAAAACATAGAATGAATTGTGTGTATTCCACTTCTGTAAAATGTGGAGAAAGTATCTCCCAGGGCTCCCAACACAACTATTACACTCATTTTCTCATATCTGTGACAGACTGATACACCAGGGGCACATATACAGCTTATATAAAAGATCCTAACAGCACTCAGTACGCAAAGACAGCGCTACATTTCTTGCCTGGACATTGTGCATGAGGCCGGCAGCTGTGCATCATTTGGAAAAGGACTTGTCATAGTTGCATATTTCAAGGAAAAGCCCATGTAGTGTAATAGGATCGTTAAAAGTCCATTTAGACAGACCACCATAGAGACATGGGGGGAGGGAGATGACATGACTGATATTATTTTAGTGCAGATAGCATCCTGCTCTTTATTTCTAAAGTGATTTCCCCCTCGCTCCATCTGGCACTGGAGTCAGTGATTAAAGTGATGCAAGATTTTTTTCACGGAGAGACTGGTTTCAGTGAACAATAGATATGCTATTGACTGATGGAGACATTACTGGAGCCCATTCAAAAGAAAACTGAATGTTTCTGTCTATCACAGTCCTGCTAGAATAGAAATGGGGATCCCCTGCCATTTTGGCCCCTCCTTGTGTCAGTCTGAGCGAAGGCTGCTGTCCACAGACCCTCTCCAATACAGCAGCGCCCGCCAGCAGCCTGTCCTCCATCTTGGCCCTCAATGCGCTGTATCTCTCTGTATGTGTCTGTTTATCAATAGACTCTTATTCTTCTCCAGGGCGGGTGGAACCAGCCAAGTCCACATAAGCTCATTATTAGAGGTAGAACAGAACTCCTGGCTCGAGAGCTGAGCCGCCCGTTGTTTAGCTCTCAATTGCTGCTCGTGCATAACTGACATGGATGCTGCCAAAGCCTTTCTGAGACTGCTGCGGCTGCTAATCAGAGTCGGGCAGGAAGAAAGACAGAAGACAGTGTAGCACGGAGGGTGGTGAATAGTCAGTGTATTAACAAGGAGGGTTAAGAAAGCAACACAAGACAAAACATCTGATGTACTGCTTATAATTACATAGAGAGGATAGAAGGTGGAAAATCTAAGATACCTTTCGCAGTCAAAAGCCTCGACGAAACACCGAACACCATTTACACTTCTTGTTCCTTACATTTCATAGCAACCTTGTCACAATACCTGAATGTTAAACTTTGATACAAAACGATATTATACTATATTTTTTGATACCACGGCAGAAAGGGAAAAAGTCCTACACACGCAAAATAGGATAATTTCTTTCTTTTTTAAATTAACAATCCAACAACAGAGTGCACAGAAAAGGTCACCACATACCAACATATTTGTAAAAATGTTAATATCGGTGTAGTCTTAGGTCTGAAAATGTTATGGTAGATCCTCCTATACAGCTTCGAGACTTTACATACTATCCAATTGTTATTGGTTTTTTAAAAAAAAACATCTAAAGTATCATTAAATATCTTATTTTGTAGTCTTCATGTTCAGTTTCTCTCGATAATGCCATGATCTGAGGGGTACAAACATCTTCCCCAACATCACACTGGGCTGAACTGGAAGGACAATGCTGAGTTTTCATTTTTTCACAGAGGACTAGTTTCTTTAATATGTGCTGCAAGACGTAGCAAATCTTTTTTCCACTCTGTTGTTGTGAGTGCAATATTGCTACAATCTGCTGGGACAGAAGCAACAGAGCTGGTGATACAAACAAACTGAATACGCTGATCAAAGACACCGGGTCGGTGCTGGAACTACTCTGGAGCCGTTAACAGTTTGGAGAGAAGGGGTGCTGCACAAACTGCTGTCATTGAGAATGTCTTATATCCCCATGAGGATCTATTAGTAGAACTGCAGAAATAAGAACTGCAGTAAAGAATGTACTCAACTACAGTGTTTGCTCAAAGGAATTGCATAACTCCTTAAATAGGCTGTATAGCTACACCTACATAAAAAAAGACTACAGATCTTAAGCACTCATTGATATTGATGAACAATTTTACTATGATACATTCATGAATTAACAAATGAAATCAGACCCAAGTATTGTGAAACTTAAATACTAGCACGACCATTTGTACATCGAAAAAAAGGATTTGTCAACAAGCGATGCTGTAATGTGAATTTTGTACCAAAAATATTATAACTGTGGACGGTAGCCACTTGTTTGGGCTGTTGCTGTTTCCGAACAGCTTTAGCAGAAATTTGTGTATGGACCAAGCAGATTTTGTCATCCATGACTTACTCTAAAAGCAGTTTATTAGGAGGTTTCTTTGCAGCTCGTATCGAAAGGAGGAACAACTACAGCAACGAATACATGATCTCACTTATCGAAAGTACTGTTTGAATATAGATAATGCGTATCTATCCTTTAAAGGCACAACGCAGTGAATACAAGACAGAGCCAAGACTCACAAGCAATCTACTGTAGTTCCCCATCTTGTCTTAGATCAAAGGCAAACCTAAGTGCAGACATGGCCTCGAACAGATATTGATCTCTTCTGTGGCACTGAAAACCAAGTACACTGTTAGTGACTGCAGATGTGCAGTCTGAGTCAAACTGGAGCTGATGTTATTTTTCTGTTTCAACCTAATAATCTGTTAGGTGAATCCAATATATAAAGCTATGAGGCACCCTTGTAGCTCACCTGGTGAAGTGTGCACCCCATGTGTAACGCCCAGCCCATGATTGTTCACACAACATGAAGCCTCATGAAATAGAACATTTGCTTAATTTGTTTTTTGTTTTATTTTGTCCTGCATCTTAACCGTACATTCACAAGGTTTGGACTCTATAATCTTTATCAGTATAGGAATATTGAGTGTTTGAAGTGTTGCTTGAGTCCATTAGGCTTTAAAGTGTTCTTTAAGTGTTATTGGCAAACTGTATACCTCACATCTGCTGGATATGGGAAGGGAGACATTTTTATGCTCAAGTGTGAGCACAAGAGTATGAATATGTACCGATGTTCAGAAAGACAAAGAGCAATCATTATCCTTACCCTAACCCTGAACATGAACCTTTGTCTCTCTCCAGAAACATAGGGTAAGAGTGCACGTTGCCAATTTACTTGACAAATCCTTCAGTTTTTTTTTTTTCTTATTTATCCGCTTTAAACTCTCTCTTATTCCGAAGTAAGAACTGGAGACTAATTTCTTACTGAACCATAGCACTGTAAGCTCCCAGCTGGCTCCACAGCCCCCCTGGTGGGCTTAGCATTTATTCAAATGGAGTGTTTGGTACCCCTGTGATGTTGCAGCTTAACTGAGAACCAGAGCTGAGCTAACAGGATGTATCCCATCGAGGTGATACGTCACAAGCTTCCTGTGACTGCAACTTTGTTAGAGATTTCTGTCTAGTGTGATCTGTGAAGGCCAGATCCGAGAGATGATGAATGTGTGTGCTTGTCAATTACTGTATGTGGGTCTGGCTTTAGTGTCTTAAACTGGCTCAGTGGTTGCATCCAATAAAAGACAATACAATACGGAAGTTTACTAGATTGCTGTTTTCACAAGTTCAACAAGTGCACATTTTCCGACCCATTACCGTTCAATGCTATAAAGCCACATAGCTTGTTCTATGTTTAAGCTGCATTGTGCACCAAAGCTTCACAGCACATCACCAGATATCATTCGGTCGTTTGAAGTCCTGTAAGCGCTGCTAAAACAGAGAGGCTGTTATAGATGATTCGGTGACTGGTAGTGGCATGTTGTTTGTCATAATCTTACCATGGGTCTTTGGCCCTGGGGACACGTCATCACTCTCACCACTGACACCCACTGAAGTGATGTTTTTATAACGGGTTTGATCCTGGGTGGACCTGCTTCGATCTTAAAGCGGCATCCGCTGTTCCCTTTCTGAGAAAGATCACTTTGTAATATCCAGTCTGAGTTTTGACCCGTTGGCTATTCCGGTTTTGTGAAAACTGTGAAAATAGCATTTGCGCGTACTGTTTGTGTTTTCACATACAGAAAACGTGTCCTAAGAAGAATATTTAAAAAGGCATGGCAAGAACAATGCACTGCTGACTAGCTTCACTTGTTGTCTTTCCCTTGCGCACTGTCCCTCGATCTCTCTCCGGGGAAATTGTCTTCTAACTGATTAGACTCCGTTTTGTAGACTCACTGCTCAAGCAGCTCCACAAATTGGACCAAACAAACACTCTCATGTATCTAAGCACAATGAAGCACACACACATATACGCTTGTGCTTACATAAACAAAATCTGGCCTCCAACAACGTAAACCTCAGCCACACTGTTGTAGCATTAATAGGCAGATCCTATAGATGCAGTAGAAGCAAGCAGAAGGGGGAGTGAAGCTTTGTGCAGTATGGAGTCTGGAAGGTGAACAGCAAAATCACATGTCTCTATGGAGAGTCCCCACTGCGAGTTCATTAGTGAAAAAGACAAGGAAGACCCCTGATAATATAAAACAATAGATGGAGAACCAAAATGCATAACCCAAGCGCAGACAGATTGTATATGAGCATGTTTAAAAAGGTCTGTACTTGGATACACAGTCGAGTGGCAGTCACAAATGAAGTCTTCCAACAAAACCTTACATACAGCAGACAATACTCAAAGATAATGAGCAGCCCATACATAATTAACAGCTTGGAGCAAATTGAGAAAAAGAAGTCTTCATCTAGCCCTCATGTTTTATTAATGCTCCTCTGTATCCGTCATATCACTGTTATCCATGCTATAAAGTGCTACATTATTTACCACAGTAAATGGAATGAATAGATTTAGAAGATTCTCAAGAGACAAAAATGTTAAAGCAGGGGCATGAACCTTGAGATGGTTTCTTCCCTCTTATCATGCCCAAGTGTGTGCTGGACGTGCAGCGCGATGTACCGTTACTAAGTTGCATTCTCAAGTAATGAACTATAATATTTCAGATGCTTCTGTTCATACCAGTATGTCAAAGACTCTTGAGGCCGTGTGAATTAGTGTGTAACAGCTACTATACACTGTATCTGCTTCTCTTTCTTCCCCCTCCCGCAGGAACACTTTACGCCAGAGTGCAAATTCAAGGAGTCGGTGTTTGAGAACTATTATGTGACATACTCCTCCATGATATACCGGCAGCAGCAGTCGGGCAGGGGCTGGTACCTCGGTCTGAACAAGGAAGGAGAAATCATGAAGGGGAACCATGTTAAGAAGAACAAGCCAGCAGCCCACTTCCTTCCCAAACCTCTAAAAGGTAAGTCTGCCCCGATCCCTTTTCACATTATACCATTCAACGTTGAAGATAAGAACTATTTCAAGCAATGTGTAGTCCGCCATGTTGGGAATCAAAGTGTTTACAGTTGTCCCAAATGGATACACTCTTAGCCAACTGTCATAGAGAAGGGGCGATGTTATATTGCTTCAATATAGAATAAAATTATAAAGACAGTCTTTCTCAGAATGAAAAAAACAAAACAGAAAAAGAGTTCAAACTCTGGCTCTTTCTTCCCCTCCACACAGCTGACCTTCAGGGTGTGAAAAAGGTGTGAATGCCATATTGTTTGTTTCAGAAAGTTACAGGAATGGCAGAGCCCATCTAACCTAACGCAGAAATAGTGTAGAGGGAGGGACTTTCCAAAGTTTACAGGCAGCTTCAGCGCAATGTTTGGCATCGGAGATAAAGCGGCTGTAACTACATAATCTACTGAGAGAGTTTCACAGTTATTCAGTAATGTCACTTTTGGCAGAGGGCTTGTTTATCACAATAAGTAAGCTTTCTGGAGAACCACTCGCTTCTCTCTGATTAAATGTCCCCATTTTCTTTATACTTTCAGGCAGTGTGAGCTTTTCTACCTGACAGTTTTTCTCACCACTGTCGCCAAGTGTTTGCTCAAGGATGGAATTGTTGGGTCTCCGTAAATAAATTAATTCACGAGTTTGTTTTAGACCAATTGGAAAGTGTCATTAGATAACTTCTGTTGTGAGATGGGGCTACACACATAACAAATGGTTAATTGATTGATGACCCTCTGCCATTTAACATTCTCCTTAATCATACTGGCGTGGATGTTTTCAGTAGCTTCCTCCGGCTTGTCACACGCCATTGGCCTCAACCGAAACAGCAGGAACAATACGTTTAAACACTTTGAATAGTAGCAGCCAAGACTTTATTTTCACTGTAGTAAAGTCACGGAGAACCCCAACCGTGCAGGCTATGTGTGTGGTGGCGTGGCTTTGGAGAGCAGAGGAAACAGGGAGGAGAGGAGGAGACGTGGCTCTGTTCTCTCTGTTGAAAAGGCCACAGTCCTTTCATCTTCAACAAGACACAGATTTACCTGTCAACAGAGGGAGAGAGAGTCTGCTTTCACCTCAGTGGGATAAAAGTGCACTCGCTCACTAAGAAATAAAAGGCTCGCCACACAAAAAACTCAAACAATGACGACAAGAGGGCACTTTCCTGAGATTGTCGACCGAGGAGTCGTTTCAAAGTTTGTATGTCACATGAGGCTCTTTTGATATTTTCACTACATTCTCGTGTGTGCACATTAACATGCCTACTAGCTTTACAGGGGTCTACAGTTAGCAGCTGAAAATCCCTTCATACAGCAATAGCAACTGTTTGTAAAGAGGACTTTCCACAACCTGAAAGAATGAAAGACCATTGAAAAATAAAGAGTTGTCCTCACAGCCATCTGACTGAACTGAACAGAGCTTTTGCGACAGGCGAGTCTAACCTTTGTACACTAATATTGTACATCCACTTCACACCAAAGACAGTAAAAGCTGTAGATATTATACATGTGTGGACTATCTTAGTAATATGGGGTTTTAATTTTGCAGATATCCAGTAGAGATTTCAGTGCTGGATATTCCCCCGTTGGGAGTTAAAATTCTTCATTTTTTCTGTTTTGCCGATGCGTCTTTGATGGAGCTCCTCCAGCCAGCATCTTGTTAAGAATCTGTGTCTGCCCTCAGAGATCTCTATAATAGCTTTTCACTTTCATTTACTGGGCCATCTAGGGGGTCTCAAACACACTTAAGCGCAATGGCAAGAGAATGATTGCCTTGCTTTATGCGGAGAGAAAAATACTGAAAAAGAGAGGAAGAGGATAGATTTAGGCTGGGTGAGACACTAATTCCAACAGATTCCAAAAACCATTGCCCTCAGCTCCCTTGTGCATATGTTATCTACGAGAAGAAATGAGGTCCAACAGCAAATCCAAAATGAGAAAAATAAAATTGAATAATTAGATTTGATTTAATACCCAAAGATGTAAGACGTTCCCCTTCTCATGCACAAACTTGAAATTATCCAGTAATGCACAATATTTACCAAATCCCTTAGATTATATAAATTCCAGATGTAGCAAGAGGTTTGGAAAGAGCCTCGCAAAGGAAAGGGAGAAAAAGAAAGCAAAATAAAGGAGAATTTGTTCCAGCAGCTCATAAAGATTCAGAGGCAGCGGTGTTACAGGGCACCAATTAAGAAGCTGTCTGTGCATTGGCAATGGCGTCTCTTCCAGCCATTACTCACTACTACTGGTTCCAGTCTGTGAGTTTCAGCCGACAGCCTCTACTTCTGTCTTCCTCTGGATGGAGCAAGTTCAGCTCACGTCACTCAAACCCAAACAGGAAAATCCTCTTACAGTTCCTCCCTGAAAGTCTTGAAGCAAGACACAAAGAGCTGCCTTTCTCGGGGAAAAAGTGTGTAGTCTGTCAAGTGGCGTCTGTCACGGAAATACAAGAAGATTTGTGTGGTGGAATGTGAAAAATGACAAGATGGATGGCTGTTTGGGATTAATGATTAAAAAAAACTAGCAGCAGTGGTGTTGAGGTGATACCGTAATCCCGAAGGTCAATCGACCCACCATTAAAATCATACAACACTGTCACTAACAAGAGTGGAACCAATCATCAGCAGTTCCCCTGTGAAACCCTGCAGTTGATTGATGTGTATAAGGATGGTCTCTGGATTGCTGCTGGAACAAAAAATGCTGGGCTAAGTGAAGTGTCTGAAGGGCTGGGTTTGCTGTTTCAGCCACACGCTCCCTGTGGAATGAACATCAAATAGCGTCCTCGGCAGAAGGATGTTGACAACATCCTGAAACCAAAGACTGTGAACCTCAGATTACTGATATTTCTTCTGAAAAGCGCCTGCTGAGATGCAGATTGGGTCAATGCTGCATACACAGCAAAGCTAAAGCACTAGCAGCTACTGAATTTATAATGCAATGCTGTGAATACAGGATTTTTTTTTCCCACTACAGCACCAAACCTGGTCTGCTGGGATTGTTGATTCAGCAGTTGGCAGGGAACTATAAGTAAGATCTCATGTTATACCATCACAGGACCTTGTAATCACCACGACAGACCGCAGTCCAAGTTAACTGTTTTCTATAGCAATCCTCATGCTCATGGTGGGCGATTCGATGATTTTAGATTATGATCGATCCAGAAGGTGCTACAATTTACATTTAAGTCGAACCTTAGAGATTGCTGTATTTGGTGTCTTTCCACATTACTTTACCTCACTGACATAACCTCAGATCCGGGCAGCATGAGCAGACCAACAGAGTGATTAGGCTAACTGGACAGATATGCTGACTGTATCAGTCACTTCACATGACACTCTTCCTTGGTTGAATTATTGAAAATTATATAACGTGAGATATGGCTCGTGAAATGGTGACTGAGGTGCTTGTATCCAAAAAAGAATATGTCCTCACTGCATTATTGTGTTTTAGGTTGAGTTTGTTATTGACACTGACTTCCTGAAACAATTTGATTCCTGATTTAATTCCAGATTTGATCTGATTTGATTTGACTCATCTGAGTTGCTTGGATATGAATTAATGCTTTAAACTGCAGAAGGAATAAAGGTATCCATAGTTTGTAATCGCTGTCTTTGGTACAAACATTTACCTGCCAGTGTGGCGGATCACATTCAGAGATGAGAGATGAGAGATAACCAAATGAAAAATCTGCTCACATCAGGCAGTAGCAGGTGTTCACCTCCGCAGAAAGAGGATATTAAAAGATCAATCTCAGGATTTTATGGATATGTTCAACCTCATTCAAGTAAAGATTGATTTGAATAAGAAAATCTGGCAATAGGTTGACTAATATTATGAACTGATATTGGCTTATCACATATATATCAGCATCTGTATCAATTTTGTCCAATATGTGCCAAATGAAATCTGAAAAAAAAAGATGCTTGGGTTAATTTAGCATTAACACCCAATTAAGTGCACAGATTTAGACTTCTTAAATGATTTATTATGATAGCAGCATTTGAGGGATCATTGCAATAAATGTGCATATACAGGCCATTGTGTATTGATATCGGAATTATTTTTCATGGCCAGATCACAGTTGTTGTTTCTTGTTGTTACTTGTTGGATGTTATTTTTCGGTTTGTCTTATTCTCACTTTTTCTGTGTTTCCATAGTGGCAATGTACAGAGAGCCATCCCTCCATGACTTGACAGAGTTCTCCCGCTCCGGCAGCGGCACACCCACCAAGAGTCGGAGTGCCTCGGCTGTGCTCAACGGAGGCAAAGCCGTGAGCCAGAATGAGTCGACGTAGCCCGTCAGCCGAACCCAGGCCTGGGGCCGAACCACGAAACCTTACCTCCAGCAGAGCGTGAATCCAAGCAGACTTCTCTCACTGATCAGCGGTTCAGGACTAGCTACGACAACAAACCACACAAAAACACCCAGATACCATCAGTTTTCAACAGTTAGGTACCATCCTGGTCAATCATCATCAAAACTGCATCAATAGTAAGAGACTTAACAGCACATAAACCATTCTGGACTTATAAAACAAATTAATATTTTGTTTTGGGCTTGAGATTATCTATTATCTTAATCACATACCAGTTAGCTCATCTTTATCTTATTTTATTTATCAATTTTCTGTGGACAATAACTTTTCTTTGGTCATGTACACACCAAGCACTCGTGCATCTGTCAGACAGGGACAGGAAGTTAGACGTGTAGACATTCAGGGCAGCCAGAAATGGTGCTGAGTCTACGAGGCTGCAGTGGTACAGTAAAAGCCCTGATCTCTGTCTCATCCATGCTTCTGTGAATACAAAGCCTATAAACTCCCTGGCGTGGCACAGCCTAGTGCTGCTGGGACTGTGGCCAGCCAGACGGTAGCTCTCCTGCGTCCTAGTGCACACGCTCAGAGACTGAGCTCTCTAGCATGGGAAAATGAAGCCTATGTTCAGCTGACCTGAAATATAAAAGGGACAGTGTGGCTCTCTTGCAGTTTTTGTTTCCTTTCAGAAATGCCACAGCTGCACCTTGGTTTTTTGCTAATTTTCTGAATTAGCTGAGAGCTGTTTATTTGATAACCGGTTTCATGTTTTTGTCCCCTCTTGTTCTCTTCCCTCTCCATTGTTCAGTATTCGTATTTTTTGTTGCTGTTTCATCATTGAGAGGGGTTCCAGCAAACCAAAGACAGAAACGAAAGAGTGTCCCTTTAAGCCGCTGAAAAACCAAGTCAGTATAAGGCAAAGCTGGATTTGTTTTTTCATTGTACATTTTTGATGAAAGAAAGCAAAGATTCTGTGGAAAAAGGAACAATGGACAAAGGAAGTGATTTTAAACACTTTGAAGTTGGCAGCGTGCTTGATGTTGTGCTTTTTTGCTGATATGCTCGACGGCCGAGGTATGAAACGACTAGTCAGTGTCCCCATTCCCTTTTGTTACCACTGTGTCACAATGTCTCCGTCTCTTGTCCTCGTGATATGTTTCCTCTTCTCTGTGCTTGTGTCATACTTCGATCCCCCCGCCACCCTTTTCTGTCGACTTATATTGACTGATACAGTTCACCATAGGAATATGGTGCAAGCCCCTTCCCAGGATGCTTGTTATGTGTTTGAGTAACTTATTGTGGTGACAATATTTTCTATATTTAAAAAAAGAATACTGTGGACTTTTAGGTGGCTTAACATTTTATAGGACACGTCATATTTGTAAAAGTGAAAAAAAAAAAAAAAAAAGGAAAATATACAAAAATGAACATCTTCCCTTTCTTGCACAGGGCATGTACAAACACAATTATGTACAAAAAGGACCCTTTTTGTGGGCTAGATACTCTTCCCTTCAGCTACATAACTTCTTACTGGTACAGGATTCCGGGAGGCTTTCTTTTCTTGGTTTCCTCCGGAGGCTGTATTAGGTGAACCTATCTGTTGCATGGGAGAAAGCAGGGAAATTCTGGTCTAGAGCTGCATGATGTAGGCTATGTGTATTAACCCATGTTGGATCATGTGTTCCAAACTACCAGGCTAAATCTGATAAAACAACATTAACAGGCAGACATTGTGGCTGCCTGATAACTTCCAGTTGTTTATTATTTGTTGTATACACAAAAATGCACTGAATAAAATGTTTATATTAAGATTTACTTTTAAAATGTGTCAGACTTTCTTCTTTGTCCTATCAGTATCCTTATTTATGTGCACAGTACATTCCATTTATTCCATCTTCCAGCCACTGCAATTCAACAGGATATCGGGTTGTGGGAATTAGGGATTTATTTGGCAGGATCCGTAATAAATGGTAGTGCGGAATTAAGAGCCTTCTATGCGGTATCCTGGCTTGAAAACTCCTGTAGCGCTGCAAAAATTAATCGACTAGTTGTCAACCAATACATTAATCACCAATCATTTCTGATAACTGATTAATTCGGTTTGAGTAATTTTGTATGAATGAAATAGTCAAAATTCTTGATTGCGGCTTCTTAAATATTTTCTGGCTTCTCTGCCTGTCTTTGACAGTTAACTAAATATCTTTGGGTCGTGGTTAAAACAAGACGTTCTGACTCACATAGACCAAACAACTCATCAATAATCAAGAAAATAATCAACAGATTAATTGACAATAAAAATAATCATAAATTGTAGCCCTGAAGTCAATAAAACACACACATACCTGACTTCTGTCCGACACCATGGAATCACATAGCGGTAGGATAAGCAGTTAATTGCATCAGAGTTGAGGTGGACTGGCTTATGAGGCTCATTCTATGTGATAAATCAGTATCTCTTTTGGATTTGAAAGGCTGACGACGAGATACCTGGACCTTTCTCCAATGCTGATTGTTTTCCATGTGTCTGTACAAGTGCTAACTTGGCTGAATAAGGTTACTAAGTAAGCAAGATCCCCCTTTAACCCTAAGGTTGATCTTAAGATTGGTTTTAGAACAGCTTATGAAACGTATTTTCCCACGAGATAAATAATGTTTGGGCAATCGCATGAGATCGCATATCTAACAGCTGTAGGATTCCTTCTTAATAAAAAGAACTGTGGGCTGTGCGTGATCAAATTAGTTTTTATATAAGCAGGCCAGTACAAAGAGGAAAAACAATCCCATTTGATGGGCAAAATCAGAACAGTACAGTGCTAAAGGGTCTTTATATTTGCAGAGGATGCGACTTGAGGGTAGTAATTACCTGGTGAGGCAGTCGCTGCTAAGGCAAGGTGGGAAAGAACGATCTGAATGATGGCATGACACCGTGTTAACCTACCAGGCTTTGTTAATAAGGTCAGGCCTCTCTCTCACTGTCTCTGTCATCTCGGGAAGAAGCACTTTCGTTAATGAGGGGTTTTGTCCACGATCACTCTGCTCTGATCGTTGCCCGCAGTGCATGTCAGGAATGATAAGGCTAAAGGGTGTCAAAATGTGATGCAAAGGAAAAGCAATGGCAGGAAAAAAGTCAAACTGACTGCAATTACAATTGTAAAGCACAAACATTAGTGGAATAAAAATGCAACAAGAAAATTGAAGGTTTTATGAATTCATTTTATGTATTAAAAGGTATTTAAAAGGATACGCCAATCAAGGGCACATTACTTCAATTTTCAATTAATTCCTGTTACTGTTAGTTTAAAAAGAAAGTCTTGCCGACACACAAAGAGCAATACGGTCTGCAGGGGGGACCATCAATATGAACTAACAAAGCAGTGAAATGCAAACTAGCTCCTGTATGCTGTATACATATTTAAAGTTGCCTGAACAGTTGACCAACTTTTCCCCGTTCCATTTTTCGTTCTTAAAAGTAAAACTCCAAAACTGCGAGAACGATTGCAGTGACTGCCTCCATCCAATACGCATCAGAATACATTATCTCCATACTTGCAATCTCATCAATACATGTTATGTAGACATAGCATACATTTTTTAAGAGACATACAGCAGATATACATTCTCTAAAATGTCATTAAATTTCAGTACAAAGGTTGTTGTAGGAGAGTGAATTCATTTTGTTTTTCCTTAAGGTACAAATGTTATCTCAGGCTTGTAATAATACTGAGATAATCTCAAACTAAAGTATTCTACAAGCCGCACAATTTATGCAACAGCCACTAATGAGCAGTCACCAAGAAGAACTATAAAAATGTAGACAAAGAAACATGTCAAAAGACTTTACATTTACTTTATATTTACACTGCATCAGAGGTTGCATTAGACTGTGTTATCTGTCATGTGGACAAACAGGGTTGTGAAAATTCCATTGTAACCTGACAGTGACAGCGGAGGATGATAAAGCATCACAGCCATTGTGCCTAAACAGTCTACTGTCTACTGTAAATGAACTGCTCAATTTTACAGAATAAGACAATTACAATCAAAATATGAAAAATGTATTCACAAGAAATTAAACTGACTTAAAAGACCTGCTTTAACCTCTTCTAAACTCAAACATTCCTCTTTGTCCTCATGGACGCTCGGACATAATCAGACATAATCACGCCCATTTAAATTTTAATATGGACTTGCAATCTGCTGCCACATTGAAGACTTGGAATAAGCAGGATCACTTCAGACAGTGTACTACAGGTGGTCTAGCAGTGGTTATTGATAATGTTGTTTTTTTAATAACTAACATTACAGTAGATTGCCTTCTTCTAATTTGTCAAAATGATAGCCATTCTAATGTTGTTTATAAAATTCAGTTAACGACAGAATATATTCTGTTTATGTCACCACTGCACTGTACCGTGATGGACAATGGATGGATAGTTTTTCCCCAAGTCTGAATTTGACAGACAGCCCAACAAACTCAGACCCAAGAAGAATTAGCTTAAAGATTCTTACACTGGTCTAAGTCTGAGTTGTGTAATTGTACAAAAGCTTAAGAGCAGAAGATACTTTTGCTGATTACTACAGCCTATTGTATAACTCTGCAATCAGCTCGCCCTTGGTCCTTAGAGTGTGATATAGAGTAGGCATCAATTTGGTCTTTGGAGACTGCCTCATTACGCCCATTGCCAGCAGAGACAGGAGAACTAATAGGCCTCTGTAATATAGACCCTGATATGAGCTACTTCATCGTTCATGTAGTTTGACATCCCCCTACTCCCTTCATTTCCTTATGCCTATCTCTGGACTCCATTCATTAGCGTGGGGCGGTTCAATTCATTAACGAAGGCTGCCTGCCTTGTTCTGAGATGGTGATGTGCAGAGCAGCCACTTTTACTTTCTCGTAACTCCTATTCTCTTTCACTCCGTCTCTCTCTTTTCTTTCACTCACTGGTCATCAGAATTGGTTATTCTGCTCTTCACTTGGCCAGACTAATTAGTCCTCATGGAGCCCCGGAAAAAGAGCATATGCAAATCCTGAGGGTATGTCTCTCATGCACACACACATATACACGTCAAACAAAGCTATTGCCACTCCGCAGTGTGCAGGGATTTGAGATATTGAGTGAGAGCATTCTGCAATAATCTGTCACGAATCAAACAGTGCAGACAGAGCTGTGATATATGTGAGCACTGTGTACCTGTGAATGTTATAACTCATTACCCTTTATCACTGCCAGCACAGGCTGAGTGGCTTCATATTTCTCTCTCCCTCTCTCAACCAGTCTCCCCCTCTGTCTCTCCGTCTTTGTCATCTCCTCCACTGATGCCTTTTTGTAATGTTCAGTGGGAAATTATTTTCATGTGCAGAAATTACATGAATGTTTCTTTAAGCTTATCGAACATTCAGCAATAATGCTCACAGCATGATCTATTGATGCAACTTTGCAACTGTTGTTTTTGACTGTATTACTTGTTATTAAATCATTCATTAATGCCTTACAAAACCCCTTTGTAATGCAATGCTTCATTTAGGGCTGGGTGAAATGGCTTTATAATAATATCTCGATGCACCGATCAACCGGCCAGGGACGGGAATTGGCCAGTACTCACACTGACGCGCTGTGACCGGCGAGCAGCCAGTCAATGTCAGATATATATATATTCTTTATAAAGTGGGGTAACGAGTCGGCGTTACTCGAGTTGACAACAGGATGTGCTGTGATTTGTTCCACAGGTTTTCTTTTGGGAAAGTAAAACACTGTAACCCAGGGTTATGAACTGCATGTTTACTTTGAGGATAAGGATCAGCTTTCTGAACCAGCGCAGCAAACTTTTTATTCTGCTCACATGTCAATATCAGCACTTTGCAGTCTTCCTTCGTTTTCACCTTTCACAATAAGAGTCCCAAAATACCAGTATGAGTAAATGCATATTAGAGGGGGCTATATTATTTCAGTGACAAGCCATTTCAATATCTTACAACATGTTATTTTTACAGTTTAATTTCAATGTTTTATTACAAACACACAATTGAATTTTCTATTTAAAAAGGTAACATGTGTATGCTGGTAATTACAGTTTTTTGAAAGAAAACAAAAGAGAGAGAGAGAGAGAGAGAGAGAGAGAGAGAGAGAGAGAGAGAGAGAGAGAGAGAGAGAGAGAGAGAGAGAGAGAGAGAGAGAGAGAGTATAGCCCTGAGTATAAATCATAATGTAGAGGATATGTATCAATAATAAGATTCAGTCTCACAAGCTGTAAACCAAATCCTTTTCAATTTCTTATATTGTTTTATTATTAGGGGTTCTCCCTAGCTTACAATGTTGATTTTGTTGTCTTTTATTATGCTTTTCTGACAGGGTTGTCACAAGAGATGTTTTATACAGAAAACAATTTTCCACCTGCCAGTCAAGAAGTCAATGCATGAAATTAGTCTAATTACGAAACAAGCTGGAACGATTTGGTCCTTGCATTTTGTACACAGTTTAATACAGGCTTACAGCAAACTGAGTTAAGCACAGCTTCCCAGAAATATTGATGCTTTTACAACCTTCGGAAGAAGACAAAGACAGCTGAATTTAATTGACTGGCTGACGCAGAAACCTCCCACGAGGGGCAGCTGCAGCTCTCATTTACTTCTCCTCCTCTGCTCCTTTTCAATCTTTTTGTTGTAGACAATTCACAAATTATATACTCCATACATTGGTATGTTCAAAACAAAAGGGGTAAATTAATGTCAAGAATTTATCTATCTAATCATGAGGCTTTATTGTCATTTTTCACAGGTCCCGATCCCTGAAATGTGGCTATACCAGAACAGAGGGAGGAAATTGAGATTATAAATAATGTCGAGCTATATGCCTCTGAACCCTGGAGACGCACCGAGAGTAAACAGGCAGCAGTGTTGACAAAGAAACTGTGATAGAGCAGAAAGAAATAGGCTTAACAGCAAGATAAACCATTGTCACCCAGCCAGCTAGCATTTGGAAACAAAGTTGTGCATATCCCTCCTGGGGAGAAAATAGCAGAAATGAGTGACACTTCAGTTTAGTTATTGTGTAAAAACAGTGCGCAGATCTGGCATGCCTGGGTTTTCACAGATTTTCACAGTGAAAAAAAAAAACAGAGCAAGAAAATAAGCCTATCAGGTGACAGCAGCTAAAAACACAAGCCAACAACATCCTGCAGGGCCTCAGCGCCGACAAGAAAAATTGTCAGGTTGAGATACTGATGAAATCGAATGAAATGCACCACTGCTAACATTGGAAGTGCCTGTTCTATCAATCCCTCACCACCCCAGTGCCCTCTGAGAGCTGAGAATCCAAATAGAGCCTACTGCTATTTGTCCCTCTAACAACCTCTTTTCCATCATCCTGCCCATGTGCCCCTGGTTGGCACAGGAGAGGCAGTAGCTTCATTCTCAACAGATTAGCCTGAGCAGAGAGTGTCTCGCACCTCTGCTTATCAGCACTACCAGCACATCACAGCAGGGACAGGCAGGGAAGATGGGAAAGACACACTGCCCAGAGAATGCACACTGATAACATCCACCACAAATAGCACAAGACATCGCTGCTTACCCTATTAGAGGTGCAGTACAGCTGGGGTGTCGCCTCCTGCCTACTCTTCAGTGTTGTTGGATTTCATGTGGATTGTTTGTCAGAGATGAGAGAGCAACTGACTAAATTGTAATTACTGTGACAGAAACTCGAAAGAATTGGCTCACAGAATTTTTGGACACAGTTTTTTGGCTCTAGCAAAGCCCACTAACTTTGAAATTAAACAATAGTTGGTAAAAGCTCTGATTTCATTTGACAGCACTTATATTCACACCACAAACAACAGCAAAGAAATTTAAGCAGAATTCCCTAACTTTACAAAAGAAATGCAGAAATTCTTCATGCCACTCACTTCCTGTTTTTACTTCTAACTTGTTTTCTGGGACTTTTTGTCAAAAGATTGGTCTTCAGCAAGTCAAAACATTTCTTAATTAGATTGAAGTCAAGTGATTCACCTAAAGTCTTTGGATGTCTTTCTCGTTTAGGACAACTGGCATGCTATGTTGAGTCAATTGAAAATTCATCACAATTCACTAGTTCAATACAGATGTGAATTAGGGATGTCCCGATTCGATCTGCAGCCCGATATGGGCATTTTTCCACTGATCGGTGAATGACAGTGTTGAACGTGGACCCAAGCCCGATTTTTTTTTTTTACATCAGAGCACAATTTGTGGCAGAACTCAGCTGCGCACGTAACGTTACTCTGGCAAACCTGTGGATAAAATGTCTGTGTGGAGCGTGGAAACAACATAAAGTGGAAAGCAAAAGCAGCCCAACGGCAACATGTAACATCTGCAATACGAACGTTTCGCAATGGGGTAACAAAGAGCTCCATTTAATACTAGTCATTTGGTACGATAAAATATTACAGAGAAGGTAATTAAATTAATCGCTCTGGATAACCAGCACATCTCCGTGCTAGAGGATCAGGGTTTTCTTCATCATCTGGAGTTTTTGAATTCCTGGTATGCCCTACGATCTCGGCATTACATTACATTGACTCCAATTTCGAGTTGCGACGTGCCGTTATGCGCACACGTTTCGTGGGTCTCATACAGCAGAGCATGTAAAACAGGCAATCGAGGAGATGCTGAACACGTGTGAAATAGACAGGCAACACGTCCACGTCCTTTTACGTGACAACGTAAGGAGCAGGAAAAAAGCAATGGATGATATGTAGGTAGCGCACACACTTCATCTGGCTATACTCTAGGGTCTGCTGTCACAGTGACTCACCTGGTAACGCAAGGAAGGTGGAAGGCCAATGTTGCAAGAGCATATGCAGAATAATAAAAAGCCATATGAAAAGTATATATTATGTTTTAACAAAATGAAAAAAAACTATTAAGGAACAGCTTGGGTGCAGGTACTTTTTACGTTATCGGCAGATGCTAAATATTAAAGGACTCAGATCGGGATTGGGGTAAAAAAAAAAAACCTGATCGGGACATCCTTAATGTGAATGCTCTTGAACTTCTTTAAAGTCAGCACTTCAGATGGTACGATGGAATATGGCGCTTGCTGTGTGACTGCAGCCCCCCTGGCTCAGGTACAGCTGGTAACCTTTGTTGCATGTCATTCCCCATCTGTCCCTCACCTCATTTCCTGTCAGCTCTCTAGTCTCGATTCTCTAAAAAAGAAAAACAATGCCCTAAAATTGCCCCTGAAAAAACAAGAATTATATTCAACCAGCCTTGTTTATGGTTCTCTGAGGCTGTACAAGACACACAGATCTTTTGAGCTAAAAGCTAATGGCAGCATGTGAACATGATGATGATGTTTTTTAATCTAGCTTGTTTGCATGTTAATATTTGTGACAAACAACAAAGCACAGCCAGTGCTACAGGGTATATCAACGTTTTCCAGATATTCAGTGATAAAAGTACTGAACTAAATACAATTTTGATCGGATGATGGCACAAGATGAAAAGACAGGAGGTCAATAATATGATTACAATTCACCAAGGGGATATGTATTTCTGAGGAAAGTAGAAAAAGTTAATATTTTGACAAGCTGGTGGTGATAGAGGAAAAGTCAGTGGAGTTTACGCTCTGGAGACCATGAATGTCTGTATAACATTTTATGACAATCCATCTAACAGTTGATGAGATGTTTCAGTCTGGACCAAAGTGGTGCACCAACCATCTGACAGAGCAGTGTTGACACCACTGGAGCGATGTTGCTAGCACGGCTAAAAAACATTGCATCGTTTAAATCAAATGCAGAGTGAAAACAATGACAATCACATCACTCGTTTGAATCTTTCTCACAGCATTGTATGTATCCAGACCTCTGGTTAGACAGAGAAATTGCATCATCACATAAGCTTTTAGTTACAGCATACCACTGTATTGTCTGTGTATTAGATAACAGATTTAAACCACACGGAATAGTGAAGTACACAAAAGCTGACGTAAAATCCTTTATTAAAAACCCTTTGTCTGGGGTGACCGACTTCTGCAAATTCCAGTAATGACATGCTAATTCGCACACCTGTCATATGTCATAGGTCCGCTGTACATCTGGACCTTCTGGTTATTTTCATCTGAAATTAGATATGCAGTGACAGTTTTGCACAAGAGCCATCGTGTCAGAGATTACATAAATACATGGGGAGTAATTAGAATGAATGGAGTAAAATAATTGGTTGATGCAGCAACATGAAAGCCTGAAAGGGTATTAAACCACCAATGAGTGATCACATACTCCAGTCTCAGCCAGGAGAGACAGATTAACATTATTATAATCCAGACAAAGAGAGCGGCCCATTAATTTAATTAATAATCCCAGTTAATAACACAGATGAGCAGCTTTGGATGGTAAGTTTTCTTCGTTGTGCATGGCAGCTGCCGTCATTACATTTGCCAGATCGCAAATCAACTTTAAAGATTCATTCAGCCACCTACTGTTTCTAGTTTGTAAATGCAGAGATTCTTAAGTCAATGAAAGCAGTTTGGCTTCATCTTATCAGCTCTATTTATTGGCTAGAATTTAATTGATACCGGCTAAAAGGAAAAGCTGGTAATGTAAATTTCCCAATATCAGTACGATACTTAATCAGTCAAATATAAGTTATACGCAAATGTCTGGAGTTAATTTGTACAAAACAAACTAAATTAGAAGAGCTCCAGAGAGCTCCAAAGGTGTTCCTAGGACTGCATTTTACCATAATAACAAACATATACACCAACACATACTCAAAGGGTGAAAACATTATCAGCCAACTCTGTCGCAGCTGGCAATTACAGTATTTCCTTGTGGCTGTATTGTATTCTGGTCTACTGAGTTTTAAGTCTGGAGAGAGTTTGTATCTCTGCTTCATTAATGATGCATTTCTCCCTGAAGGATTCGGCTATTAAATGTCAGTGGAAAATGTTATCCTGCGAGAAGCTCTTACTCTTTGAATTTCAGTGACTGACACCAAAGCCCGATGTTTACTGTCGGATTGTTAGATTAACACTGTTGCTCTTCTGAAATGTCTTGCTGTGATACTACGTTATTTGTGATAGGCTAACTTTTCAGGGGAATGAGAAATATACGGCATATACCCCTATGAAATAAAACTGGCCTAGAAATGTAAGGTGTCGAGCTTTCATTTAGTATTTCTGTGACATTTTTTCTGTAAAATAAAACCTGTAACTTGGTGCAGAAGAGGTTAAGTTGGCCTTTTACCCTTTTATTTCTGCTTTCTCCTATGAGATTTTGTGTTGAACATTCAGTAATAACTGCCACTTTACTTGGAGAAAAAAATAACATTTATTGGTACCAAGACTGGTGCAGTATTGCTGTGAGTCTTACGTAAGAGAACAGGATCAGAAACATTTCATCTACTTTGATATTGTGGGTTCAAAAAGCAAACCACTGTCTGAGGTCATACCCTCACTCTCTTCAGTATTTTCAGTCACTCTCCTCCACACCAATCAAAAGAAGAAGGATGTTACATAATTGTCCTTTTTTTTTCTCAAAATGTGGGACCATTTAATTTATTATGGCACCCTTTGAGTCATGTGCTTGAGAGGTCTGTGTGAGCCTGATAATAGTATTTAACGAAAAAAAAACGACTTATTAACAGATCTTGTGTCACATCCACATTCTCAGTTATCAATTTGTACATTCTCTGAAGGTTCCAACACCTTCAAACCAAATTCCTATATAAATAAATGAATGTCATCAATTCTCACAGACAGGGACATAACCAATTAATTCTGCTTCCTGAACAAAAACTATTTGAAATTAGACTCATTCAAGAGATCTCCAAACAAACAGCATGGTGTGTTATGCAACTACAGTTCATTTCAATGCTGCCTCAGTTATTTGTTTGACTATTTTTTTTTCCACTTGTTCCAGCTGGATTTGCTTCAATACTTTTAACTTCAACTTATTTGAATCTCAGTCCTACAAAGCCAAGTTATTCCCTCAGGACCACAGGAAACACTTACTACTCATTTCCCCCTCCCATCTTGATCACTGTCAATCCCTCGTTCCCATTTAGCACAATCAGCCACTCAAACAGTGAACAACAGATATCACGTTTCAGGCACAAAGTGAATAATCTGATCTCACTCTTGTTTTTTGTCATCTGAAATCCAAATGCATTTCTTTTAGCACTCCCCTTCCCCAATCTTATTGTTAACAACCACTCATTTTTCTCTTTGTGCTTTGTGGTGCTCTGTCTCCCATCCTTCCCTCCATCTCACTCCTCCCCTCTCCCCACTGCTCATTTCCATGTGCAGGAGGGAATCCCAACTCTTGCCTCACTGCAGTGGATGAGGTCAGGCATTACGTAACGGGGAGCGAACGACAGCCAGACAACCAGCACTCACCTCTGTTAGCATGCAGTCAAGCAATGAAGATGGCAGTGAGAGGCAAGCAGGCAGGCAAAGGCCACATCCAATATTCATGAAGCCTCTGCAGCATAAATTCTCCCCCTGCCCTGCTACACTACAGTAGACAGCACTTGGTAAACGGTTGTGTGGAAAACATTTTGCCTCCAGTCCTCGAATCCTGCATCGTTCACTCCTGCACCACGGCCCCCACCCCCAAATAAGGAGGTGGAACATGAAGTACAGTATACTTGCAGGCTTTCGAGTAACAGGAGTGCCTGAGGGAACATTAATGAGAACTCAGATCACTGCCTCTCTAACCAGATAATATATGTATAAGTGAGCTGACAGATGCGAGAGTGGATATCTTCAGAATATTTGATAAAATCAGTGAAATGTCTGTCATAATGTTTTGATATTACGTTGAATATGTATCACTGGTAAACAACAAGACTAGAACAGAATGTGTAAAAGATGTAGTCTATGACGTCTGAGCCTGTCATAACAGGAAAAGCGGCTTTAATATCCTGCCGGATTTACTGCCACAAGCCGAGGTTCGGGAATGAATCAATATTCCCGCCTTTATCGTATTGGTGGGATGCCGTGATTTACTGATCTGATAATGAGGGAAGAAATTTGCTTTCTGAGAAAACAACACTATTTCTTCTTCTGCACATGCACCCCAGCAACACCCTCACACACAAATGAATGGCCTTGACAATAAACATGTGATGGGAGAAGGGTATGAGTGAACAGAAGATAAAGAACAGGATTCAAGATGTGTGTACCAGAGGAAACTGAAGAGAGTGAAGGGAGAAGACTATGAAATGAACAGAACAGAAAAATAGGGCAAAATATCGAGCCCCCTACTGGGAAGCCCTCTATTTGATCACAGGTTAACTGTAATAACTGAATGCTTTGTATATGGAGCGTGGATGAAGCAGGTTACTATGTAGTATGCCGGTGTATGTACCATCCTCTTCACTGCACTGGTACAGGACGTTTCCATCTGAATGTTGAGAAAATGTGAATTTTCACACCATTTCACGTAATTGTCAGTGGGAGAAAATGCAAATCAGCATCTCATTACATCTATAGATTGTATAGAGAAGGACCAGACGATGAGAATTCTCTCGTTTGAGTAAGAAAGCTGCTCAAGATGTTAATTTCACCCATTTCTGAGCTGAAATCTTCAATTTAGCTACTATTTTTCTATCATCTATTTGGGATCTTTGGGGTTCCAAAAACTTGAAATATGCCAGACGAGCTGTTTCAGTTGTTTTCTAAAGTTTAAAAACAAGTCCCCCAGGTACTTCAGTTGTTTGGGAAAATGCTAAAATGCTATGGCATGGGGTGAGCAGACAATAAGTGAATTTTCATTTTTGGGTCAACTGTTCCTTTAAACTGTTGAAAATAATGACAGTAAAAACACAGTGCTGTGTGTCTATCCTTATTGTAGTTGTAAAAGAATACTGCTTGTAAATTGTATTAATTGTAATTAAGGTAACTGATCAGGATGCAAAGACTTACACTTCACACAGTGTGCTACCTCATCCCTCGACTATCAATATTGCAGACTAGAAAGACTTAGTTTCAACTTGGTCTGACCGGTTGTGACGCCTTGATTATCAGTATAATCAGCCAGACATTATAATGTGTAATTATAATTATCGATCTGTCTTTACACACCGAGCTGTGAGCTTCCTTTTAAGATCTCTCACCCTCTCTCATCTCTATCGCTCCCCCTCGATCACACAGCTCAACACAGTCTTCTTTTTCTCTTCCACACCATTACATCTCTCTTTCTCAGTTTCTCTAATGGCTCTCTGTTCTGCTATCTCTTGGTCTTATCTCCTGTGCACAACCACTTTCTCTCTCCCTCCGGCTGCAGAAGCCTTCTTGTGCTTTATGCTTGTGTGTTGTATCTTTAGTCTCCATCTCCAAGTGTTGAGCTTCACACAAGTAGTATAATTTTGTGGAATCTGCTTTTATCCAGAACACCTTCGTCTTCCTCTTTCTGATAATTTGGCATTGATTCCACTTGTCAATAGCTGGACTTGTGGTTAGGCTGAATAATGCACATGCCTGGAGATCTGTGGCTTAAACCCCCCCATTAACAGCTCAGCCTCTGAGCTCAAATGAACCAGGATGTCAATATCTTGGCCAACTGTCTATCACCCTTCTAAGTGGAGCTGGAGCCAGCAGCCTACAGAGACCTATAAACCTGCTAGACACAAGGTATTGGTATTCGATGAAACTCACCAAAAAACCTGGGTGAGAACTGTCCCTGTGTCACCTGAGTCTCATGAACGGCTTCTAGAGGTCATGAGTACACCTTAAATGGCTTTATTCTTAGCACTAAAAGCTACTCGAATAAATGTAACACATTTATTTGAATAGAAGTCATTTCAGTGAGATTTTGTTATGCAAGAAGTGTTTGGTGAAGTATCTGCTCTGGTGTTAGCATAATGCCATCAAGTGTTTACGTTGGGAAACTAAGAGTTTAGCTTGTTTCAGCAAGAAGCGGTGCCGTCTGCCAGTTTCACTGGGTGAGCTGGCAACAAGAAGGCATCTCCGCCGCCCACTGTTAATCAGCAACACATATGTACGTTTGTGCACAAAGATTTGCAAATACAGGCCCACACAGAAATTAGACTGCCTAGCATCGCCAGTAATGTGACATTTAGCAAAACCCTTTCAAGAAGCGAGTCTAAGGGACAAATGCACAAGCACACAGAGAAACCAATGCATTTAACATATACAGTAAAAACATGGTATGTCTGAAGCTATAAACCCGTTACATGCTTTAATACAGAAGCAGATCCTGCTTGTTTCTTTGTCATTACATAACAATTAACCCCCTGGATGGATCTGTTTTAGTTATTCTGCTCTGCCAAATTGACAAAGTTTATTTTTTTTTCTCTTGATTTGTTAAAGTAAGCAATTCAACTTTGAGTCACACATGGCAGAAAAATTCTGCTCCAGTGCGTGCTGTGGGTTTAAAAATTTAAGCATATTGCAGTTCTGGCTACACCCCAATCAGTGAATTACCAGCATGTTTTGCCTTTGACAGCTGTTGCAAAAAACCTGCTCTGACATCACTGACTTTAGGTGTCATGAGATATTTTCTGCCATGTGTGAATGGCTTTTTCCATGGGCCCTTGGGTCTGCTTTAGCTGTGCCATGCCAAGCCATGATATGGGCTTCCACTTCTGCCTCTCAGCAGGGGACAGCCACGCTGATGTGGTTCTGCTTAGCAGGGCCAACCACAGCCATACATAACCTGGTCTTTATAAATGAAAAACAGGTGCACCTCATACATATTTCAGGCCAGGCGTATACGTTTTCTAGAGTCAGATGCAGGTAAAATCAGAAGGTGCAGATGAAATGTGACAGAATCTAAATTAAATAAGTTTTTATTCCTTTTTTATTATCAATAGCACATGCATAGGCTTAGTTTACCATTTAATTATTCATTTTTTAATTTGAGCCATCTCTATGTTAATGACCTATTTGTTTTATTCTCACACAATCTTGCATATCTTTTTCAATATGACATGTCTACATGTGATGAATAAGTAGTGCAGACACTTTAAATAGGCACAACTGCGCATAATGGTTGTTTGTCAGTGCAGCTGCACTGGCAATTGTCAATACTAAACATGGTCGGAAAATTGCGCTTCCTCTCTCTGGTAGTGGAGTAGACAGATTTATTGATATGTAACCAGGTGATTAGGGGTGTTTAAAAATATAGTGAACTGTGGGGGTGGAAATCATGCTTGTGCACGTGTCCACTTATTGAGACATATAAAAACAGAATCAGGCATATGCCATTGCTTTATAAATTGTTTCCATCTTCAAATCTACACATTTTATGCATCTGGTCCCTGGTAATGACCAAATGGCAATTTCTACAATGCTTAGAAAGGCAAAGCATGCAGTAAATAAAATCCAATTTGGTGCCACCACATAATGGTCTATAGTTGTGCTATGTTATGTCATATTCAGGTTTGTCTGACAAGAGGCATCTTGGGTTCAGGCTCAGTTCCTACTAATCATCACATAAGTCAAATTACTTGGTGTTTGATAAGTGCTAAGCCTGTATCCAGGCATTTTTTGGTTGTCATTTCTTCTTATTTCTTACCAATATTCACAAAAGCATCACACAACAACACTTACAAATGTGTTGACGAAGGTCATGGATCAGCAGTGTGCTAAAAGGGGGCGTTGGTGGTTGCATGTGTGCTACTTCCACGTGTCTTTTGCATTATATGGACTTGAGATTGCTGTGATGGGACAAGAAGAGTGCACATGTGAGCACTGTGTTGTTGCATTTTTCATTACGTTTGACAACTTATTGCATGCTAAGAGGGCTTACGAAGCAATGAATACATTGCTACAACGCTCTGCAGTCACTTAAAATTAATGATAATTAACCTGTCATAGAGGTTGCCAGAATCGCTTTGCTCATTTTGAAATGCATCTCATTAAATGCACCTTAATCATGTCCATGTCAGCAATGCTGACTCAATAAGCCAGCCTAAACACTCCCCTGTTCATTCCCTTTGATAATAATAAAAACATATTCACAAACAATATCTGTAACCTAAATAGTTCTGTTGTGTGTAATGACACCAGAAGCTCATTATTTACAGTTTATGAAAAGCATTCATAACAAGCTGCAAAAACAGCATCAGCTGTGTCTCTTTAACATTGTTAGGCTACCTCTCAGAAATTGTTGACCGCACAATACAGCTAGAGAGATAATTTGCAGCAGCCTTTCCTCACTCTCTACATTAGGTGCTGCAATATTCATGTGCAATTTTCGCGTGCAATTTACAAAATATGCTGGACATAGGGCAGGGTAATAACGCAATATTGTCTTTTAACATATCACGATATAATGTTTCTTTTCTGCAAACAGAAGAAATAGTTTGACATTTTGGTCATATTCATATGAATAGTTTAGTCTCTGTGTTTTTTCATTTCAAATTTGCAATACATTTCTGAGACAAGTCAAAAAAAAATCATAAACAAGAAAACAAAAGATGATTTCTCAATGACCATGCATGAAAATAATACGCAAAATCGCAACACAAAGATTTCTTCAGTCAAAACAAGATGCAGGCAGAAGCTACAACTTAAACCCACAACTAATCAAAATAATATGTATTTACCATTTTGATATATATTATCATAGATCTATCTTCATATTGCTGTTACCACAGAACATTTTATTTTGTGATGGGGTCATATCTGTCCAATGTCATAGAGAACTGCTGGAGCAAATAAATAGGTCTGTAATTATAGAATACATGACTATACTCGACTTTCTAGTTCATGATGTCTTCATTTTGCCAACTTGTACAAACTTTCAACACACTCAATATTTTAAATCAGGGACATGTCAACCCCATTACAGTCTGTAGACCTCTTCCTCGTCAATTTTTCAACAATGTCAATGATTAATTATTTATGTGTGTTTACATTAATAACATAATCTACCACTCCAGCTACACTGCTTGCCATAATAATTTCCTCAGCAAACACAGGTCCAACACCAATAAAAAGGTCATTAAATTAATTTGCTATAAAATAGAAATCATTAATAGCTTTATTATTCTTTGTCAGGAAATATTTTCGGTAACCCACTTTCCACTTTTAATAAAAATGTTATGGCACATTGTTTGTTTCTTATTAGTTTGTATGTTTTTACTTTATCGTTATTAAGACTGGTAAATGGTCACTTACCACATTTATGAGCAGTCCACTTAATACTACTGAAAATGATACATTGATTTTTCTGCTTTTATTTAGCTCTTCGACTACTCACAAGTTCTACAACATTTGTAACATCTGCCTATTCAAAAACACTGATGCATGCAAGGTGCTGACCTGCACACCAGGAGAGAAACAGCAATTCCTATCCAAGGCACCTGACGATATTTATATTCACACACACACACAACCTCCGAACCTCCAACTCTCCGATTAGTGGAAGACCCACAGCTGCCTGTAGACAGCCCTTTAGTCAGCCTTTTCAACAACATTGTTGAATATATTGTCAATTCATGTAGCACTATAGAGATATAGATATTCACATTTTCTGGATGCAAATTGCCATGAATTGTATTAATTTTGTGGAGCTCTGAGCATTTTTCTGACATTTTGAGTGAGCTTGTTTGGTGTGGATATGGTTGGGAATGCGAAGGCTCTGTTGGTGATAAGGATTGAGGTGATAGTGGGGGGTGGGGTTCCCTGAAGCTCTGAGTGCTGCTGATAATCAATCTCTCAACAGGAGAGGAGCAAAAGAGAGAGGCCCTAACTGAATGGAGGGATCCTCTCTAGCTGAGTTTACTCCAGGCTGAGGGAGACAGAATGACAGTTTCGGTCAAAGTTAATTTGTCTGCGTGTGCATGGCTGGAATTTATGCGTCTGCAAATGAGTGAGCCGGTGAGCAAGCAGGGCATGTTGATGTGTGGGTGTGAAATGTGGATGCGCTTGGTTAGTGCATGTTCATTCCCAGTGCCACACTGTATTGACACAGTGCATACGTTTCATGTGAGTACAGTATACTGCACAGAACGGCACTTGACTACGATTGTCATTGCAACATTTGAGAAGCAGATCTGAAACAAGAGGCGCAAGAGGAGTTCACGTTTCATCTTAGAAATAAAAGACTATTTGCATTATTTACAAAAAGAAGATGAAAAGGGGGGGGGGGGGTCACTCATTCTCAGCACCCAACAGACGGAGCCGGTTGCCATGGTTTCAGAGTAGTTGTGGCTGGTGTTGCTGGGCCGATGGGAGGCAGGCAGCTGGTTGCCTAACAGCAGCAGATGGAGCAACGCAGGTTTCCAAGAACACACAGGCACTGTCCCTCGCCTACATGTGTCATATCATTCCCGTCATCATTTTCCTGTCCACACATAGCGCAAGCACACACACACACACACACACACACACACACACTCACACACACACACATTTACACACAGATAGACACCAGACTACTCCATGGGGAGTCATGACTGGGCTTTAGCAGGGCTTTTAGCCTTTTATGTGGCAGCATCTTCACCGCCAGAAGACACAGAACAAAGCACCATGACATCAACGGTCTTTAAGAAAAGTCTTAGAACTCTGCTACTGGATTTACAACATGTACAAAAAACGCAGTTTTGATCTGAAGCAACCTAAACTAAATAAACAACAGACAAACATTACAGACTTTTACATGGACTGATTAAAAAAGTAGAAACACAATTTGCTTGAACTTAAAAAAAGCTATTAATTGTGAAGTTACAAAAAAACTGATCTGAAGTATTATTTTGTTTGAATGCGGCTTAGAAATGGCTGTGTCTCTATCAGATCATTTCACAGGCTCATAAATCGTGACTTCTATTCTTTGAGCTAATTAAGGTTTTCACAAAAAGCACATGAACTTAATAACCCTCAAATTATTCTGAAATTATATTTAACTTGGCAGATTTTTGTCCAAAAGAAAAGAAAACAAAAAAAACACAGGCATGTGCACACCCACACACATAATAAGACCGCTTCTGCTGTGATTTAAGGTTGGCTCACCGTAATACAATTCTGCTGTTACCCCTAAAATATATCTGAACGAGCACACATGCATGATTAGGCCAAGTGCATTTGTCTGCGCATGTCCATGTAAAAAAAATATGTGCATGCTGTAATTTTAAAGTCAGGAAAGGGAAGTAAGCTGAGGAGGCAGCTGAAAACAATAACCAGAGGATCACTGAACTCACGACTGTGAACTTTAATAAATTTACAGACCCGTGCTCTCACCCTGGGTAAGATAAGTCTAATAATAACGAGGCAGGATGAGATATGAAATACAGAAGATTTTCTATCATCCTATATCCATCTGTAATTCTTTACCATGCACCTAGGCAGGATGGCATAAACTCCTTAATAGCACTCACTAGCAGGAGAAAAAAGCAGATGAAAGCATACCATACCTAACTCTTGAAATTTTCTCTTCATAGCTATCACAACCCTACAGAAGAAACCTTTTTTTGTGCAGTTGCTATGGTAACCATAATTAGAGTCCAGCGCGATGGCACTGTTTCCAATTAGAGCATGGCTCTGTACCAAAATCGAGCCATGCCAACTGATTGCTGGATTTTTTTTTTTGTTATTACATCACGGACAGGACATTTGTCAATGTTAGGTGTAGAAGAGTAGAGTTATCCTGGATCAAAACACACAGAGAGAGAGAGAGAGAGAGAGAGAGAGAGAGAGAGAGAGAGAGAGAGAGAGAGAGAGAGAGAGAGAGAGAGAGAGAGAGAGAGAGAGAGAGAGAGAGAGAGGGGAAGAAAGAAAGAAAGAAAGAAAGAAAGAAAGAAAGAAAGAAAGAAAGAGCAATATAGAGAAAGAGAGAGCGAGAGAGAGAGAGATGGACAAAGCAGTGAACCGAGTGGAGAGTGTGAAAGTGGAAATGAGGCAGTCATCACGATAAACAAACAGCTTGAACCTCGCTTGGCTGACCTCCCATAGATGCGTGAACAGTTGAGTGATTGTTTGGCCAGAGGGGACCCTGTCTATATCAGCTAATTAATATGCATTAAATTATGACGTGATTACTCAGAATTACCCCCCACCCCTCCACCACCCCCAAACAATGTCTCTCATATTATGCTTGCTTTAATGAATGTCTGATAAAAAAAAAAAAATCCTGCTACATACAGACCCTCCAGTCTTGCTCACAGCTCAGCTTAAGAACATTTAATCGCTGCATCCATGTCACTGTTCCACTCAATCACACATCTCATCCATCTTGCCACACACGCTAAGCAGGGGGAATTGAAGCGACAGTGGAATTACGGCCATTAGAATAATTCATTTCCCCTGGCGAGCCAAATGAGAATGTATCAGCGTTATTAATAATGTGCTATCCAGGTCCAAAAACAGCCCTCCGATGACAGAGATGGAGGAGGCCAGTCAAATTGAGGTGAAAAACTCACCGCAGGCCTCGGGCTGCTCCCGGGCTACGCTGAACTGCGCTTTACCAATCAGCATTCCCACAGATATTATATACAGAGAATATGAGAAGAATAGGTATATGCAAAACGTATTCACTTTCACTGGATACGTGTAGTTCACTATGACACCGACAGATGAACTGGATGTATTGATTCACTCCCAGGGATACAGCATGCAATTCATCATCTTGATACAGTGCTACACATTTTGCACACAGCTATAAATCATGGTCTGTAATTGCCTACAGCAGATGATTTTTTCACCTGAAATACTATAGTTGACGGAATGTGTTCTTAAATTGATTCATACACGTGTTTTCCTGTGTGATAGATGAGATTTTTTTTTTTTATCACAGGTTTGTAATTACAATTTAACATTTCAGCATTTATTGTTTTATATTGATTCATAAATGGCATGTCTGAAATGGATAATGCATCATATGTAGTATCAGTATTAGGTGTTCTACAGTTTAGTTTTCATCTCCTTATATTTAGCACATACAATCAGGTCATTTTCATTAAAAAGGAAAAAATAACACGGACACATCGGTCACAGGTGTAAAACTTACCACCCAAACCAAAGCCTGTGTGACACAAGATAAAGCAGAATGAATGACTCGTAATGACTCGTAAACTTAGACATATATAAGTTGGTAAAAGTCATCGACCGATATTTTCCAATCAGAGCTATACTGTATAAGTGTATGTACATTGTCCAATGTGCACAGATATGAAAGCTTTTCTAGGGATCATAATACAGAAAAAGATACATGGGTAATTTAGAATTATAAAATTCCCTGTGAAGTTTACAGATTCAGGGCACCGACTTAAATTTAGGCATTAAGTGTAAGTGTAAAATATCCTGTCTCTGCGACTCATTTGTTTTGTTAAACATTTAAGTGATCATTGCAATAAATTTGTGTTTATCGGGCGATATGTAGATATATAAAATGTTTTACTCCTTAAAGCGAAGCTCTCGCCAAAATGCAACCTAGGCTTTTTTTGTGAGTGTATATGAGTCAAACCTTCGTGTAAAAGCATAATTACGACGAAAGAGGCACTTTTAAGATTGACCGTATTTTAATTTTTGGCTCAAACTCATTTTCAATGGGAGTGCATGGGGCACTTTTACGCTAGCATCAAAATCGCTATTTTTAAAGTTTGCTCTGTCGATCCCCAAGTACGTCTGGGCTGCCATGACGATGGCTAGCGGAACAAGCTACTACTAAGGTGAGTTGTTCAAAAACTTTCTTTTTAGCAAACTATCTGTACACAAACAATGTTCACAATGCTCGTGTTCATGTGTAGAGACCCTGGTGATACTACGAGCAAAGTTTCATGTTGTGTCGAGCCTTCTTGGTGTATAATAGCGATTTTAATGCTAGTGTAAAAGTGCCCCATGCACTCCCATTGAAAAGGAGTTTGAGCCGAAAACAAAACTACGGTCAATCTTAAAAGTGCCTCTTTCATCGTAATTATGCTTTTACACGAAGGTTTGACTCATATACATTCACAAAAAAGGCCTAGGTTGCATTTTGGAGAGAGTTTCGCTTTAATATAAGTGTTGACATCAGCCCAAGAAGTTGTGTATCAGTCAGGCTTTACTGTAGGCAGCTGAATGTAACCCACTGTTAGGAGCCACTCTGTGACACCCATCACATATCTGGACACAAACATCGTCACAGATGCACACATATTGGCCAACAGATGTTCCTGCCTGCAGTAAATACACAACAGCACAAAACAGGCCAACATATGATGTCATGTTTCGTGGTTGTTAGCATCTGCACAGATTTGTTACAAAACAAACAATCTGCCATTTGAAAAGGTCACAGCCACTCTTACTCTAACTGCTCACACCAATTTCATAAATGGCACATATTATAGCAGTTTTGTTGTGCAGGAATTCTACGATTACTCTGTTTAGCTGCCATTTAAAGGCCAAAATAAGAGGACACGGATGTAACGATAATGCGTATGGTGGAATGTTTAGAGCGATTATTTCCTGATTTTTCTCAGGACTGACAGAGCACAGCATAATCCTTTCACTGACAGGAAAACACTCAACTCTGGCAAATAAACATCAGTTAATCAGTGACAATGAAAGACTTGTTGTGTATTCAAATGGTTTATCCAGCTTGGCCAGCTTTTACAGTTTTTCTCTGTTGCTTTGGCATGATCCTTTAATGAAAATCACTCATCTTCAAACACTGTGAGCATCTATTCTTAATTTTCTCACAACAGCATATGAATATCTTCATATTTTCACACAGAATTTTATTGAACAGTTATCTTCAACTATCCCAGTTAAACATTCCACAAGAATTGGTCATGAAACATTATTATACTGCTTTTATATTTATAATTTAGTGTTTATCTGCATATGCATTGTGTAAATCATCACATGAAAAACATTCCAGCCCATACATGTACCCTGTCATGACAAACAAAATATGCCTGTCATGTCTTCCAAGATATGGTATTGTCACAACACCAAAGTGCTGAGTCAATGAATTTAATTAGTAAAATGCTCCTTACATTTTTGTGAAGCTTATCACACCGTTTTAAATAGATGAAACCTAAGAGGTATCATTTCCCACAGGAGATAAAACTGTCTGACTCACGGAAATCTACTTTCAATGGCAAATCCAGCCTTAAATAATCATTAAATACCTTACATCAATTTGCCTTATCAGACTGATATATCATGATGCTATCGTCCATCGACTGCTGAGCCCTGTACCATGGTAACATCATGATTTAAAAGGCCACCCACCAGTGCAGAAAGGTTGTGTGTCCCCTCAGCTACATTGTCGGCAGTGACATTTCTTTTCTGGGGGCTGCTGTCGGTGTGTTTCTCCCAATTGTCCCATTGTTAATTGGAATATCTTAGCCTAACTTTCTCAGCAAAGCCTCCAGGCTGGCTGCTAAGTTACGGACATGTGGTATGGTGACAAAGACTTTTAAATCCCCCATTTGCCAATTCGTTGGACCCAACCCTGATAAATATAAAAACATCTCTATCAAGGAAGTTATATCATATCAGTATATGTCATCATATCCCCAAATCTGCCATGTGTCATATGCATACTTCATCAGTGCATGTTGTTCAGCTCCCCTAGAACATGATGATTTCAGCCTGTTACTGACCAGCTTAAAGACAGAAACAAAGCTGTATATAACCAAAAGTACAAAGCATCCCTACAGCCAGCAGAGCATGTCGGTTGTTTCATAATGCAGTTCTTTCAGACAGCTGCCATAGAGCTGTCTGCCTGAAACCACAGCAGGGATCTTGATGAGAGACTGAAGACTAAAGAGGAGTACTTAGCATCTACTGGATGTGTGTGCACGTGCGCAAAAAGTAGGAGTATCTTAACAGTGAATGAGTGAGTCTCTAGCGGTGGTCCTAAAAGACTAATTGCATGCTGATGTAAGTGGCAATTCCGCTTCACCTCAGCTTTTGAACCCCACAGCACCTTTCATAATTCATGACTTCAGCGCAGCCACTTTAGCACTTTTGTTACCCTTTCTGTGGATTACTCTCCAACTGACAGTTTTTGTTACATGACCCTCCTCTCATCTTTCCTTACTCTTCATGTCATTCGGTGCTGCTCTAAGAAGAAAGTCAGTACGTGTGGTTGACTAAAAAGTTACCATAATGTACTGAAAATAAAGCGGCATGAAGGCTCATGAAGATCGGGAGCTGAGCCGCACTGAAAAACCGCAGTGAAAGGCTTCTGGAAGGTCATAAAAGTTTAATTTCAGACGCAGCCTTTCACCATTTCATTCCCAAGCTTTGTGAATTTCTTTTCTTGACTGTCCTCATTAACAAGACTGAAAGAGAAGGCATTATTGTGGGATGGAATATTTACCAGCCCATACATCTTACGCTCTCATTTAACACCGAGCGCTGATGACCAGCACATCCCTCAATCAAAGGTTTTATGTAATCTGCAGCAGAAAATACACCGGCTAAGTGTGCGTTACAATATCAACTTACAACAGCAAGAGTCACATCAGTGGTGGGGGGGGGATGAGGATAACTCAGTCTTATTCAATGCCAAAATGTCACAAACACTGCAACCTACTGGCTGAATAATGCAGTACTATGCCACTGTTCTTGGCAGACGCCAAACATGGCTAAATATTGAATGCCAATATTCAGGACATGTTAACTCTCTATGCCAGAAAGTCTGCCTTTCCTCTGTAACAGTTTCAGACAACTTTATGAAGCTGCAAGACTCACATACAGTCAAAAGCAGGTTTAATGATGATATGATGATATATATATATATATATATATATATATATATATATATATATATATATATATATATATATATATATATATACACTGCTAATATAAACACCAGACAGTTATATTATTCCATATGCCCTAAACCAGACTCAGTTGATACGAACAACCTTTTTTTTTTTTGCGGAGGGGATCACAGCAAAGCTGAAGGAGGCACTGCGGCCAACAAAACTACAATGCGCAATTATCAGAAAATTAAAAACATACTTGCACTCACCGGTTATAGTTCTACATGGGGAATACATCCACGGGACAACCTGGTGAAGTTCAGCGTCACAATCGTCATCCTCCATAAAGTCCAACTGTATTTCTCCCATACTTCATGTTTTCCGTTGGTGTACCAGGCTCTCCTCCACATTCAGGTAAGCTAACTTTAACCGTGGCAAGTGGTGTCTGTTCAGGCACACACAGCTAGTCCTTCCTCTTCCAAAAATCTGCCAGAGCTGTCCAAATATCTTCTGACTCATTATTTGATAAGTCTGTTTTCTCCTGAATCCACTATTCAGAATTTCCATTTTAAATCAGCGCGGCCGTTAGCCAGCTAACGTATTTCCGGTGTGTCAAATTAAGCTAGTCAACCACGCGAAAATTAACTTTTTTTGCACAGTTGAATATGAAATTTTGGAACCTTTTTTGTTAAGTGACCTAGATTATATTGGTCGGGATATATTTAAGTTACACGCATGACACAGTTTAAACCGGTATATCCGGGTAAAGGCGTGGACAAATTTTAACCGTTTGACAAGGTGCGTCTTCTTCGCTTGACACAATTCGCGGCATTTCCGGTTTCAATTTCCATCATTAAAGCACAAGTTCACCTAAAACGTTTAGTCAATATATCGACAGGTAGGGCATTTTCAACACCGATTATTAGAAATCAAAGGAGACTGAAAAACAATATTTGGGACCGATATCTGTTAGCAGTAAAAAAGAATATCTTTGTGTCAACATTTCATCGAACAAGCGATGAAATAATTGAAATAAAGTACTTTATTTGAATATTTGTATTTTTCTGCTATTTTAGACATTTATTTGATACATTTAGTTATGAGTTGCTGTGCAGATTCCGATTATTCAGTGTTTATTGTCATGATGTGCTGCCAGTCGATCAGATCGCAGATCTAAAGGAGCACATTTTCAATTAGTTTATTTTATCAGCAAACTGACAGAAAAATCACAGATAATTGGAACATCTGGTGAAGTTTGGTAGTCCACAAAACATTTCTGGAGCTTCACAACTGAAGCAGATGTGGACTTGAATCAAAAAATAGAATGGCTCCATAAAGCTCGCCCAGAGTAATCCAAGTATCTGGAAGCCCGAAGATCACAATTTGATTTGAAAATACATTATTTACAATCTTCTTTTGAGGCAGGATTTTCACAGTAGCTACTGGTGCACCCTGTCGTGGGTGAGCTTGAAGCGGCATGGAGGATGTAAATAATGTCCTTTCAAATCAATTCGGGATCTTAGAGCATCTGGAGCTTTGGATTAAGCTGGAGGAGCTGTATGAAGCCATATATATATATATTTAAGGTTTTAAAATAAGTCCCAAGACTCAGTGACGTCTGAATTTTCATTTTGGGTGAACTGATCCTTAAAAGTAGCAAGAATGCTATTTTAAAAACAATACCCATGCTTAACTTGCATACAACTGGCTAATTTTGGATATTTGAGATTCAACAATAAGTCCCTATGATTGATTCATCAGTGTCTTCTGAAATGTGTTCATTGAAAATGCAGCTTGAAACCGTCTTGTACATTAATCTATACAGTTTAACAGGTGTCTCCTGTCCTGTACCTACCAGCCCAATAAGCTAAAAATATAATAGCGGAGCAGTGAGTCAGAAGTGAGCCGACGGCCACCCACAACATAATGTGCACCATATTTTCATTCACATAGGCCTACAGTAAAATGTAACCTTTGGTGAAACCAATGGTTTCATCATCAAAATAATAGGCACAGATAATTCAGTCTGGATTTTCCATTCATGATCGAGATCCGGCATTTTTAATTATTTCAATGTTTATCCTGATTCACACTGTAAATGCCTTTAATCCTATAATATTATTACACAAGACTAAATCTCAATCTTATTAAAGCAAAACAACCTTCCATCTGTGTTTGCAACAGCCATGGATAAATAATATATCTGAATGACCACTGTTTATTAATACGAGTAACAATGGTATTAAGTGAGAGTTATCATTTAGTGTAATTTACACAAAGCATCTCATATATGGGGAAAACTGACGATGATGAGGGTGAAGCTGAGTGCACAATGAAAGATTGTTTATGCTCTCGCACAATAGACCGCAGCATATGAGTCAGTCTTAAGGGGATCGTGGGGTTTGTTTAGATGCTGTAACCACAACACTTGATTATTAAGACAAGAATTTCTGGTTGACACATACAACACTACACACATCCGCATTTATATGCTGATCTTAGTGAGTGAGTGAGTGAAGGAACGACAGCACGGCTGGAGGGCTTTAGTAGTGATGAAGAAGAGGCCATTAATTATATCGACAATGATAGAGTAATACATCACTTCGTGTTCTCCGAAATTGTACGCATTCTAACTAATAGTGTTTGTAGCAGCAGCAAACCCTGGTTGAGGACGACGATGATGAAGTCAGTTTGTCTTGTAGAAAGAAATATGAGGCTGTTTGGTACTGTGTCAGTGTGAGGTACAAACGTCTGAACCATGCATTTTTCAAACGCTGTGAAGAAAAACCTAAAGATTGCTTCAAAGACAAATTGGAGACTAAGCTACAGGGCAAAGATGTCAAGAGTGTCAGCGCTTGCAGACGTTGCAGAGCACAATAACAGGCACCTCGCTTCTTCTGCGGTATTTCTTTCCTTGACAGTTTTAATGGATTCTAGTGTAGATGTGTGCAGATGAACTTACCTTAGCGCACACTACCAGTTTTAATTGGTCACTGCAATCCCCCAGGGTCCATGCTTGCTTTCAACATAGGTTGTTATTCGAGAGCCTGAGGGAAAAATAACATTACCCGTCTTAATAACTAAAGAGGTGTCGGTTAGTACAGTACCCATCTCTCCAGTGGCCAGTTTGCATGAGGGCAAATAGCCTTGTGGATGATACATTAAGTTCTAGACAATGAAGGCCACATATGCTGACTGTAATTTCTCTTGACTCCAGTACAGCAATATAGCATTGTGCCTAATGAGGGGCAAAAAATAGTGTATCCACCTGGGTGTTGTGTCTCCATCACTGCCAGTGGGATTGTATTTTCGCAGGCTAACACGGAAAGCACCACCACTAAGCTTACTACTACACTTTACCAAACACTAGAAATGAAACAAGGTGTAAAGTGAGAGTTTGAATAGTCCAACCAAAGCCTGCATTTAAATACTGATTAGTGTGTTGATGAGTCTCCAAGTCCGTCTTTTTCTGTTTTGCTGGCATATTGTATATCGTAGGACTCATTCCTGCGGCGCTCTATTGTCCACACACTGCAGTCACGATGTTAATACATCACTGAGTCATTGCATTCTGAACTTCTGATCTAGCAGGAAACAAGTTGTCAAAATTGATATTCATCTCTCACTACCCAGAACTTTGTTTTCTCAGCTAGGAGTGTTTTCACTGCCTCCATGCCTTTAAACAGACACAGCCAATGGACCAGAACACTGGCAACTATAATAACCAACATTACAGCTTGCTACTGTATTTATTATTTATCACTTCACATTTAAATAAAATAACAAGGAAGGCGGAGAGCACAACCAGAGACGGCTCTACTCCAAACTGTTCCCCTTCAGGCAGGAGCTTCTCGCTTTAGAAACAACACCTACAGAAAGGACCTTAAATTCAATAGTATTAACAATACATTTTGTTGTGTAGTCTGTTTAACATTTTATGATCTCTTTTGTTTATCTGTACTGACGTGTATATTTTGTGGCTGGAGGCTCGTTGCTGGTTTGATATCTGAGGTGCACAAAAGGCAAATCTCAATCAACTTGGGTGACATGGCAATTAACTATTGAACTTGAACGGTGCATGACTGAGTCAGTCAGTAACTGAGTGAGCGAGTCAGTGAGTGATTAGCCAGCAAGTGAATGAGCAAACAAAAATGACAGATTGTTCCGCCATTCATGCTCTGAACGGCTGACAGCAATGTTAAGTGAACAATACTTGGCTTTTGTCATCTCGGGGCATTTGTGTACTTACAGTACACGTGTAGGTTTCGAATGCTTGTGTGCATTTGTGTGTGAGTGTGTGTTCGCGTATTTGTGTATCAGGCTGTCAGGGCTGTCCTCCACTCCTAATGGTTTAATGGGCACCCTGTGGTGCCTCTCAAGCCCCCTGGAGTGGGACACACTCAGAGTGTGGGGGAGCACAAAGGCGCAGCCATGTCTCTGGAGAGGAGTGTCTTTGTGACGAGGGGCCACTGCTGTGCTGACTGTTGCTGGCCTCATGGTGATTACCCTCCCCAGGGGGTCTGCATTGTGGGCCCTGAGACCCAGAACTTCACCTTTACATACCCCCCTGCTGCGCCTCAACAGGGGGCCGAAACTCACCCCTGTCGATCACTGCACTTCAGTAGGACAGGCCGCCCGCCACGCAATCCATCGAGCATACCCCATCACTTTTTCCCAGTCAGGAGTGATCCCTCAACGGTGACATGGCGTATGTTCAACACTCATAATATTTTTTTAATTATTTTTTTTTACCATTTTGTTTTTAACCAAAATGAAAAAAAAAGACTGAGCGGTTGGCAATGGATGGATGGATGGATGGATGGGAAAAAAAATAGAACAGTGGATGACTACATGCATAAATGCATACACAGACCCACAAAGGACACGCGTACAGTCAATACATCAGCAACCGCGTCAAATCCTCTCTCATTTCATGACCTACTTATAAAAAAAATGCATATTTTATATGTCGAGCAAATTCCAACACACTGTGTTCACACGCACTCACACAGAAAGCCAAGTACAGTATGCAGATCCAATCCCACACATTCTGCCCACTGGCTCCTGTGTTCCACACCAAACACCATGCATGTGGCTATAACTGTGTTCCTTAATAAAGCAACCTAAGGCTTAATATGCCTTTGAGAAGGCTGTAGCCTGGAGCAGAGCAGCGGGCAATCCCGGAGCCTGGCTTCAGGTCCAAGGCAATGGAGGCGAGTAGCTTGGTTCCTCTGATTCCACTGATCAGGGTCACACTGCGGGGGCCGGTCCCTGGTGAACAGTTCAACACCCACCTTCGGATCTCGCTGTCATGGAGACTGCGGTTGACTCCTCACACTTCTTTTTTACAGTCTTAAGATACTGTATATCTTGAGAAAAATGTGCGTCTGATGGATGTCTATGTTGGTAATACAACAAAGATGCATTTCACACAAGCGGGTGACTCTGATATATCTGTTTTAATAATCGACCTGTCTTTGGAGTGGTGCTTCCTGGTTATGGCACTCTCACCTCAAATTACACAAAGCCCGTCAGACATCCTGCTCTTCCAGAGTACATAGCCTATGAGACTCATTATCATTTAGGGATGCAGTAAACACGGACACCTTTGAATTAAATCCAATAACCCTACATGGAGAAGATTAAGGATTAAGCACATGACAAACCGTATTAAACGAGCTGCGGCCCCTGAGGAATAAGCCCGTCTTCACTTAAGTGGCTCCTGGAGGAAACTAACGGGTTGTGTGGGAACTGTGAAAATTTCCCAAGCATCATAATTATTCGGTCACTAGCATGTGATGCTTCAACCATTCATTGTTTGCTCACACTGCCATACCTGATCAGCATACAGGTGTAATTCACCAGAGGGTTGATCTGCCTGTTTTGTCTGTTCCTCTGCTCAGTGCTGCTCATTCCTCTTCCTTCAAACTCGAATTAGATACCCGGCTATCGTGAGGACATGTTTAATTTTGCTATTGGTGATTGAGGATGCATCTGTGGTGTCTGGCTGTCCACCGCAATCGATAAGCTTTCTGAGCAGCGTCTGGGAACACTGTTAGTGTAAAGGTCCGCTTAATGTGGAAATCAATGGCCGGAGTGTTTCTGGGAAAAAAAAAAATGCTGACATAGAATCAGGCAATTTCTTATTTAATCTCGCTTTTTTCCTCTTTCATTCGCTCTCTGGCCTGAGCGACTGTGCATGTGACCGGCGCCATCGGGTCAATTTGTTCTGGAAAAACCTGAGAACGAATGGACTTTTAGCTCTGTTGTACCTACTGCACAGTGCATTTTGTTTTGTTCAAGGTTGTTCCTGCACCGTGTGTAGTTGTGATGATCGCAGAGTTACTGGGGATGATTTGCTCTTGTGTTATATATTGCGTTGTTTGTATCCATCTCTATAACTAGATCGTCTTTCATTTGAATGTTGTGACCTTTATTATTTTATGATAGGTTATTGTCTACCTGTCTATCGATCGATCGATTTTATGACACCAGTCTGTGTCTAGGGAGAAGAAAAAATTGCCAAGTAGCCCATAATTCGTCTTTTCCAGACACTTTGAGTGATTTCAGGAGGATCCAAAGGAATTCCCAAGACCTGTAATCCCTTCAGCATGTTCTGGGTTTGCTCCAGGGGCTCCTCCCAGGTGGACATGCCAAGAATACCTCAACAGGGCGATATCCAGAAGGCATTCCAGTCAAATGCCCTAACCGGCTCAACTTTCAGAGTCAAGATGTGTCAAATCCAAGTTTCTTCTGGATGTCTGAGCTCCTTCACCTGAGGACAATTGGGACTGTGGCACACTGGTGAACTCAAATATGTTTTGTGGCAACATACGATCACAGGTGAGGGAAGTAACATGGCTGGAATGGTAAACTGAGAGCTTTAGACTCATCTCCTTTATCACAACACACACGTCCCAGAGATACTAAAACCCCTTTATTTACAAATTTGCTCCAAGACACAAAGAGGTACATTCGTAGTGCATGAGGTTCTGACTCTCATCACAGCTACCGCACTAGTCACAGTCTGAAGAACGCTGCAAAACTACATCTTGTTAATGCCCACTTGAAATCAAATTTGATTTGCCTCGCCTCGCCTGGTTTCACGTTACTCTCCTCCTCTCTCCCAGCATCTCTGCAGCGTCTCAATGGCTGTTTATGGCCATTCAGCCTTGGCAGCAACAACAAGAGGGGGAAGCAGTGAGTTGTGACAGAGGCTATGTAGTCTGTTTCCCAACGACCCCTCTCCTTTTCAATTAACTTCTTTCACACTCAGCTGTGATTCAACTCTACAATAACACAATAAGCATTCAGGCAAACATTCAAAGGCACCTCCCCGAGCGATTTCTAAATAAGTACGTGCTTAATGGAAATATTTAGACAGGGGACTCAGGGTTACATGCTCGCTGGTTGTGTCCCTGCTCAGCCTCCATTTGAGCGCCCCGCGACAGGCGAGGTTTGTTGTCTACAGCGTAATCAGCTTAGAGTCTATAATTTCTTCCCAGCATGCAGGGAGATGAAATTTACAGTGAAGTGGGCGCTTCATGTGGGATCACCTGTCTAATTCACAAATCAGGATTTATTGGATGGATACACCCAGATAACTTTTTCTTTTTTTTTTTTACTGTCTTATTCACAAACAGACACCGACGCATGGGATTTTATACCTTGTACAGTAGAAGGAAGGTCATGTTTCAATCAAAAGATCATCTGAGTTTTAAAGGGCAAGAATACAAGGAATGAGACCATGTTTAAGGTAGTGTCTCTCTCTACATATGTATGTAAATTGTGTATTAATTGTCTGTGGTGACGTGTGTAATTGAGAGCACAGAAAGAGAGAGAGAGAGAGAGAGGGAGAGTATCTATTCCATGCAATGCGAGCAGTGCTCACAATGTGTGCCGGCATATTGGCAAACAAAACACACTTCTGGTGCATTATGTAACTCTGGAGGAGTTCCCACTGTAAAGCCGAGCAGCAATTCAGAGGCTACAAGGTGTGCTGCTGCTGCTGCTGCCTGCAGGAAAACTGCGATGAACTATTTATGACACTTCCATTACAGCCACAGTGTTCCTTCATGCTTCTCCTACTTTTTTTAACAGCTGTGCACAAACCCGCCATCATGGCAGAGGTCAGAAGTGATTAAGATCATTTTTTGGCATCTGTGTGCACATGTGCGTGTGTGTGTCAAGGCGCGCGTGTGTGTAAATATACTTAAAAAGCTATGCATTCTGGATGTAGAGACACATACTGTGAACCTTGAGTCCTGAGAGAAACGGAAAAACAGGAAATTAAATGTTGTCTCTTGCATTCTTGTTGGCATTTTACCCGATTCAGGTGCTGTAAGAACACCAACCCAAGAATACAGTTGTAATTGGCACACACCTTTTGAGTCTTGCAAATTGAATTCGGTTGATTCAGCCCAGCCCTTTGTCCCGAGACAATGAGTCAAACAGCCTATAATTAGAGGTTTGGAGCATTTGACTGTGTGATAACTACACGCAGGCAGAGAGGAAATGGAATTGTTACGGCTAATCCATTGTTAATGGCCTGTCACAGGTCTTCCACAGCTTTAATGGCACCCTTTAACCGTGAAGCTGGATAAAACGGAGAAGGAGGAGAGAGGGATGGGGAGAGAGAGAGAGAGAGGAAGGGAGAGATGAACCCAGAGGGAAAAAAACGTAAGACTTTGCCAGGAAGCAAGACAGAGAGGGGAGAGAAGGGAGTCAGGAAGACATTCAAGACTCCAGTGAGAGACACTTTTCAAACAATACAGCACAGCAATGCCAAAACTGCTCGATGCTTTATTTGTGAAAATCTGCTCCCAACAATTTAAGGCGTTTGAATCACTCTCGTGTAATAGCACATAGACATCATACAGGTGAGAACACCGATAGGAAACATTACATTCAAGTGGCTTCTCTGATGCTTCATCTATTGGCAGACAGCACAGTTTCCTGAAGGATCAAAAACAATTTTGTTTTAAGCATCTGCACAGGGAATTGTATCGCTTCATCCAGTCTACTGTTCGTGATCCCCAACGCAGGAGTGCGCTGATTTTCTGTTCCATGTCAGCGCACAAACTTTGTCAGACGTGTGAGGAACAGAGAAGCAAAGACAGGCAAGCGTGCACATGTTCAGGTTTGTTATCCTGCGAGAAGTTCCTCAATATTTTATGAGGTTGTGTTGCAGGATGTCCACGTGGGATGAATAGATGGTGCTTAACTAACAGCCTCGACGCAAAGCTTAACTTTAATTGTTAGAGCAAACACTCCAGCGAAGGCTGACAAAAGTCTTTCCCAGCTATTCAGAATCAGTGTTTTTTCATGGCGGAGTCTCATCATGTCAGGCCTCTTATTAGGTACCTCAAGTTTGAATCAGATTTCGTTATTGAGGGTGAGCAACGAACTGAAGAGTCCCAAATTTTGTGTCGAAAACTGCTTCGGTGAACGCCTCTGAAAACACGCCTAAGGGCAAATATTATTAAGAATTTGCCAGATCACATGGTCATTAAAGGGCTTTTGAAAGGAGCTGACTGTCTAGTTACCATCTCCTGTGAGGCTTTGAAGAAAATACATAATGAGGTGCATCCAGGTGCAGAGGGGACCCATGGCATTCAGGCCTCCCCGGGGTGTTGAGGCAGATGAATTTCTATTAATGATCATGCACAACAGCCTTCTGCTGCCTAATGGCACTGGAGAGATGAGCCGCAGATTGCCATCCCTCTAATTGGTTGCAAAATTGAGCCTTCCTCCCTGTGACTGCAGAATAGTATATCCCCGTCTTTGTGACTAATTGTGCAAGTTTTGCTTATTACTTCCAGGTAAAGTTGGGGTTGAAAGATTTCTTTAAAGGCTTCAACATCCGCCATCAAATCAGGTGATCTCTTTCTGTACTGCAGTGCTCTACTGGCCAAGTTTTGTGTTCAAAAATATAACTTCCACTGCACAGGTTACGGGTAAATACTTGTGACACTTGCCATATGGCTGCACACTCACTGCGCCATATGTTGTGAGCAGCAGCAAAGACAGAGAGGATGAGAGAGGAGGGTAAAAAGGGTCAGCTGTAAAAGGTGCGGTACAGTATACTGCGCATTAAGTGTCAGAAACTGTGCGGATCTGCAGCAGACCTGCCTGGGTTATGTAATGGATGAGCCCCGGTCTGTGAAGCCTCTGCTGTTATCATTAATTCATGTCACCCAGGACAACATGCACAGGAGCTGAGGAGCCACCGTGGGAGACACCGAGAAGGAGGCTGATCCTGTGGGAGGATGAGGTGGCACAGAGGGTGGAGGGATGCAGGGGAGAGTAGGGGGGGACCGAAGCTCGGGCGCGGTCGGACAGGAAATGTTTCCGACAGCCAAAGAGCCAGACAAGACACAAAGACACTCGTCACAGAGTTGCTCCGAGAAAGTGTCATTTTTGAAAGTTTCACCTCGACCCGTAATGGATTAGTCACACGGTTCAAACCAGCCCAGACGACAGAATAGCATGACATCATACGAGTGACCTGAAACCTTTTGTTCTCTCCTGCCGCAGCGTGCTAAATCTCCGACAACAGGTCTGATGTTCTGTGACAAACTGTCTTTTTTAATGGCGCAGCGTGGCTGCTACATTTTAAGAGCAAAAAATAGTGACTTTGTTCTTCTTCCACCAGTGACAGTGCAGTGGCGCAGTGCGGTCCTATCTTCTTTACGTTTTCACCTATTTTTCTCCCGTACAGAGTAGAGTTTTTTATTTAGAAACGAGGTTGCTAATGGTTACAGTTGACCATGTCAGCAGAGAAGCAACCGCACGAATGTTCTGCAACCGCAAACATGTGTAAGTGCACGCTCAGACACATGCAAAATTCATCAGCTCGATATGGAGGGCAACCACTTTTCAGTTTCGCCCAGATAAGAGGCAGGACAGTGTAGATATCGATAGACTTGTGTCGTGTTTTTGGCCTGTGTTTATTTGATTTTATCTGTATTGTACACCCAAAATACTATTGTAGACGATGTACATGTCACAGTTGAAGACTTTAAACAAGAAGCGAGTTTCCTACCACAGCGTCAGCTTTATAGATGAAGATTAATGGAGCTGTAGCTGATTTAAAGGCCTTCTTTTAGTTCCACAGAGATCCATGTCAGTTTTGTCCGCTCCTCAGTGACACATCAGAGGGCCGGTCGTTCTCTTCTCTCCCTCCATCTGGCCCGCGGAGCCGCCGTGGCACCGATAAGCCTTTGGTCGCAAAGTTTTACATTTAGCAGAGGGGGCATAAAATGCTCGACTTCCTTCCACACAGATTGGTATTCACTTTCTTTCTGTCTCTTCGCTTCCTTCATGTGATTTACACGCCCAGTCATGTCACCCATGGCCTTCACCCTAACCTAACCTCTGACAGCACTTAACCCCAACCTCACGGCTCCCAGGAGGACACAACATCATAATCGGGCGCAGTTAGGCCCACAAACACGACTCCTTGAGGGGCGAATGCGCAATAAACCCTGTGTAAAAGTCTAAAGGCATGAAGTTTACCTCCTTTGTGCTCTGGAGCATGGAAAGAACTTACTTTAAGTAGCTTGTATTCACATTTGTTCGCACAGTATAAACGTTTGGCACTTTCACAAAAAAAAAAAAAGCAGAGAGAAATTCTCTCCCACAACAGCATCACGAGCTCATTTTTTCACTTCAGCCAGATGGCAGGTGGCTAAGCTAGATGGGAAAGTTATTGTCATCAATCAATAGGGGGGTAAACAAAAATGCACCAGTGCTCCGCAAAGAAATGAGAAAACACAGGCCTGGAAATCAATAGAGCCCCTCATTCGAGTTTCTTTAAAATACAAATTGCCAGGCCTGACAAGATTTGTGTGATTCATCAAGATACGTCAAGGTCACATATCAACTTTGTCGGAAACTTTGTGGAATTTAATTGACACCGAGGTCTTCGGCGAACCTCGCACGAACAAAGACTTATCTCTGTACCCTTTGTTTTATTAACTACATGTTGATTAAGAACTGATAGTGCAGTCGGGCTGCAGAGTGATCACCATTATATTAGCGGATATTAAAAAAGATGTTCTACCTTGCAGTCTATTTTAGTATCAGTGCCATCCTTACAAGAGAAAATATATTCACCTTTCATGGAATCTAGAGAAACCTGAATTTGAAGTTTGTGTCTCTGATCTGTACAGCCAGTGTGATCAGAGGCTGTTAGCGTGCCTCGGATGGAGTGCTAGATAATTATCATCACTACAATATGTCTGTTCCTTCCTGTCTTCTCTCCCATATTCAGATTCTGGTTATGTAATCACAGCTTGCCAGGCTTGTGGAGGCTGACAGCGTTGGATGTCAGGCTGCCGATATAGATCTCTTTTATAAACCTTCAAAAGCCTCTGTGAGCTCTCGAGAGCAGTCTACACCTCCTAAATGAGGTTGGTCATTGGGATCCATCAGGAATACGTCTGACGGCGCAGGTGAGAGGAGGGCGGGGTTATGTATCACGCCACGTCCCGATCAAACACTCAAAACGAATCGGAGATAAGCAGCGGATGTGGATGCATAACACATCAGGAAGACAAAGGAAGTGGGCCAAGGCCAGGGCAGCGGGTCAAAACAACTTCCTCCTTTATTGAACGATGTGTATGAGTCTTGTAAGGATTGTGTGGGTAAATGTCTTTCAAGAGAAGTGTACAGTCCTCCGGCCGACCACAGTGGGTGGGTGGGCGACTGGAGAGGGGCTAAAGTGTTTGATGCTACAGTACTCTTCATCTTCCCGCAGGGCAGAGTGAATGGTGACACGGGAGAAGTGAAGACAGTGTACGTGCAGGAGATGCTGAAGCCATTTGCAGTTATTCTTACATAGTGGAAAGACTAAATCCATACTGTTCATATAGGCGAGAACAAGCCGTGTGTGCAGGTTTCTGTGTCTCTGCATGGACATATTTCTGTTATGTGGTGTCACACTGAAAAAAACAAACAAAAAAAAAACAGGCTAGTCGCCAGAATATATGATGCATTGTACATTTTTGGGCAAATCACAGATATGTTGAAACTTCTTGTTTCTTCTCGAAGCAACTGAATGATTATATTTGTTAAATTTTCATTGGATGTTGCGACCGTGCTGGGATACACCTCATGGTCTGGTTAGGTTTAGGCGCCACTTTGTTACAGCGACGTTGCAGGTTTTGGGCTTCAGATTGTTCTGGCGTCTTGTCAAAAATATCTGGTCATTGTTTCCACAACCACATCTCAAAAAAATGTCTCGACATCTCTAAAAATATCAAGTGATTTTCGCACTCGCGAAAAAATGCCATCTCGAGAAGCGGCCTCTCGCTTCGTCGCCATGCCGCCTCCGCTGCCTCCTCCTGACGTGAAAGTCAGCTCATGTACATGCCATCTGAACTTGATATGACAGATATTGTTAATCTGTTTTTTGCAATGCCAACATGCCAAAACAAGAAGTTATCATCTGTAAGATCTCAAATTCAAAATTTTCATCAGAAGACAACAGTTACCCGTCTCTTTCTTCAGAGTCATTTCATGCGGTGTTTATATATTTATTAAAGTCTGCCATAAAGTTATGATTGGTTGCTGTAACCTTTGTAAGAGCAAGACACCACAAGCCTGCTGACTCATTTTTAGTCATATGAAGCATGAACCCAGAGGAAACAGAAAACCCACTTAGAGGTTATCAAAGATGATCTGTGTCTGTTTAGTTGCACTGGAGCTGACAGTCCGCACTCACCTTGTCTTATCCTGTGATGCTCCCTGGGCTTAACCCGGGTCAATCAGCCACTGACGCCCCAAACTCCAGTGTTAAAGCCCCCTGTGGTCCAGCTAATCTCACTTTACACAGGTCTGTGCAGAGGGAAAATGCCCTGGGGTCATGTTTCTCTTAACAGTTTCATACTTCCTGCTCTGGCTCAGTGCGCCAGTCCTCCTCCTCCACCTCCGCCTCCTCCTTCTTCTTCGTCTCCCGTTTGGCAACATCACATCATCTCATTTTTGCACAGACTTCCTGATTTTAACCGACCCCTGCTTCCCTGTTGGGCCCATTAGCCGTCCACAGCCATCCCAGCCACAGCTCGTATTAGTGCTGCGGGTCCAGAGGTTAGCCCTCACAAGTGGGAATGCTCCCTGCAGAGTTACGGCCTATCAGGCTGATCCATTTCACACTGACGAGTCAATAACCAGCCCTGTGTGATAAGACATGAGAGCAAGTGAAGGCTCTTTAGGACCTCATGGCTTAAGGGCTCCACGCTCAACCACTCCTCTGTTCCCCTCAGATAATAGGAGACAGGCGAATCGACTAATACTGCTACAATTCTGTTATTTTCTGTGCGGCAGGGGACCTCAAACGCAGCTGCACCTCTGCTCTAAAAATATTTTCTATTTATATGTTTATTTAATGTATTTTAGACGAAAGCCTCCGCTTGTCTATTTGCAGTCGCTGCTCGGAGAGATAATAGGCGATGAGGGGACAGAGGTGCACGCTGCAACTGTCCCACGAGGCTCACGTCAAAACATGTTCGCTTGCGTTCTGTCATTGTAGCGCAAAGGATTAAAAAAAAATGATCAGGCTCCCACAAAAGAACTTGTGCCACTTGTCGTCTGATGACAGCGAAAATACCGCGGTTATAAATACATCAAGGAGATAGAAGGAATTAATAATGGCCCCCGTGACATGAAGCTGATTTTTGGCCCTCTTTCTGCGGATTGATTTTATGTGCAATGCTGCCACCTGCTGGAGAAACAGCGTTACAGCTAAAACAAGAAGAGAGCTTGGTGGATTTAAAGGCAAAGTGCAAAAATATGCGTCTCCCTTTTCAAGGTATAGAATGCATAAAAAACAACTTTGACTAAATATAAGTTGCAGAATATAAGATGTAGGACATGGGATCAATGAGAGACTCGTCTTCACTCGCACCAGGCGGCTGTCACATCTCACCAGGGTCACAAACAGACAGGAGGACAGGTTTGTCTCTCAGCTGTTCCACTCCAGGTTGCTTAAAAAGCTTTCATGTCGCAGTTAAGTTTCTAATTTGAGGAATGTTAAGAGCCAAGTGAAGTTTGAAAGGTTTAATTACAGCACCTTCGCAGACTGGCTTTGAACGGCGGGAGCTAAAAATATGATGTGTAACTTTGGTGTCACCCCATCACACCTTGTCTCCCATCCTCTCCTCCCCTCTCTTCATCTCCTCTCTTCATCTCCTCTCCTCTCTTCACTCCATCTTCTCTGTCTCCTCTCCTCTCCTCTCCTCTCCTCTTCTCTGTCTCCTCTCCTCTCCTCTCCCATCCTCTCCTCTCCTCTCCTCTCTTCATCTCGTCTCGTCTCCTCCCATCTCCTCTCGTCTCCTCTCCTCTCCTCCCATCTCCTCTCCTCTCCTCTCCTCTCCTCTCCTCTCCTCTCCTCTCCTCTCATCTCCTCTCCTCTCCTCTCTCTCCTCTCCTCTCCTCTCCTCTCTTATCTCGTCTCGTCTCCTCCCATCTCCTCTCCTCTCCTCTCCTCTCCTCTCCTCTCCTCTCCTCTCCTCTCCTCTTCTCTCCTCTCCTCTGCCCCCTTACAACCTCTGAAGTGCACTTCGCTAACCCAATTTTCCTCCCAGCTCCCCAGTGAGAACTGAACTCCACACTGGGCAGCTTTGCTCTGGGATAAGCACAAAGAAAGTAAGTCTCTTTGATGTAGCAAAACCGAGTCCGGCACAGGGCAGCGAGACGCACCCTGCCGGCCACACTGTGGGGTTTGAGATATTTCCTCCCCATCACTCAGACCTGGACGCTCCACAGACATGTAAACAGGCGGTCTAATCCATCAGATCCCCAAATGGAACGTGTTTCAGGGGAAAAACACAGGCAGGTCGGCAGGAGATTCAGACGCATCATTGTTCGTAGACGTTTAACAGTTTGCAAGCAGGCTAGACTGAGAGTTTGCGCCGAGATTAGTCATGTCTTTAGACGGCATCCTCTTTTCTGGCTGGGCCGGGTTTTTAAACGGGATGCTGAGGAAAAGGAGGGGGCAAGAGAGATCAGCTTAACCGTCCTGCCTCTTATCCTCTCTTTGCTAACCTACATTAAATTAAATGAGCACAGGGGCCAGCTCGTGATATGTGTGAAAACCCTGGGAGATTACACAGTGGTAATTAATAGGAGTAGCAGCGATTACAAAATGCTTGTGTCTGTGTGTGTGTGTGTGTGTGTGTGTGTGTGTGTGTGTGTGTGTGTGTGTGTGTGTGTATGTGTGTGTGTGACCCCCAAGCTCACAGGAGGTCTTCAGCCGGACATACCCCCCACTGACTGCACTCCCCACTGGGAAATGTCTCGCCAAAGTCTCCACTTGAGAGGCTTTTTTTTTTCTTCTTCCTGCTATTCTGTATCTTTAGCACCTTCAGCCAAATTAACACAATGTCACTTTTGTTTGATAACCTGATGTAAATTGTAGGATTACATTCCAGAAACTCGCTGCAGCGCGTGTTCGTGCTTATAAAACATCTTGTCCCCCTTTGAAATGAACTGTAAGGACATAAAGCTGCGGCAGATAAGCTCCTATTATCTCCGTGAATGTTGTTGTCTTCCTTTGCTTTCATCCTTCGTTTCAGAACACACGCTGTTCGGGAGCTTTCATCAGAGCAGAAGTGCGGTCTATAATTGAAACATGAGCGAAAAAGCGGTGACAGCTTCAGATCAGATGTATTGATCCTGACAGGAAATAATCAAGCCAGTACAGTGTGCGGTTACACCAGCATTTCAATGCCGATACTAATCATAAATCCTTTCCAGGTGAGTAAATACAGCATTTATTATACAATAGCGCTGGCAGACTCTGAAAAAGGCAGTTTGCAATAACAGGAAGCCACATAATGAGGATTAGTTAATTCTGTCTGAATCCAGATGTATTGGATGCGCTGACAGATCTCGGGGAAGGAAGGCAGGACGCGAACAGTGAGGCGTCAACACTTTCATGTCACCACCACCCCACCAACCTTCTCGCTGTGACCCAACATTTCATCAGCTGTGCCCTCAAAACACTGTTTTCACCTCAGATCCACTTGGCACCTCGCATCAAGTCGACGCATGCAGGGGAGCAGATCAGAGGGCTGAGCGGCGGCCGTGGCTGGTACAGTGGAGCTCCCTCTGGTGGATTGACAAGGGGTCACTGCGAAGAGAGGCAGGTGAACTTTTTTGCAAAGCATCGAATGAGGTGTAGCATCAGATAAAGGCACAGCAAAAAGGTTTTTTTTTTCTGTTTCTTGATAATAATACTATTCAGAGCAGCGTCCTGCCTCTGCAGCAGCTTAGTGTGAAGCGGGGGGAGGTTGTGAGCAGGATTTAGAGGTGGGAGTGTCGTCGACAGGATTTCAAACATCTCAAGTGACTTTTATTGTGTTTTTACGACCAAACTGGACTCGTTAGGACATTCGATCCTCCAGCCAAAGAAAAGATAAAGTTTGCATGTGTAAAAACAGCGTGGGCCTCCTTCAGCGAGCGTACTGCTCGTGTTCTGAACAATTGGTTTCCACACTGTGGTGCTGTTTGATAGGTAACTGGGGCCGGTTTGCTTATTTTAGGAGATAAATCAGACGCTTAGCATCTTAGGGAGCCAAGCCGGGCCCTCCCTGCTCATCAGACTCCATCCTTAATTACATAATGGGATGAATTAATTGACTCTAATAATCCAGGTGACCATCTGTTGGCCAGTCTCATCCAAGACAGAGGCCGGCCATAGTTTAAGCCGGTCCTGGCCCAGTCTTTTTCCTGCCAAGCATTGTAGCCGATCTATAACACTGAAGCAGGCCCGTCTGCCTTAAATCACGGAGCCGGCTGCTTGACATGCCTTCATTTTTTCACTCGTTCGGCTGATTTAAAGGAAACTGAAGGGGTACAAGGGTGTTTTGCAAGGGCTTATTTTGACATGGGTGTCAGAAAGAGAGTGGCTGAGTGTACATATGTACTCCCCCATACGAATTTCTTATCACAGCTCAGCTGTCACACCGTAAAAAGGCGAGGAACAAAGCCGCAGCTTTGTGTCATGTCATTTCTGGGTAGACAAAGCAGTGACTTTTTTTTTCTTTCTTTTTCTTCTGGAAACTCTTTATTTCTCTCTTTCTTCCACCTCTCTCTCTCTCTTCTCTTCTCTCTCTCTCTCTCTGTCTCACTCCAGGGGCCTCACGCTGCTATAAACTTTAATACGTTGTGTTCAAATAGGTGCAGCTTAGAGCTCCGCACACACACTCAGCAAGCTGGGAACAAAGAGTCACCTCCACCCTCTCTCCAGCCTTTCAACTTGAAAAAAAAAATCTGCAACCTTATCACTTACCAACAACAGGCACACCGGATTTTAAACGACGCGTCTATTTTTTCACTGAATCTTTATGTCCAAATAATTTAAATATCTCAAGTCTTCTGGAGCAAAAACTTCCCATCAAATGTCCGTTGGTGTTGGATAAAATAAAAAATAAAAACCAAGATGCAGCCCCCTGAAAGCAGTTAGTTGAAGGAGCAACCTCGCCAAGAACACCCTCGAGCTAGTCCCTAATGATAGCAGTCCACAGAGAACGGATTAGTGGCGTTTCGGTGTAAATATACCACACTTCCTGTTTACTCTGAGCAGGAGCCACTTGAGCCCGTCTCAAGTGTGGATGCAGCACACTTCACAAACATTTCATCTGGATCTGAGCAGCTCACTGTCCTGTTTGTAAAACGTACATTTGAATTAAATATGAATGAAGTGATCACATGTAAAGAATGGGAAGTAAAACTGTGATGTCTTAATCAGAGTCACTCCACTGAGTGACCAGAACTATCTGCTTTTTTTAACGTCTCCCATCAGTGACAAACACTTCGACGTGCTGTCCAGCAGAGGGCGGCATGAAGCCTCTCTGAGAGTCTTTTTCTGAGAGAAGCAGCCTCAGCTGGCAGACTGTTTTCAGTTTAAGACAATTGAAAAGCCGCTTATACAGTAATATCAGGCTATTTACCTACGATTTGAAGAGAACCTGCGAGGACTCTCTCTCCTCTGTGGGCCGCATGTCATTTCTATCTCGGCTCCAAAATACCCTTCTTATTTTGTGCTCCGGGGGATAATAAGGACAAGGCTATGGAAACCAGTAAAGAAAACTGGTGATTTTGTGGTTTGTGTTGTCACTTCTATAGCTCTGTACACTTTAAGCGGTATGGCACCAAACACAAACTAGTCCGCGCGCCTATGCTGCGCTGAGGTTTTTTGGGGTTTTTTTTTTTTTTTTTGTTGCACTAAATAAATCCTTTTCTTTTAGGGCCATAATGAGCAGGAGGCGTATAAAACTCTAAAGAGGAGGGAGAATAGGGACGCAATGAGATGAGATGGGAGAAGCGGAGGGAGAGAAGAGAGACTTGATGGTTTGTGCCAGATCTGTGGTACAGGCAGAGGGAGAGAGGGAGCGAGCGCTCCTCTAGTCTTAGCCCTATTTGAAACAGATGCTGTTTATAACCCAAAACCTTAATGGGGAGCTCTCTGGTCTGGTGCTGGCCTATGATCACGTTCCAGCCTAGCTCCAGTGCCCATCTTTTTTTTTTTTTTCTTGTATGGGGAAAAATGCCACAGGAAAAAAAAAATATATCTACTCTCCCCCTCCTGTACCAGGGGCAGCTCCTCTGTGAAGCCCTAGATTTATCCAATCAAACCAAGCTCTCTGTGCTCACTTCAAATAGCCACCCCCCTGACTTCAGCCTTGCACTAAAAGGAGCCCTCATCTTTCCTCTGACCACACAGCAATATGACCAAAGACATGCTTATTATTTTATAGACTGTGATCTCTGAGCACATGTAAAAGCATAACCTAAAAGTGTGGATTTTCAGGTTACACGTGATCCCTTAATAAAACTGCACCCGACAGGCTGGCGCTGCATTTCAAATGAGGACATCAGAAATACAGCAGGTTATATGAGCGTGACAGCTGGCGGCGTGGGGACGGTGGGCACGCGCCCCTGATGTTTTTGCATTGAGCTAATTCTTTTTTTTCTATACATATATATATATATATAATTCTTTTTTTTTTAATCATTTGAGCGCCCCCACTAAAAAAAAAAAAAAAAAAAGCAATTCAAGATTTATTTTGATTCCACAAACCTTTTAATCTACTTCTTCCTGGTGAGTGCACGAGATCAAAGAGGGAGCCGACCACATCTCATCACGCAAGAAATAACATAATATCTGTTCCATTACTGGAAAACATTGCCAAGATTACGACAGATGATTACTCATGTCTCTGCCATTTCAAGCAGAGAATTAACTGGTGTTTAGTTTTTGCCCACTGGTCATGGTGACAGAGTGGGATTTCAGTTTTGGAATGAGCACCAGGATGAGGCAATCAAAAATGGCTCAGTGGCAGCGTGAGCGCATCATCATTTGTCTTAACCACAGCTAATCCAGGTAGAATAGGCAGATATTGTGCAGAGCATTGTGCTATTCTGTGTCTTGTGCTGCCTTTTTTTTTTTTTTTTTGGGGAGGATTATCTTTGGAAGCTCTGACACCGACCGCAGACATTAACAGGCTGCAGCAGACAATTTAATCCACAATACCCATCAATAACTCTGAGACCGATTGATCGTTTTATTGCTTCAAACAAACATTTGTCAGTCGATATGAAAGATGAAATATCCCATCCAACGCGCGCGTCACACAGAGAGATCATGACACCGCAGTGGAAAAGTGGGAAAGAGATTCTGGTTAAGAGGACTTACAAATAAGGATTATTCAAATTTTTGATTGATGTGCATATTCATTTATTAGTTTGGTCAATATGATGTCAGAAAATGGCGAAATATGTCAACCACTGTGTCCCAAAAGCCAGAGATGAGGTCATCAAATGTCAATTTTGTCCACAACAGAGGAGTAAACTACAGAAAAGGATTAATGCCACTGTAAAAAAACAAAAAAATCCAGAATTCCAACGTTTTTTCCTTTGTTTTCCCTGGCTTTGATCAAAAAAAGAGTCTGAATTCTGAGACAAAAGTCAAACTTGTAAGAAAAAAAAAAAAAAAGAAGACAAAATAATTCTGTGGCCTTAATCTTCCGTCGTTGGAAACAAACCAGAAAAAATAGGCACATTCAAAGAGCTGAAACCAGAGAATGTTGGCTTTTTTTTTTTTTTTTTGCCTCGCTTCAGCCCTCGCATCGTTGCATTAATTGTTGCAGCTGTACAGTAGGTCGGTACACGCAGATCAAAACAGCCAAAAGGCCTGCAGACTGGTTTTTCGCAGCAGACGGAGCAACGCTGAGTTAATATTTGTGATTTACAGGATATCTGCGGGGTCAGAATGAGCATTGGGGGTTACAGACATGTGCTGAGCTGGATCTCAGCCCGACACGCAGTGTAAATGCTCTCCACACAGCCCAGGGGCACATACACTCTGATTTACAGCAAACACTGCGGAAGAAAATGGGGCATTGGGGGAAATTATACACTCATTCTTTGGCTGGAACATGAAAACACTTCCCACTCAAATAAAAGAGTAAACTTTGCTACTATTGTTATTTCGCAGGCTGTGAAATCTTTTGCACAGAGTTGTGGAGGAGCTGGAATTCTTCTGGGGCTCTCTGTTAAAGAAAGGGGGGGGTTGGAGGGAGGCTGTGCTACGGTGGATTACTTGACTGGAATTGGGAAATAAAAGATCTGAACAACAAACAAACATCTCACTGTTTAGCCGAGTCTTTGTGACAGGAAACAGAGACATAGATTGTAGAGGCATTGATGCAAACTTTCATTCTTTATAGTCTCTGAAAGAATCCTCGTGTCATTGTTGTGTAGCCGTGTGAGGTTTAAGAGGTATTTTAAGGTCATGCCATTTTTTTTTTCTTCTTCTTCTTCTACTTGTTTGTCTGCTTGAGTGGAGCGGCTCTGTTGCACAAACTCGGTGATTACCTCGCCGTAATTAAACGTCAGCGTTGATAAGTGTGATTCTCCGGATGCTCGCTGATCCGACCTGTTTATTTTCATGTTTTTTTGTGTTCAGCTGACTCTTTTTTTTTTTTTTTTCCAAATCCATAGAAAAAAAAAAGAAAACTGCGCCCGCTCAAACATTTTGACGCCCCTCTCTCCCATAATTTACAATATAATTGACTGTTTTTGCCCATGCATTAGCCTGGGATCAGAGGCCCCGAGGTTCAGACATCTCTTTTCTCAGCGCAGATCAAATGGAGCCAGCTAACCAACACATTGAATTCCCCTCGCAAGGAAAATTGGGCTGCATAAATATGGATTTTAATCACTGCCCAGTATTTATCTTTCTTCTCCACTCATCTTTTGATGTTGCCATATTTTCAGGCTAAAAATATGAGTAACATCTTAATCAGGCGATGACAGGAAATGCACTGTGTTTCTACTATTTCCTTTAATTGTTGTTCCACGGGAATAGAGATCCCCATCTTTAATTAGTTACGTAAACACAGAGTATCTCGGTTTTGGCTTGGTACTGGGGAACTAACTGCTGGAGGGGAAGAGAGAAAAAAAAAAAACAAGAATCTATAGCCAAGTGTCTGTGATTGACTTTTCTCATGGACCCAGAGCACAGACAAAGACTCAAAAGGGGGTCCAAGTGGGAAAGGCCTAAAAAATGTGCCCAGCAAGCTCCTTCAGTATTTTCCAGCCGCCTTTTGTGGCCACAGCCACATTTCTTGAATTGTCAGTGACTCTCCGGCACCATCTATACACATCAGTCACAGGGGCTGTCTTATTTATTTTATCTGTTGTTCCCCCTCTTTCTCTTTGTTTTTGTTTCTTTTCTTACTGTCAGGTATTTAAGCAGCCTGCCGGTTTTATAGAGCCCGCTGAATGGTCTTGATGGACCCGAGACTGAATGGACAGCATGTGACCCATCTGACCAAAGCCCTTTTATGTACCGCCTCTCTTTGTTGTTTTGTTTTTGTTTGTCTGTGAGAAAAGAGAGAAAAAGACCACTTCATTGGGTAGGAGGTTACCAACTTGCTCTATTAAGGCACTGGGGATTTCATTAGCCAGAGCCAAACAAGGCAATAAATAATAACTTGTGACCTTTTGAAGTCTTACAGACGGAGAAGCGGTCCACTGGTCAATCTGACTAAAAGGCTGACACTCCTCCAGCCTGTTGAAACTGTTTTCTGAACAAAGGGCAAGCCTGTTATTCTTAACATTTTATCTTATTCTCAGGCTGGTCATTTCTTTTCCTCCCTCTGATGATTGCAGGCAATCACAGAAGAGAAAGCTCCGGGTCTGGCAGTTTTGTCCAGTGTGGCAGGGTGGAGCGGCGGAGTAAAACAAGGTTCATTGTGAAGTGTGCGAGAAATGGTGCCTTCACGCTTCAGCACACACGTTTGCTCAGAGGTGATTAACTGCCCCCCGAAGAGGAAATGCTGTATTACTTTAGCTACTGTGTTTCCGAGCAGGGACTGTTACGCCGAGCACGGCTGCGGAGTGAAGACGTTCCGACCTGAGCCCGTTTGGATTTTAATGAAAAAAATCCTCGAAACTGCTTCATCGTCCCGTCATGCATTAAGCGAAGACCACTCTTTGTCTTTTCTTTTTTTTTTGTTTTAAATCTGCTGAGGTAAAGTGTGAGGGCAGTTTAATTAAAGATTAAGGGAGCATGACCCCCCGTCGGACCTAAATTTCATTGGGTCCTAAATTTGCGTGACCTGGCCAGGATGGGGCTTCTGCTGAGTTGTCCCACACAATGGCCTCTGGGAATTCACTGCCTCTGTGCCCCAACTGAGTCCCCCCCCCACCACACACACACACACACACACACACACACACCCACCCCCCCAAAGTCCTGAGGTCCCCTGCAACTCCGCACCACTTCCTGTAATCATCCCCACATGTGGTGGTGGCATTTAGCCTCCTCTACCATGGCACACGTCATTAGGACGAGCTTTAAGCAGGCCTACCTTGCTCCAGGCCAGAGGGGGAACTTTCTTTATGGAGGCTGGGGGTAGAGGGGGTGGTCGGAGGTTGGGGTTAATGAAGCACCGACTGAATAATACCACCTACAGAGGTTTTGACGTGCTGAGGTAGCAGTAGCAGCCTACACGACGGCCGGCGGTAGCTCCTGTTCAGCTTTGGATTCACGTGAAGGGAGTGTCTGTAGGAGTGTTGGGCGGCAAAGGTCAAGCCAGTGAAAGCTGTAAATCCCAGAAGGGGACCGGCCTAAAGGTCAGCCAGTCATGGCGATTAGAGGAGCCATCTACAAGATGCGAGAGAATCGGGGGTGGCAGAGAGAAACCCCCGCACGGACCCCTGCTTTCGAGGACAGACACTATTGTTTTCCAAAAAAAAAGCCACTTGGACGACATGCTTGGTTTATATTTCAGGATAATAGCGAGAGCTTCCTCAAAAGAGAAAGGAGCACTTAAGCAAACATATGAATAACGTGCGACAGTGTCTGTTCCGTTGACAGAGAGTCTGGAGCGTGTTGCATGGTTGTGTGCACAGGTAGCTCCCGCTGATTAGAGGAGGGGCTCCATGTGGCTTTTCTGGTTAGGTTTATTTGCTGTGAGAAGTCAGCGACATGTGAGTTTGCATTTAAATGTGATCTAATTCCAAATTCTCGCCTCCGGTTGTGCGAGGAGCACAGTGCAATGCAGTTCTGTCCTGGCCCCGTTTTGGTTGATTACCACCTTAACATTGTAAAACTCTTCTACACCATCAAAACATCGGAAAAAGAAACAGTGTCTGAGGAATTCATGCTTTTTCAGTCGGAATGTCTGCTTCTTTATTATCCGAATAAATGTTCAGGAAACTGGCGCTCATTAGCCCAAAAAACGTGTGTTTTAAGGGGAAATCTGGTATTTTACAACCTGGGCCCTATATTTACATGTTTGGGTGTGTAAATGATTCAGACTTACCAAACATTTTTGGAAATCATTCGAGGAGATTGCCTCAGCCGGCAGCTGCGATGCACTGCTGCAACGGCGGACACACGATACGCGAGGCGGCCATCACGTGTGTGTGAACGTGTTGTTAGGAGCAAGAATAAATCGGCTGTAGAATAACAAACTTCAGCCCATCAGTGGCAAATGCGAGCTCTTTTAGGGACCCAACTTTGATGGTCCAAGTTGCCCCAAAGGATTATGTTGAAGGCGGAACAGCCACGTCACGGTTGCCAGCTGAGGAAATCAACTGGATCAATTCCAAAACTGTTGTTAAGTATGAATCATTTACAGAGCATCAACATGTACATACAGGGCCCAGGTTTGAAAAATCTTGAAATTCCCCTTTAACACGTTTGATTGCCATTGACGAGCAAACAAAAAAGACTGTGATTGGGAAGTTTTTATGTGTGTAAAGGTCTTAGAGCTTGTAGTTTGACAGCTTTCATTTGACATCCTTCTGGTGCAGGCGCAGCCGGCCAGTGAGACGGACTATTGTCTCTCAGCGGCCACTTAGCAACTCATCTCTCTCATTTATGCCAGCCAGTATTTCTGGGATCTCTTTGCGCTCCAGAGACCCTCTGGTGCTCCGCTGCACACAATATCTATCAAACTGAGTTTTAGTTCCCTGCTATTGTTGTCTCATCCTGGCTGCATCCATCGATGCTCACAAGAGATACTTAGAAAAAAATTAAAGGGCAGTTCTGATTATTTTTAGTCGGGACTTGTTCTGTTTTTGCCGTTATACTGATCAACCAACACACTGTCAAAAAAAAGGACCGTCTGGTTGTGCGCTGCTTCTCTGAATACAATTCAACACTCTGCAGCTGATGACTGAACACACATGCAGGACCCACGCTTAACCCTAAATCAGAGGCATGTCCATTTTAAGACAGAGCTTCTCAGACTGAGGCTACATTGTCTTGATTAACTGTGTTCGCGAATATGTCATTTTGACCCTAATGCTCTGTTTGGGGCCCTTAGCCACAGCTCAAGAGACACGACACGACTACTACTTCACGATATTTCCTATTTTCACATGAATTGTCTGTCAATGGATGATGGAAAGAACTGGCACAATACCTTTTTGGGGTCTGAGAGGCCTCAGCTGGAGAACATGGCTAAATATAATGACTTTTCATTACCTCCATATCTGTGATTGATGCTGACAGAACTGTGAAGAAGAACTGCCCCTCCCTTTTACCAAATAGGTCTATTTGTAACAGGCCAGGGAGTGTTACATTAAATATCATCAACCGAAATGTCTTCTTTTTTTTTTTGTGAATGACTTTCAGACGAACAAAATGAATGTATATTTGTTCACGCATGGCCCATGTAACAAAGGAAGCATGACATATTTCCTTATTTGTTGCAGTACCCAATAATGCTTTAATCGTAATTTTTCTGTATTTTGTCGCCTTCATGAAATGTGCAAGTCCAGTTTGTAACAATGGGAAGGGTTAGCACTCCGATACTTCTCTACATATTGGGTTTTAACAGGGTCAGAGGAGAGGGAGAAAAAAACTGGCAGAGCAAATTGGAGAAATGTTTTAGTTATTGTTATTTTTTTTTACACACGCAACAGTGGAGTCTGTGGGGCCACGGGCAATAAGGAGGTACAGCCAGTGTGTTAACAACACACAAGGCTGACTTGACTTTCTTTTTAAAAACTCAAATGATGCTCTTAAAGATAGAATATGTAAGCATTCTGCATTTAAATGGCTAAAAATGACCGGACCTTTGTTATGTATTTTGTTGTGTACTCACATGTTTCCAACAAACCCAGAGAGGGTGTACGCAATGCAACAGTGCATTTCATTTAATTTTCAACTTCCAGTCCGAGAGTGAGGAAGGATGCAGGGGAATGAGAATATACTGTAAATGTAACGTAAATGAGACTAAAACATTACTTTGTCTGTGAGCGTTTGTGGCTGAGTCACGCCAGATTGCTCCTCATCAGTAATGGTGGTTGGTTGGCGGGATCAGATATGTTTATTCAGCCCGTTCTTCCCCTCAAACGCATGAAATACAGCAGCCGGGTCAGCCGAGTTAGTTTAACACTGTGGTTTTACCCTCTAGCATAATTTCTTTAAGCTCCCCTGTAGCAAAGTTGTGTAAAGAGCAAGAAGAACCTTACTGACCATTTCACATTATGTCCAAATGTAAAATTGATGGTGGAGGGATAGGAAGAGCCCTTTCAGGTACCTTTTCTAAACATTAGCCATAAGCTAGCAAGCAACATAACGCACCAAGGTTTGTTTAAATTCAGGTCAATCACTGAACTCAGCACTCACCAGAGACTCCAGCTCTCTCTCTTCTTTTTCCTTGTCCTTCCTGTAACATTTGGCACGTGGAGGACATTTCCAGTTCCAGTCAGCAGTCAACATTACATCACATATACACGCGACAATGGAGGTCAGTGCAGGTGCTGCAGTCAGGCTGATTGACAGGAAGTTAATCCCAAAAGTTGAACTAGTGATCCCTGAGCAATTCTTGGTAACTGCTCAACACCAGAACAAAATCCTATGTGACTCTGGGTGTTTATTCCTCCTGGAGGTCGGGCTCTGCACCCGACTCTATCCTAAAGCTGAGCAACTATTCTGCCCCGTGGCTCCGCTCGGCCGTCGCCACATAACACTCGACAAGCATCCTTTGTAGAGAAACCCCTAGTGGCAGGAATAACATATCACGCATTTAAATCATATTAGTTTTCAACCAAGTCACTGGAATAAATGTTTGCAATTTATGATTTTTTTTGCAAACCAATGATATGTTGAAATGTAACATTGTTGCAAATGTAATGTTTGTTTACATTGTGGCTTTTTTTTGCATTTTGTTGTCGGCTCATATACATACATTTCAACATGATATGACACATATCACAGAGATGTTCATTTAAGATGTGTGAAGTGTACAAATGAACAGATCCCAGGTTTGACCAGGCTTCAGATTTCTGTTGAAATGCTCTGTGGCATGGGGGGAAAAAATGGCAAGGTGTCTGAATCAGTTTGTGTATGGTATAGTGCATTTCAACCCAATTACTTTGGATACAAACATTTCACTGAGTGAAACACAAACACTCTGAGGTGCTCAGTCGTGAGCTAAGTCTCTGCTTTTGTCCGCACAATAGCTGTAGATTCTTCATCCCCTCTCTAGGAAGCCTGTGCTCCTCTTCACACTCACACCGTGACCTCATTCACCTCCAGACAAGTTAACTACGCACCCCCCCACTCACCCTTGGTCTCATCTGAGGGAGGATGAGTGGGTGCACCACTTAAAACGAGCCGGCCGAAATAGAGGCGTAGCCATCACCTCCCCGCATTCACAAATACCCCCTTAAATGAGGAGAAGTCAAAGACAGAAATTCTAATCACTTGCCTTCCCCTCCTGTTTTGTCGAGGGAGATAAATAAAGAATAGAATACGTTTTGAACTGAGGCCAAAGGCAGGGGAGGCACTCAAAGTATTGTTGGATGATCTCCACTTAGTGGAGGCAGGGGCTGAAAAGAGCGCTGTCTTGTTAGTTAGTGTGTAATGAACAACTTTCACAAGCCAGTTGGTCAATGGGAATCGCAGCGCTCCATTCTTGTGCTCTTAGAAAATTCACATTGAAGATGGCTGGCACATAACCGACTTGCCTTTAAACAAATAATGAATGAATTCATACTAATATCACCATAAACAATTCATTCTTATCTGGTATGTTTGTCTCATATTGGTCGCCAGAGACCTGAGCTCCATCTTTCATGTAGCTGGTTGAAAGGAACGAGAGCGGAGGCGTACAGAGGCTAAAAAGGACCGCCTCTGTTTGGTAATCGTTCTCTCTCTATCTTTTCATATGACCAGACCTTTCATTCCATCCTTTTCACCACAAAAGAAAAAGAAAAAAGTTTGTCAGTCCCCTGTTTCTTTTGTTGTGTGCTTTCTTCTCCATGCTCTTTCTACTTTTATCCTAATCCCAGCCATGCATGAGCGATCAGTTGTGTCCTGTTGTTTCACTGTTCTGCTAGTTTTGAATCAGTAGGGTTCCTCCTTTGTTCCTTTTCTTTGCCAAACACAGAAAAAGGTAAGGAGAGGAACGAGTAATGAAATCTCCTCTGTAGACTTAGGCCTTTGTATCCCTCATCAGGATTTTTAGATATAGCTCTGACTGTAATTAAGGGGGATTGTTGCTGTGATGCTGCTCTCTGCTGCCTTTCCTGTTGGTCTTTGGAGAGTTGGAGGAAGGCTGCATCAAAGCTTATATCTGGAGTCCAGCAATCACGGAAACTGCGCTGTTTTGATGTGTGAAGCCAATAAAAAGACCAGCGGACATCAGAACTTGTCGAAAAAACCGGCACCTGACAGGCCAAGACATGACTGTTTTTTTCTTCAAGACGCGAACAGGCGGCTGAGCATCTGAAAATCTACCTGAAACTAGAAAGTGAATTATGAACAGACTCCTGCAGGAAGACTGCTCTGGGTTGTCCTTAAGACACCTCGGGAGGAGCTTTGATGCTCTTTTGAAAGACAAAAAAACCCTAAATCAAATGATTTTCTTTAATAAAATGTCCTTTTCTATATCCAAATGAAAGATTGGCTGTGTAAGATTGAGTCTGACGGCCAACGAATTTTTCAATATTGGCATTTAATGCAGAAGAGACCTACAGAACATGTGGTCCAGCGTGGAGGCTACTGCTGTGTGCTATTGCTGAGGTGATCGTTATTAGCGTGATCATGGCGCTATGCTCTCCATATGGGCTCAGTGGGGACAGAGGCTGAGGCCCGTTCAAAGGGACAGTCATTGTTACAGGCTGATCTCTAATCTCTGTGGTTGTCTGTCCTAATTAAAAGTCTTGTGGGTGTGTAGGGCGCCCGGGCCTCTGCTCTGCAGGAAATTATGATCGCAAACGTCTTCCTGTCGAGTCCTGCACTTGGCACTACAAAGTGACGCGGGCCGCCATTACCTGAATGGGCTGGAATCAGAGCAGACAGCCGCATCATCCCAGCTCTTAGTCTATCAGGCCGTGCACAAGTGGCCATTGTTGACGCCAAAAACGGGATTAAGGAGGGTCTTCAAGGGAATTGATTTTCATGTGAGAACAATAGTGGGGCGCAGAACACTGGGGCCTGGGTCTGAATCACACGGCCAAAGAGCTTTATGAAAAGGGGTGCGCCGCGAGCACTGAGATTAAAGCAATCAGGTTTTTTACCCCCACTCTTTTTGGATAACCCTCCACCCCTCCTCCTTCCTCCCTCCCTCTGTCCTCGTCCGCTCGGCACAGTAATTTTAGCCCAAATAATGACCACAGAGGGAAAGCCCTGTTCAGAGAGTGTGGAGAAAGACAAGTTGTTTACTTTTACACAGATTTCCTTTTCCACTTTGGTCTGACAAAGGTTCAAGAGCCATCGACAGGGCGGAGGTATGCGAATCACTATGCAGAATGTCTGAGCAGATTCTGGACGCTCTGTCCAACGCTCCTCAGAGCCGGGCCAAAGGCTCATCTGTGTGTATAGAGAAAAGCTGTGGGGAGCGGGTATCGGGGCTGGGAGGCGACATGGTTCTTTGGCGGGGACCAGTGTTGGGGTGAACATGACGTGTCACTGAGAGGGGATCAGGGGTTACGGATGAAAGGGACGGCCGCCTTGTCCTCTGTCTTTGGCCGACTGCGTGCAGCTGTGGGCACCATTGTGGACATGCTCATTTGCATACGTTTGGCAGGAGCTCCGGGAGGCAGCGCAGGCCAAGAGAGGAGCGGCCCTGTTTAAAATGGAGGCGAAAGGGCGGGCAAGTAGACACCCAGTGTATGCAGATACATACCCATACATTATCTGCACTGCAGTACACACAACGGCAGTGGCCAAGAGAGAAAAAAAGGCTTGTTATTCCAGTGTCAACATGTAAATATAAACAGCAGTGAGGGTGAGTGTAAGTTGTATTTCAGCGGGTGATAAGGCCATGTCACCCTGATGTCATAATGACAGAGTGAGCGACTGAAGGAGTGTGCTGTGTGGGGCTCTTGGCTGGCGGCGGAGGGGTGTGTCCTACCCTGACTAGAGACAGGTTTATTGGGCCTGATGAGTGCTAAGCTCCTGTGCCTAGCCACAATGGAGCCTGTGATCTCCCTTTGTGGCTCATTGGGAAGCACTGGTGCGCTCGGCAGCCCCCGCTCTGTCATTAGACAGATTGTGAACAGGCTGCACAAGGCCCAGCCAGGGATGACGGAGCCACCAGCCACTTCATTAGGGGCATTATGAAGAGGACTGAAGCTTTCTTCTCTCTGCCTGTGTCCAGAATTCACAGGTCTGTTTAATCACATAATTCTCCTCAAGTGCCCCAAGGAGGCTGCAGCACAGCAAGAGCCCTTTAGACCCATGACAACTTGGAGAGATTAATTATATTCATCTTTTGGAATATCTGCAGAATAAGAGGGAATTTGATATTGGCTCGCTTTTATTTTTTTTTCCTCTCGTCTTTTTCCAACCCGCGCTTTGATGTCCTCCTGTTATTGTTGGGGGACGTCTGTGCAACCCTCTGCTGCCGGAGCTTTGATATGCTCCAGCAGGGGTTAAGGGTTAGCGTCCAGAGGTCCGGGGCCAGGACGTCCTAACTTCTGTCTTGGAGAGGGCTGACCCCTGGACCCGAGGGTTGGTCATAGAGACTCCAAATTCCGCCTCCCTTTGATGCGCGCTCTTTCACAGCAGTTAATTAGCCAGGGTGGCTAAACGTTTAGCCTGGGCGTGAAAGAGTCTGGGATAGCATGTGTGTCCAAGACATTGCCCGCTTTTTTTTGTGTGTCACAAGGTCTTTTGAAACAATGTGGTTCTTGGACAACTTGTTTGCATAGGATAGTGGGTGAATGCTGCAGTCTTTTCACAAGAGGCTCATTCACCAGAGGAGAGCACTGAGAAGGCGCTTTCTGGTAATGAAGAGGAGTGCTTGACATTTCACTCATTTCCTCTAATCAACTTACATGATTTCCCTCTTTTTCTGCCTCTTTGTGCGCCGTATGTTACAGGAGTCTACCCTTAAGTACGAGTGAAGTGGAAGATCTGATCTGGCAAGTGGCAAGTTTGCAGCCCGTGAATCATTTCAAGCCACCGCTACATATCTTCCCCTAATCTTCATGGAGTCTTTGGGGGGCATTTATACACATTTCTGAGGATATGGCTTTCATCAAGTTTCCAGTGAGTGGTCAGGCTTTCAAGCATGATCCAATTTTTCTCTTCCTTCTCCTCTAACAACTGCTATATAAGCAGTCATGAGCCAGACTGGTAGCCTCAGCTGTAACATGCTGGATTCATCACCGCCTAAGCGTCAGTTCTTTGCTGCTGCACGTCAGGGATAATAATTTCCCTGTGTGTCAGTAGGAAAGGGCAAATAAAGCCTGTTTGTTCGATTTGGAGCGGCAGTAAAACTCCCCTTTGCGTACTGGCCCCCGAGCAGACAGGCCTACAATAACAATGTAATATACTGATGCTGAACAGCGATCGACCTGAATTAAGACGCGCATCTCGTATCTCGTGTGCTTTTCACCGCAGCACCTGTGAGTACAGTACAGTCAGTCATTAAGCCGCCGTGACGTCCTTAAGTTTTCTTTTCCTACCGAATCTTCTTTAGCCTAAGGCAACCTTCAATCATTTGCCCGCAGAGCAACATCAAATAAAATTTCATTCCATGTTGTTTGCGCCTCGGATAGTGGGAGGAGGGAGCCAGGTTGGGTCTGGTTGATATTGTAGAGATATTGATCTGCTATTGAGTGCACACTGTGTCCAGACAGTTACCATCCCCAGGGACCCAAACACTAAATCATTCTCTCATTTTAAAGCTAACTTGTGTGCCTGCAGAGCTGCCAAAGCTGTCGGCACAGACAAACTTTAAAGTCAAATACTCTCATTCTTCTCCCGTGTTCTGTCTCCGGCTTTGCATCCGTCTCTTACACCACTGCACTTCATATCGATTCAAACGCGGCGTCTGCCGCGGCAAACTATGATCTTAAAGGCATGTTCCCAAACAAGAGCCTTTTGTCTTAACAAGCATGAAAGGATTTTAGGAGATTTACACTCCGCCTGTGATTTAAACATCAAGGCTTAACCTATTTTCTTTATGAATAAGGATGGGGGGGCTGCGCTCACCATATAACTTGATGATTCACTCATTTGTGGATACGTGGAGAGAAAGAGCTCGAACCATTTTGCTGCTCACTTGTATGATCAGCCACAGCGTTCCTTTCTTATGTATGAGGGTGCTGTAGTGTGGCCTGTAGAAGGGGAAGTTCATCTCCAAAACACAGTATTCATCCATTATGAGAAAAAGGGCATTAATAAATAGACCAGAGCTTTATTATACATCATGAATCACAGGCATTGATTCATTCTTAAGGGATTTCTGAGCGATTACTGGCCACGAAATGTCATAAATCCCCTTGTTTTATCGACTATTCCTCCATTATCATGTATGAAGTCATCAAATTATAAACCGCTCTGTGCGTGGATCATAACGAGCGACTGAATCAAACAATCTCACATTCTCAAAACTATTTTTCTCGATTCGGCACGTCTGTCTGATCCGATGATTGCCGGAGCGGAAAGTCCCTCCGATGTGCTGTTTTGTTTGTGTCTGTGTTCCTGCGTAGGCAGTTTGCTTGGTAGTCAGGACAGGTTTCACCGCCGTTCTCCAGCTTTGCCACCTGCAGCTGGGGATCGATCAGCTCTCTGGTACCCCGACCCATCCCCCCCTCGCCACCACCAGCCCCCCCCCCCCCTCCAGAGTCCCATCCCATCCCATCCCTGGATGAATCAACCAGACCAACAGGGGGGCTGCCTGTTTCTTAATTATGTGATGCAAGTCAAGAAGACACTTTTGAGTACATTTACTCAACTACAGTACTCAAGTACAAATCCAAATCCAAAGAGTAAATCCATTGTATTTCTATTCCGCTACATCTCATAGGCAGATATTACACATTTTACTCTAAACTACATTTATTTGACATCTTTAGTGACTAGATGTCTTGATCATGTAAAAACATTTTTTCTCATAAACTGAAGGATGACTTTACACGTTAAGAACATTTTACTTCTTCTTAAGTTGAATACACAAATAAACCCCTGATGGATAAACTGGAAAACACTACTCACGCAGTCAAAAATAAGAAATGTCTTTTTTTTTCTTGAAATGTTGACTTGATAATTCTCACAGGACAGCGACTCTACAAACACAATATGACATGAGCGGTCTTACAGATGATGCTGCGTAACTGCAACAGTAAAGACAGCTGTTCAAAATCAGCTCAACCTTAAACATCTACGGCAGAAAAACACAACATGCACAGGATTGAAGAAGCAGTGATATAATCCAGGATAATAATAATAATAATAATAATAATAATAATAATAATAGTAATAATAATAATAATATTATAAAGCACTGACAGAGACTTTTATGCCTGATCATTTAAAGGTGCACTATGTAATTTTGGAAGAGAAAATCAAACTCAGAGAGTAGTCAAACAAAAATTATACAAACTCATGAATATTAATTTGATACATTCATATAAACAAATCAGCCTTGAGGGGAATAAGGTCCTCGGCACACGGACTGAAGTCAGAAAAGGTGGTTACTCAGAAGGTTCCTGCAGATATAAACCAAGTAAGACAATATGATGTTTTGTTCTCCTTTGAGGACAATTTGTATATTCAGTTTATTCAGTCATGAAAATCAATCAGTGAAGATGTTTCCCTCCTCTCTTTCTCTCTTCTCTCTTTCTAATCTCCTAAAGTCTCTTCCTCAAATCTACGTAGTGTACCTTTAAATAAACTCTGCTGACGACAGTTACATACTTTTAAGTTCACTGAATTCAGGACATTTGTTTGTTGTGGAATACGTTCAATATGTATTTAATCAAGTAAAGGATCTGAATACTTCTTTTACCACTGACCTTCAGTGTCAGCGGTCGTATAACCCAGTTGTGTTTACGTACGTCTTCAAGGGAGAGAGAGCACAAAAACAAATTAGAACAATAGAAGCTTTGGGGTGCTGTGATATCCCGATATTGACAATAAAAATGACATGTTGATATCATGTCAATAACACACTCATGATAATAGATTTGAAGATGTTGGGATCTTCTTTGGTTATATTATAGACTCTCTTGTTACCTCCCTTCACTTGCATTGAGTGTAAACTATTTAAAACACACAGCAGACAAGTTAAAGATGAATTTTACATATAGCTTTTTTATGTACATACATTTTCTGTAGATATCACACATAGTATCATTATCGTGAATTCATTTGGGCACAACAATCGTGTAGAGGCAGCCCGGCCCTCCTCTGTACCATATTATAGGTGCCATTTGATTTTTGAGTCTTAAATAATGAGTGATGAATGGAAGAAAAAAAAATATCTCGTTTATAGGACCTGTAAGAAACCTAACCACCTCACTCTGTTTGTAACTGAACAGATAAAAAACACAGGACATGAGACAAAAAGAGACACTTGATAACCCTGTAAACATGCTGCATCTGCTGCCGTTGTGTTCCTCACCTCTTTTTTTTTTTACAAAATGTGTATGATTTCTCTCTTTATGTGTTAAATCACTAAGTATTATTAAGAAAAATAAGAAGGTACCAACATATACTGTTTTTCCAAAGTGTTGCCTATTTATGTGTTTTTCCCCCGCGAAAGATGAAATGAAATCAAACGAAACTTGATTTAAAATAAACACATGTACGCGCGTCCATTGGCACGCGGTTGTTCGCACAGAGTCACTCGGTCACACGTAAACATTATTACTCATTACTCACAGCCTCTCCACAGAGCTCAACTTAACCCTGCCCGTCCTTGTTCATTCCAAACACGGGAACTAAGACGGAGATTTGGAAGGCTGCTCACCCCCAAATCCCTCTTATTTTAGCACTCCTACACCTCGTCAGCACCGTCGTGGCACATGGGTTTTGACAAGAACAAACTGGTCCTGCTGGAGAAGGCGAGGTTGTGCCAGACCCTTACAAGGTGCTCCCTGCTGCAGATCCAGAGGAGAGAAGTTTTCTACCATCAAGGACTCTCCCTTAATGATGAAAGTAAACAACATGAACAAGAGTGTTTAATATTTCATGGCCCACCCACAGGTGCAGCGGGGATAACGCATACATCCACACATACCAATGTGGGTCTGATTAAGACGAGGGTAGTGTCCCTGCTGCAATTGGCCAGATCCCGTGTGTGTGCGTGACTGTGTGTGTGTGTGTGTGTGTGTGTGTACAGTAGGGTCTTGAACATATTTGCTGCCTCAGTCCTTTTTTCCCCCCCTTCTCCCTGCTCTCCCTCTCTCCTCCGCCCTCTCTCTCTGTGGTGATATATGGAACATATGGGAAATTATTGTGGGGTTATAAAGGGCTGTTGACTTCAGCAGACATGCAATAAATTAAGCTGTTTGTGCAGGGGAGGAAAAACACGAGCTCTTTAGGAACACTTAGTGCAGTTTCCTGTCCTCTCTCCTTCTCCCTCTCTCCTTTCTCCCTCTCCTCCTTTTCCTTCCCAACTCCTCCTCTTACCCTCCAGCCGCTTTCCCTCCGTCTCGTCCCGACTTCCCTCTCGCCGTTGTAACGCAGGCCGCAGCACAATCTCATTCTGTCCTCCTAGTTGGTGGTAACACAGTGGGATATATCCACACAAATTACACACATAAAACTCGTAAAGCCTGGAAAATATTTTAATAGTTTCCGCACCCCCTTAGTGGCAACAAGCTGCATGTGCAGAGCTTGGTGAGCACCACCAACGTTATTGGTGCAATTAAATGTGAAACACAGGAGAGGAACATGGGGGAGTGGGAGCCCAAAATGGCTGTAAACAAGGAAAATGACACTTGACAAGTTGTAATTTATGGACGTCGTTTCAAAGGCGAGAGACTCACCGTTCCTGCACCGGCAGAGGGGGAAGAATGAGGCACAAGGATCCAGGCATTAGGGGAACTATGCACAGAATGTTAGTGCATCAAAGCCACACAGAGACAAAAAAAAGGGAAAGAGAAAGCTGTGACTTCAAAGTGGAAGCATGATGAGCAATGCACAGAGAGTGAGTGAGAGAGAGAGAGAGAGGAACCAAGAGAGAGACAGGAAGTGTGTGTGTGTGTGTGTGTGTGTCAGAGAGAGAGAGAGTGCTTTGCAGGATGATAGTACCAAAAGCAAGCACGGTATGGGGGGGTGTGAGGTGGGGGGAGGCCCCTGGATACAGGCGCACTCTCCTCATCTCAAAGAATGCTAAATCACACACACACACACACACACACACATGGAGGCTGTCTGGGAGAAGCGACATCATTAAACAGAATAGGATAAGACTTGAGCTCATACCCAAAACCCATCTAGAAACAAATCAGCGTCACCATTTACGTGCTCACTCTCTCCCCAAAATGAGGACAAAACTGAACCAAAAACAGTCCCCGAAAATAAGCGCGCCAAGAGGAGCTGAAGACGTCGTCATGCCTGATGAAAGCCTCCGATGTATTCTTCAGCGGCGGCAGCTGGGGCCAGATGTTTAGCGTGATAGTTACACTTTGTGCTTTCGAAGCTTAACTTACTCAGCATACAGTGCAGTTGTGTAATTTTAGATTCTGCCGCCAACACGGCGGTTTGAAATGGTCTATTTAATTTGTTTTATGTAACAGTGTTATGAGAAAGTGACATCTGCTTCGAATGCGAGTCATCTGAATCGATTTGAGCTACTTTGAAACTTTTTGCAACACAAAGAGGTTCCTTAAAGCTCGTCTTTAAGTCATTATCATCTGTTATTACGACTGGATCCCTTTTTCCACACAGCACCCGACCACATTATTTAACAGCCCTCCAGTTTCTTATCTGCCTCTCAGGAATTACATTTGAAAAATGAATTCAGTGATCCGATGCAGCAGGAGCACAGCGTAAGCTTCTTCTTCAAAGATGTCGGACCTGCTAACGGCAATCGAACAGTGGAAATTGTTTAATTTGAGCAAACTGCAATCACTTTACTTGAAAGTGCTTCTTCTCTCAAATGTGATCCATTTGTTTGCACTGAATTCCACAGTGGACCAAAGGAAAGTGCCGAAGATTAACCAAAATTTGAAAGCCTTCGCAGCAGATATGGAAGCCCCTTCGCCACATAAATACACAAGTTAAATTTGCAGTGTAGATATCCTGTAATTTGCAAAATGACAAGATGCTTGTCTGATGCACCAAGCACCTCCAATTGCAGCTCATTAACTCAGTCAGGGGGAAGCGTTCTACAAGCACGGAGCGAAACTATTAAAATACTTCCATTAACTGGAAGAATAAATATCCCGGTTGCAGCCTAAAGTGTCTTCATTTGGGCTCAAATGTGAGATATGCCGTTGCTATGGCAATATGGCAATGGCTGTAGCCCTCCTCCCAGCTGTTGGTGGGTTTTGTGTGTGTGTGTGTGAGAGAGAGAGAGAGAGAGAGAGAGAGAGAGAGAAAAAGAAAGAGAGAGCGACTGTGTGACTGTGTGTTTGTGTGCGTGCACGCATGCATTGATGCTGCCTCCGTGCTGTGTTCCCCCTTTCAGTCTTCAGAATAGTGTCTCTACTAATCCGTGAAAGTTGCGGTGCTCTGAACCAGTGGCCAAGCCTTTTCCCACTGAACCAAGGCCCAGGGTCTGCGCTCTGCTTTACACTTGATTGGTCCCTCCCGTGGCAGAACTCCCCTCCCTGCTGGGCGTGGGCCCGTCCCCCTCGCTGGGCTGCTCAGCACTGCCTAATCGCCTTCTCCCCACCATAATTACCAGTGCTGAGCCCAGGACTCACCAACACACCATTAAAGTCTGGCCAGCCAGTCCTCACCAAGCCTCACACATCCAGCACTTAGCGCAGGCCCAGAGACGGGGCCTAAAACCAGGCCCAACTCCACCAACAGAGCACCTGTTCATGCCTGCGATGCCCCGCAGCACTGTGGACTTGGCTGGTGCCGCTGCTGGGTCGGAAAAAGAGAGGGGGTTGGCAGCTGTGCTGTTGTCCTCCTCCCCCTGCAGTGGAGGTGATGTGTTTATTTGGGCTGGGATGCTGCAGTGAGAAGCTGTGAGAGGTAACTATCTCCTTGTTGTGCTGTACAGAGTACCAGAGAATCCACCCTGCAGAGACAGAGCCCTTTGATATGTGACCACTTCAAAACCACACATACAATGGAAGCAGTCAGTTGTGGAAATAGCCCAAGTTGATGTTGTGTGGCCAAGGTGAGGCAAATTTGCTTTGCTCAAAACCAACCCTGCACTTTATTTTCTCCAGCCACCGTCTATTTCCAGCGAAAGCAAATACAAAACATATTGTACATTCCGAACATCGACAGTCCTGCAATGTGTGTAAAATCAGAAATAGAAATACGCCCTCTTTCGATTTTGTTTGCCCACGAGGGTTTTTTAAATTTCAGACTATTGCACCATTGGTGTGAGCATATGGGACAGGCCAGGTGAAACGCAGTGACCTGGCAAACAGTCCAAAGACTGATGAGAGTCGGGTACACGTCAGAAGGCACTGGGAGTGCTGGCACAAACAGTACCCATAATGTGGATCAGACAGACACCCAGCACTCGTTAGCTTATTACTCTCTTATTAGGAACATTTTTGCCTTGCATGGATTGGCAGAGTCCCGCTAGCCACCCTCTTCACATGGCCCAGGCTCTGTCAGAGCTGATCAAAAGACATTTCTTCACATCTCCAGACGCCAGGGAAAAAAGGAGAAGAAAAGAGGGAGAGAAGAAAAGAGCCAGAAGGGGGCATACTGCTCTCTCTTTACTCTGGTCTTTTGGTGAATGAGGACTTTTCACAATGCCCTCTCCTTTTTCTTTATTTTTTCATTCTTTCATTGGCAAAAAAAGAAAAAAAAAAAAGAAAGAAAGAAAGAAAGAAAAAAAGAAAACAGTATTTCCCATCGCGTTTCGCCAAATTGTTTTTGCCATATCAAAAACAATTCTCCTCAGGTGAAGAATGCGCCTGCAGAATTACAACCATTCCAGGGGGAGAAAGAGGTCTTCACAAATCTGACTGGCTTCCAGGCAGCCAAGACCCCCTCGAAGTGGTAATGAAAAGTGTAACTTTAGCCTCCCAGCTGTACGTCTCAATCCATAATCCTTCCCCAAAAACCTCACCGTAGAGCCGCCTACCACTCCCATGGCGTTCCCAGCCTGTGCCGGGCTGGGCCTGCACTGATTTATGTGGCAGTCCCGTGTCATACTCTCAACCTGAAAAGGATTTGCTCTCTTATATTTACCAGGGTGGTCAGGGCAGCTCTCTGGAAACACAGAAAGCCCAGTCTCCGGGCCTCGCTCCCAGCCAGTCTTTTCTACCCCTCTGTGCCAATAACGTGGACATTTTGGACCTTACCAGAATCAACCGAGGCTCCAGAGTTTCCATAGTGGTGTGTTTCAGCAGTGCAGAGGTGAGTGTCTGTGTGGGCGTGTGTGTGTGTGTGTGTGTGTGTGTGTATGTGTGTGTAGAGCTGACAACATACAGAAGCTTAGTCAGAACCTGGTACGTATTAGCGTGTGCAGTGTTCAGGACTGGTGGCTCGGCCTGTGAAGTGACAGTGGGCCCATAAAACCTCTGAAGTGAAAGGGACGGTGCGTTTATTCCCCTGATCTTTGTGTGTTTGTGTGACCACTTTCATAAACACGCTGGGATTTGAAGGAAGGTCGTGCGGGGACGAAAATGGACCATCTTCCTTCGCAAACACAAAGAGTTCGGTGGTCATTTCTGTTCCCGGGCTCAGAAAAGTTTTTCACAGTGCTCTCAAATCAACTTCTCCCGTGAAACGCTCGATTAAAAATGGATCGATTTCCAGAGAATTATTCTGCCCCGAGTTGAAAAAGGAAGACGCTAATTGGTAGAGCTATAACTTATTGATGACGTGTGTGTAAATTACGGCTTTTTCAAAGAGGTTGAAGGACATTAAGAGAGAGCAGTCTTTCAGCAGGTCTGTCCATCACAGTTCGTCTCTCTGTGCTGCAGCCGACTTTGGGTGGAAGAAAAGTACAGATTGTGCTACTTACCAATACAGCGTGACTAAGGATCCAGTGAGAGGGTGGAGAGCTGTGTTGGTTGTGGATGGCGCTGGTGGTCCACTCTGCCACTGTGCATCCACCACCGTCAAGTAAACAAGCCAAGGTGACCTCTGGATCGCCGGGTTTACACATCCCGTGGTTGGTTGTCTATGTAATGTGGCGGTGGGAGCAGCGGGTGGTTGACGCAGACTCGAAGGAAGGGATCAGCTCGTCCTATTCTATGTGTGTGTGTGTGTGTGTGTGTGTGTGTGTGTGCGTGCGTGCGTGCACACGTACTGTGTGCATGAGCGTGTCCCGTATGCATGTGCATTTGTGCAACAGCTATGCGGTTGATGCTAAAGCTCGTCTGTAGCCTTCTGAGCAGGAAATGAAAGCTTTACTGTTCTGAACACGCACAGAGCACGCCTGATTTAAGTCACTTCGTCCACGTACGTCCTGATTAAAAAAAGCACAAATTAAAAGATGTCAGTCCTGCAAAAGCATCTCGGAGATCTCTTCGGGAATTTCAAATAAATGCTGCATGACCTGAGAAAGACATTTGGACCAATGCAAATACAGACAAAATGGCCGCTGTTGCTAAGCTAACTGGGGGGGAGGAAGAAGATGGAGCTGAATGCTGTTTGAAAAGCTGCATGCTCATTTCGCAGCAACCAAAGCACAAAAAATACACACAGACAAAAGCAGAATTTTTCACATCTCGTCCGGGTCGCTCGAGCCGCTAAATCTTCACTTTTGCTTTTTTTTTTTCCCAAGTGCATTTTGTTTCGGATGTGCCGCATTTGCTGTGTTGCGTTGCTCTCAAAGGTGTCCTGACATCACACCTTCAGACTGACTTTTTTTTTTTTTTTTTTTTTTTAAAAGCGTGTGATTTGGTTTTATTAGCATCATCTTGTTTGGAACTCGTGCAACTTCCCCACAACATTTAAGAGCAGAGGTTGTAGCAGATTTCAGAATTTCAGAATTAGTGCGAACGTAAATAATTTCAGCCCCGAATTGTGAGTTACGAGTTTTATGAGTAAAATGTGACAGCTTCATATGAAAGTCTGTTTGAATCGTTTGCAGTTGAAAGCCTTCATAGTACGACACAAGGAAAGCCTTCACATTTTTTTCTTTTTTTTTTTGTCTCCCTATGCGTTAACTTTGGGAAACCATGTGAGAGATAGATAAGACTGATAACTTTCTCTCCCAGTATACTTTCCCCACTGATCTCACATTTTGAAAGTTTAGATGAGGTGAATATATTCAGTTTTTTTTTTTTTTTTTACAGTATTCTCCATAATGTTTAAAGTTTCTTTGACAGTTTCTTCGGGCGTTAGAGAAAAAAGAAAGAAGAAAAGAAAAGAAAGAAAAGAAAAGAAAGAAAAGAAAAGAAAAGAAGAGAAAAGAAATCAAGAGAGAAAGGTTTTAGAACATAGTAGAAATTAAAATTAATTATTAACACATAATATTATAAATATTATAAATTATAATGTAAATAAAATCTGAACAACACATTCATTAAAAAAAATCAGATGTGTAGTGTTTGCACTTTCAGCACAGCTGACCTCCTGATGTAAATAGAAACACAGCTGAAGAACTGAATATATGTGTTGTGAGGATGTGTGAGTGTCCTGATGAGTAGGAGGGACTCTGCTGACGGTTCAGTGTCCTCCCAACATGAGCACCACGAAAAACAGATGGTGGCCTTTCATTCTGCAAACTGAGAGAGAAAGTTTCACATTTCAGTCTAAGAGAAAACAACCGATTTGACTCACAGTTTTCTGATCAAAAAACCCCGCTTCTTATTTATCATCGCATATTATTAGATTATGATGAGAGCCTCGCGGTCCCCTTGAAGAAAACAAAAAAGACTTGCAGTAAGAAAGAATCTTCTGCCGGTTAGATACCACCTTGAAATAGCGAGCTAATGAATTTCATTGTCTTTTGATGCAGCACACAAAGTTCCAGCAAATGTAGAAACAATTAAAAAAAAAAGAATTACAAAGAAAACTTACAAACAGATGGCTTCTCCAACAAAACTGCTAAACGAACACAAAGTCTGCATAATCACTTTTTTCCGATTGTTCTCTCAGATTCCAGTTTCTATCTGACATAAGCTGGAAAACTTGAACAATTATCGCGTAACTTTCTTTTTCTCCATCTGCTGGAATTAAAATAAGAAACTTTACTGTTATTTTACAGCTGCCTCCCGTCAGTGTGAGTGTAAATGGGTCAAAATCAAGTTCATGCAAATGTGACAAAATAGAGTTTTTTTAATTTCACCACATCATCACTGGCAGTTCGATTCGTACAATTTAATTTAAATTTAGCGATGTTTTTTTTTTTACAGTCATATTTTTTAACAAGCCCTGTTTCTTAACCTATATATCAATATTGTTTCATTTTTATTTTATTAATGTATTTTTAAAATGAGAGTAAAGATAACTCACAATTTATTATCACTTTTTTTTATCCCAAAATAGTCTCGCATTTTAAATCCACTTCTAATTATTGAATAAAAATAGTTTTTAATATTGTTAATTCACAATTTCATTTTTTTTGACAGCAATAACAAATAAAATCTGATCAAAACAAAACACACCGCAACTTTCTTGAATTAAATAACAGCATCAAATTAATTGTTATGAGTCCCCTTAAATTTCACCTTTATTATGAAATTTTTTTTTTTTCACGCTCGGAAAAATTTAAAGTTCAACATCTAACAGCATTTTGCTCATTCGCGTAAACAAGCTGTCGTCTAATTTTGGTGTTTTCGTTAATAAATAAATACCCTCAATTTCAACACTTTGAAATGATCATTCATCTTTAGTAAAAGTTTAGTTTCAGTAAATCGGAAAAATAGAAAAAAAGAAAGAGCGGACGCTGATGATGATGATGATGATGATGGTAATGAAGATGATGATGGTGATGATGATGACTGAGAGTATTGTGGCTGAGAGGACACAGTGTGCATTGAAAGGACTGGGAGGCCTTTGCTTATATCACAGAGGGCCCCCAGTTTTTCATTTAGTCGAGTTAAATTGATTCACCTGAAGGTTCTGGTCACGTATTTCTTTAAAAGCACCTCAAATGAGGCCCGACCATAATTTTAGTGTACAAAAGGGACGTGTCAGAGTCACACCATTGAGGAGAAATAAATAGGGAGTGGGTTTTTGTGGATGTTCTTCAAAGGCGCTCCAATTTCACACCGTCAAATTAAAGCACCCTTATATTTTAGCTCCATGTGTGTTCTTCCTGCTGTTTGGTCTCCAGGCTTTTTTTTATTATTATTTTTTACATTATTTTTTTTTTTTTAACCTAATAATTTAAGGCAATCGGAGGTTTGATATTTTGGAGTTAAATGAATCAGAATGATCCTTTTTTTTTTTTTGGAAATTAAATAAATAATTTCACTGTTTTCCTGTATGACATTTAAATACTGTACATCATTTAAACCTACATTCTCACTTGAGCATTGACGGATTGACGCCTCCTCATAACATATCCACCCAACTTTGTCATATCTGGGCTACATCTGGCGTCATCTCTGTCGTCTATCAGCGCCCTGTTTTGACTGCTGATGTATATTTTGGTTATCCATGTTGTTGCGTTACCTGCGCTGCCACCGTGACACACCACATCTCGACACTTGTCTGAGCTGAGCGCTGCCACGCGTCACTTTCATTTTTGATTGTTGTTCTGGGAGTATCTGCTGCATGTCACTCAGTGTTTGCACAGGTGACATACATGATGTGTGACCCTGTGCACATGCGACGCTCATTTGAAGGACTCTGACATACAAGTTTTTTGAGAAGAGCAAGTGCGACTGACAAAGTGAGGAGAGTTCGGTAACCTTTGGCCCGGCTCGTGTTCCCCGGAAAAACACCTCGGCGCTAGACCTCTGCTGCAAAAGTCATGAAAAATTGAAATGTAAAAGCAGTGAATGGTAAACAAAGTGATGATAAAGTTGGGGAAAAATTGGTGCAGGACACTTGAGTGGGACCTACAATCTTCTTTTCAGTAACAAAAAAAAAAAATGGGTCAGCATTATATAACCAGGAAGTCGACTGCCAGCGTCCTGCAGCTTGTTTATGGTGACATCTCATTGCTTAGTCGGCAGGGTCCTACCAGTGTGCATCTTTATTAGTTTCTATGCACTGCTGGCGTGGGCACCCCAGCAGCAGCAGTGACAGCCCTTATCCCTCCTCTGTGCCCCACCTCATACTAAGCCCTGGATTTGAAGGACAGGCAGCTCAGGACAGAACAAGTGCGGCAAAGCGGAGCGCGAGCAAAGCTTTAGAGCGAAAGGCCACGTTCCACTGTATCATTCTTGGACAACAAGTACGACACACTTCCCTGCTTTAAAAAAGACATGACACAGTTGATGCTTCATCTATCAGACAGATGGGTTTATCCAACGACAAAAAAACAAAAAAAAACAGTAAAGGCCAAACAGTAGGACTGTAACACAACACCCTGGATCCTGTTAAGCAAAATCAATGCAATTTCAAGACGTTTATATGAAAGAACAGAATAATAAAAGATTCAGACGCATAGCGAGACAGATCGGCGCTATTACCTTTAAATCTGTCGGCTGAATCTTCACTCCAAAGAGGAAAAGTTTCCTCCTGTGGAGCACCAGGAGGTGCTGTAAAGCAGTTAGCCTTTGATAGCACCAAAACCAGCAAAAACAAACATGGCTGATGAGGAGGGGCTGGGCCGACAGTAACATATACAGGCGCAGGGAGCTAATGCAACATTTAACGTCGGAGCAGCTTTACAAGCCCGGAGAGTATTGACATTATTTAAAAAGATGCCCCCACCCTCCACCCCCCAACCACATGCATGCCCTCTTACCTGAGGCTGAGAGAGGAGGCGCACACTTGCTACGACCTCAGCTGAAAAGAAATCAAAGTCATGTAAAAGCTACAGTGCTGTGGTTAGCATGGTGGCTAGGAATGCTAAGCACCCCACAATGCTACACTGTGCAGCTTTGTCTATTTTCCAGAGAAGCAGGCGTGTAAACACTCACCACCTGTGCTGCTGAATGTCACAACTTTTTGCACTTCTTTCAGTTGAAGCGTCGGCCGGTTACCTGCATTTGTAAATTTCAAGCATTTTAGACGTCTCACCAAAGGGTCTAAAGCAAGATTACGTTCCATATCTGCAATTATTACCAACATATCACTGGATCTGCACCGGCTCGATCACAGGTGGATACAGACCGGGGGGGTTCTGCTGAGGAGGCTTGATTGACATCAGTAAAACTGTGTAAAAAGGCTTGTTTCATTGAGTTGCTGATTAGGCCGAGGCGGAAAAAGTGATAAACTAAAAGACGAAGCGAGGCGACCTGGTCCTCCCTCAGTCCTCGTCTGAAGTGCTAAACCTCACCCTGACTTTATAACGCCGAGGCTTGTGAGTCACAACTGTGAAGATATAATGTTGTTTGAACCCAATCTGTCACCAAATGGAGCGAAAAAGAAAACCCTGCTTGCCAAGTGCACAAATCTGACATCACCACTCATGAGATACACACTCACACACACACACACACACACACACACACACACACACACACACACACTCACACACACTCACGCACACACACACCTCCCTATCTCCATGTCATTACACCAACAAAATCGCCAATTAATAAAAAGTGAATTCATGCAGTCGTCATTAACACGCCGGCCATCAAAGGTCAGCGTAGACATTAAGGAGCGAGTGACAGAAGTATCAACACTATCATGTGACTTATTATGACACGCTTATGTGAAATAATTAGTCCCTGTAACTGCCAGGTCATTTCAGTTGGTAATGAGAAAAAAAAAAAAAGAAAAAAAACCCTGAAAATATTTTCTCGCTGTGATGACATACAGTAATGAATAATTTCTCAGGCTACGAAACATCGCGGCGTCCCTCGTGGGTCTTAGTTGTTGCCTCGGCACTTGACCTACTTTGCCTTTTTTTTTTTTTAAACAAACCAGAAATGTCGCTAATTTTGACAGCTCACTTCACGAGAAAAACCCAACCCTTAGCAAGTCTGCCACCTTGGTGACAGACAGGGAACACTGGCATGTTGGTGCCCTGATGGCGCCCAGGTGGTGCTCATGGTGCTGAAAAGAAGAAAAAAAAACGCATGCTGCCACATGCCCAGACTGGATGGATGGACATTCAATCCATAAAAGATAGTTATTGCAAATGTTTCTGACCCCGTATGTACATATCGACAGTGGTAGAAGAGGTTTTCAGATCCTTTAAGAAGCAACGCTATAGAAAGATTTTAATTTTTTTGTCAAATTTGTATTCAGGAGCAGCATTTTAATGGTGTACCTGCACATTCAGAACTATGTTTACCTGCCAGGTAGTTAGAGCCGTAACAACAGCGGACTAATCGACTTCTAGCTACACTGATTTCCTGTTTTTCATCATATTTGAACGTGAATACTTTTTGCTTTTGGACTGTTTGTTGATGACATAATAAAAAAGGCAATTTATGGATGTCACCTCAAGGTCGGGGAATTTGTAATGGACGTTTTTCAATACTTTCTGCCGATTCATAGACTAAACTATGTATCTATAAATTGAGAAAAAATCGACAGATTGATACATCCATCGTTTCATAAACTGATAGTAACATGGAGAGGAACTAGCAGCTTTAGTTGTCAGATAAATGTAGTAAAGATGTGTGGAATTTTCCTCTGAGATGTCGTGCAGTAAAACAAAAAGTAGCATAAAATGAAAATACTCTATTGAAATTGCCTCATAATGATACTTAAGCTCTTCACTAATGTCTCCTGTATGTGTGTGGCACATCAAGGCGCTGCGGCACTGGCCATTTATTAAATTTAAGTGCAACATCACAAGTATCCCTGCTGTTAAACTTCACATCATTGTACGTGTTGTTACCATCGTGGTGATGCAGTATGTTCATCACGAGGACGTTCACAGATCACCTGAAACCAAGCGTCCTAGCTAACGTGACACACTTGGGAATGTGTGTGTGGATATCTTCTAAAATATGAACCTCCTGTTCATCATTCTGCAACACAGATGAGTTCACCACAATTTGGAGGCATTGTTACAGTTTTGTGCCCATGTGGAAGCATTTCAGGGGAGCTTATGATATTATATAACCGAAACTATTCAGGGACTGTGATCCCTCAAACCTGCTCGGCTGGTGTGACTTTGTCTTTCTGAAGGTCAATGGATTCCGTTGAATTACTTTACGTCAGTTTGTTTAAATCAGCAGGTCTGCGGTATAATAGAAGGGACTAACCTAAGTACACTCGGGATATATCGTTCGGGCGCATGAATTCAAATTGCTGAGGGAAGCGGTATTTGCAACCTCAGGCCACTTTGAGAACCCAAATCAACATGGCTGCTGGGCTTTGAGAGAATAATAATAATCTAAAAAGAAAAAAAAAAATTATATATTGCCAAACTGAAACTGGCAAAGAATACAGGGTGTGCACGTGGCAGTGGGCTGCTCTATAAAGACATCTGCTGATTACTCAGTTTGGGGAGGCCTGGTAGAGAAGGAGCCTGGCAGTGAAACGTGTAAAGAGATTGAGACCACACGACGACTGCTGAAAGAACACAGCGCTCAGACCCTCACAGCCAGTCACTCGGAGCATGAAGCCATAAAGACGTGAAGCGGAAAGTTGTCTTCTCTCTATTTTACACAACAAGAGAACCTGGGCTGCCACGGGTGGCAGAATAATATTAGGCCCCCGGAATCCAGTCAAGGGCTTTCTCATTTTGTTCAGGCCCGTGACTCGGCAGGCACACAAAATATCCAACATGGGCCGGATTGAATTTTTTCACTGCTATTGTGAAGTGTTAGCAGACACAGGCAAAAAAAAAAAAAAAAAAAAAATCCTCTTTTTTGATGGTGATGGTGATGGTGATGGGGATGGTGCGGTTTGGAACACGCTCTCTGCATACATCAGACGTGTTCACCTCCCCCAACATGGCTGCAAATTGGTGTCTGTTCCGGCTGATGCTGACATGCCTGTAGACAGGTCTGCCTACATGCACCCCTGCGTGGTGTTTTGCCAGGCGCTGCGTGGCAGGTGGAGACAGAAACTGGCTTCAGGTGGCCCCCCCATGCGCCGCAGCGTGGCTCCCCGGGGAGCCGCGCTGCAGATGTCTTTTCTAGACGTGGCAGCAGGGGCCACAACACGGCACCTTCCACCGAAACAGGGGCCAGATCTCTGGACGTAGACAACGCCCACCACCGTCTGCCACGCTCCTTTTTAGATCCAATGTTGAGTCAGCAACTGCAACTGCCACCTATGTGATACTGCTCATCAACCCTGGCACGCCATTACGCATCCGAGTTCATTGTGGAGTCAGTAAACAGGAAAACATTTGGCTCCGAAAAGTGCTGAAAGATGAAAAATACAAAGGCGGTGCAAATGTTTAAAATGTCAGATCGTAGCTTATGGAATCCAGGATTAAATACTTAAAAAACATTTTTCTATTAGGTGAAGTCCACATATTTATCTGGTAAATTATCGCTGTGAGTGCATTTGAGAAAAGGCTTCATGAGAGGTTTTGTTTGGATATGTTCCTCTGGTTAGTTACACGCAGGCTCTACAGCTGACATACAGACTCAGAGAAGAAACAGACGGACCGGTGAGAGTCAACTATCTGTTCTTTTATCTTTGTTCTTTTATCACATGTCTATAAATATTGGCTGGAACAACCTTTTCCTCAGTGGGCTTCAGGTACTTCTGTTCAGCGAGAGGGCTCATTACGATGGAGCTCGGTGTTATTTTGAGAGAGCTTTTTAATTTGTAACTGGGCAAATGTAAGTATTTTTTTTTTTCGTCTTTTTTTTTCTTTTTTCTTTTTTTTATCTGCAGATAACCAGATAAAAACGGTGTTATCGGCTCTTAATTGAAGCTTATCTCTAAATTATGCAGAACTTAAGCACGGTTCGTACCGAGGCGAGGTGTTTATATTGAGCTTATGTTTCATCAGGACTTCTGAGGGCATCTGGTTCTACCTCAGCCGAGCCATATGTGTCTCTCTGATCGTGTTTAGCCAATGCGTCCTGCGTGTGTTTTCCCTAAGCCTCCTCTCTCCTCCTGACCTCTCACCCGGGCTCTCTCTCTTTGCTTTGTTGTGCAGGTCAGAGTCCGTGCACCCGCGCCCACGCAGCCGCATGACCACGTTTTGGTATGCAGATACACAGACACAGGTAAGGCCGGTCCAGGTGCACCCCACGGTGGTGCTGACCCGTTCTGAATCACCCCACAGCTCTCGGGTCAGGCCTTGGGCCCAGCAGGCTCCCAGCGCAGGTCACAGAGGGCCTCCACATCCCAGAGATGAGACTCCAGACTGGCATGAGGAAGAGTGTTTGATGTGGCCCCGAGCCGGGCTGTGTTACCATGTTACTATGCCTTTAATTAGCTCCAGCAGCTGCTACTTCCTGGTTGACAGGCCCTGGCAAACTCCACTGTCTCTGTAATCTCTTACAGGTGACTGTCAGTTGCATGTCAGCTCGTTGTATAAGTGACAGGCTGTGTGTTCCTCTGTAAGTCAGGTCTTAGAGCTTTGGAAAGTAACACTGATGTTACCAAGCTAATTAACTGTGAAGTGACTGTAGACAAGATTCAAATGAGAACAACAAAAAAAAAAAACAGCTCGCAGAGCTATAATGACCACAGCATGTATCCAAATATGTTATGCAAATATGTCTCCGAGCGCCAATCCTCTGCCCATTGTTTTTTTTTTTTACAAGTCGCGTGTCTGTTTCCGGAGGATGCAATCATGATAAAGAGACAGCAAAGTTCTCCTGGTGACAGTAAAAGTGCCACTCCGCATTCTTTATCTGGATTTCCAGCTTGCACAAAGACATCTTAACCGCTGGAAATTGCCCTCTGAGGACTGACAGCGAGAAATTGATCTCAGATTAGACGAGCGCACCTCGTTGCCTGCTCCCCTTTGTCACTCCCAAGTTGGTGGATCTTTCCTTAAAACTGCACCAGAGATGAAAAAAGGGAGACTTCACAGCTGGCTATGGCATACTAATACCCTGGACTCATTAAATTAATGGGGGCCAGATTCCCCTTACTGAATGTGCACTGATGCCCTTTGAGTTTGCCGGGGCTAGAGGGTGTGCAGCTACTTTGAAAGCCCTGACCGGCATATTGAACGTGTTTTAATAGAACTCTTTTGAGACTCTTGGTAGGATGCACACTAACTCTTCGCCTTTAAGTTCCCGCACCTCTCCGTGTGATCTCGTCAGATAGCCACTCTATCCTCGGATTCAGGCCTGGAGAGGGGGGAGGGGACCGTGCACGTTAAATGAGGCCAGAGGTGTCCACATCTCAGCAGAGGCCATTCTTTCCTGGAGATGTGAATCTTTGAGACGTGGTGCGCTGCGAGCTTTGATGTGGAAAGGTGCTCGGCGCAGGACTGAAACAGGAGGCTTTGCAGGCCCGACGTTCAGCGGGGATTCCCTTCAGGGTGGAGAGTCTGGCCTCTCGTTTGGACAGCCGTCCACACAGTGTTGATTTAAATGATGTATTCTGCGATTCACCTGGCACGAGTAAATAGATTCAGTCCCACGTATGGCCATTACGACTGTCATTGCCCATTTAATGTGAAGACACCGCTGCGAATCCCTCCATAATACAGGCAAGCCGCGGGAATTGTGGAGGGATCCAGTGAGGAGGTGGTTTCAAAGGAAGCAGTGGCAGGATTTCAAGGTATAAAGAGCACAAAAAAAGATATTGTTTTTAATGACAATAAATTGAATAACTCCCAATATAATGGGAGGAACGGAATATTAATATATGCCTTTTTGCATATTTGCCCAACAGCAAAAAGATGAATTGATAAGAAAAGAAAGAGGGTGGATTTGCATGACAAAAAAAGAAAAAGAAAAGTCCCTTTAGAGCACTGATGCGTCACCCTGATGGTTAGAAGAACCCCAAAGTACCAGATGTGAAGATAGGAAGACTTCCTCCTCAGTGAAATTAAGATATGACGCCATGGAGCTGCTTAGCTCTCAGTGCTTCTTTATGTCGATATTGTTGTTTTTTAGGGAACAGCGAGACGAAAAACATGCAAACCTCTCTCTGCCCCGAGCGGAAAGGGACAATGTGATATAATGATAATCTTCCCTTCAGTTCTGCTCTGTCATCTCGACTATAAGCTCTCGAAACGCCACGAAACAGAGAAAACGTCGCTGACAATGACGAGATTATACGCAGCCAGGAATGAGGCTGCAGGACTGAAAATACCCTTTAAGAAGGAGGTAAATAAGACAAGTGGCTGTCGTCTGCCGTGGGATGCTGACAGGGAGACGGCGGCGACAGTGAGGCTCGGGCTGCTGAGCGCGGTGAATAAACAGAAATCCAGTCGAGCTAAAAATGGCTGACTCAGGTGCGCAGCAGAGGAAGCATCTCTCCCTCCCTCTCCCTCTCTCTCCCTCTCTGCCTCTCCACCTTAGCCTTTGCGTGTGACAAAACAGCACCATATACCTCTTTCAGAAATCCGTGTCGGGCAATCATTTGATTTTCATAGCTAGCTTTGACAGTAATGATTTCACGAAGCCTTTGATTTTAGCTCGATCACCATGGCTGCAACATCGGCGGGTACCGCTCCTCATTAGCGATTCCATAAGCAGCGAGCAATGCACCGCTGTAGCGCCTGATACTTACATGCCTCCCACTCTAAAGTGTGCTGGTAATTTATTCTCTCCCCGGTGCTCATCATCCTGATGCAACTCACACAGTGACAAGAATCCATCTCTGTGGTACCTGGCAACAAAGTGGGATGACGGGCAGAGGGGAGGGGAGTTTTGTGGGGAGGGGGGCCATCACATATTTTTGCGATCGCAATCAGAAGGGAGAGGACGGTTACCAGGCAGGTTTAGAACATTCAGGACGAGCACCAGAACATCCCGGGAGCAAAACGAGTGCGAGGAGGTTAAAACAATTCGGCGGCTAAGATCCGATCTGATAGGAAGAAAGAAAAAAAACATCCTCTCCTGCCAAAGGTTTTTTTCTCAGAGTATGGCTTAAGCACTTCAAAGTTAAGTACTATATAGAGAGTATGATTCATTTGGCAGCTCATATTGTCCAGCTTCAAAAACCTAAAGCTAGCCAGAGACACACTGTGGGCTGTTTTCAGCTTCAGAGAAGAGAAAGAATTTGGCTTGAGCTTAGGCCGCCCATCCCCATCCAGAGATGGGCTCTTTTTCATCTTATCGTAGTCTTAGCGCATTGGTGTGGTGACTATGTGCTTCACAGGTGGGAGTCTGCCTCTGTCAAATAAGCCAGTTCACTAAGGACGGGATTTGCCGCTGTTATTTTTCTATTAGGGAAGAATTATGCTAAGCCTTTAGAGGCCATCTTTGTGTTGCTATGGCAGCCCATATTTCCTACCGGGTTGAGACCTTGAATGACTACAGTGCAAAGCCAAGTAGCCCCAAAACCCTTTGAGGATTAGAACCCGGGTCTCATAGTTATGCAAAACACCTCTGATATGATTGAACCTTGAATAGTTGAATGACAAAGTTTATTGAGATTGCCTCTCTTTTCATCTGATTATTGTCATTTGATTATTCCCAATCACTTGGCATGGCTTCAAACGCAGCTTTTTTTCAAATGGCCATTGTTTAGGACAACACTGAGGGGAACATGGCCCCCCAGAACCTTCATATCTTTGACTATTATATCAGTGAAAACAAAAAAAAATGCACGATTCATGGTGGGAGAAATGTGGTACAAAGGCATTCGCACCAGACAGAAATACAGTAGAAGGCGTTACTGCTGTGGGCCGGGCTCATCTGTTGATTTCACTGCACAATCTTTTACATTTTTTTGGAAAAATTCCTATTTCAAGCTCGTATGAACCAAAGCATCATCTGAAAAATGCTTGTTTTGTCCGACAGATAGGATGTTTGATTTTGAATTATACGAGCGAGGGGTGACGGGATATCGCGATATTCACGATATGGGCGATATCGGGAAAAATGTATATCATGTGAATACTACACATTTGATATTGTTTTAATAACCCAGAGAAGATCTTCGGCCTTATGCATCTTTTGCTTATGCGTTCATCTTTTCACTAGTAACTTAATAGTTGATATTAACTGTTCTTTTCGTACACGTTTTTAGCGGTTATAGTTACAGTCTCTGCCCACTTCCCTACACTCGTGCTCATATTTTGAGTTGTTTCTATTTGATAAGTAAAGAAACAAAAACCAGTAAACTAAGTTTGAAGTAATTTCTCTTGATATCGCGATAATATCGTTATCGTGAATATGTTTGTGGTGGAAATCTGTTATCGTGACAGCTTGAATATGAACGAAGACACGCAGAAAATACTCAAATATAAGCACCAGTGGATGTTCGGTGTTTGTGCCGCCTTAAACAACACTCGATATTCAGTCTCGTTAATACATTTTCGGTCGATCGCTGACTTGATTAACTCGGCATAATCGATGTGTAGATGACAAGCATGACTCTGCAGTCCGTTTCTAGCGTCTCCCACCACAGACGTCTGGAGTTCCGGGTGTGATGTGTGCTTCACAGCTGCTTGGGAATTTCCCTTCCTATAGCTCCCACAATGCCTTTCAGCGCGCCCAACTGAAGTTTCCGTGTTTGCTGTAACCATCAAACGCATTTTTTTTCTGGTCATGAAAGCAGTTTCACAAATCTCAGGTCAAATTTCATGTGCAGCCAAATCAATAGAAATACTTTTTCCTCTTTAGATTCCGTCCTAATGCTCCCAACTGTTTCAGACCAGCCATCAAAGCCTCGACTCTATTCGGAGACATGTATAGACAGCTACTCAAAGCTGACACCGAGATGAGGCTTTGAAAGCGCGAGATTGACACTATTGTGGTCACAAAGCACAACAGGAAACTACTTTGAAGGGGAGAGTGCTTTGAGTATCGGATTTCACTTTCGAAATATAGTGGCCGAAGACGAGCTGGAAGTATTAGACGTGTTGAATTGGCGTACATTAAACAACAAGTCGAGACATGTGCACCAGAGGCCACATCCGCGCCTGTAGAGCAAACAGGAACACGGGAAGGTCAAAACTGCCCGAGTTTTTTTTTCCAAACCGCACGTAAATATGACGCCGTTTTTTTCAGTTTTATCTGGATTTTGCTGCACACTTCTCTCCTGCTTCAGTATCTTGGGATGTGATGCGGGCTTGTGCTGCAGATAAAAAAAATAAATAAAGTAAAGTTGACAATATATCCAATTGAACAGTACTTTTTTTTTTTCACTTCACAAACTAAAGTGCTGCTATCAGAGCCACGTCTCGCTGGCAGTTTGGGAATTGATCAGTCTCAATCCCAAGCTGCATCCTTGTCAACTGGCAGGTCCGCTGAAGATGACACATTTTACTGACAGTGCCTTGTCAATGGCTGTGCTTGAGTGAAATCCCCCAGCCATGTTTGCTCACCGCCAAAGTGATATCTATCATCTTATTTTTGACAAATTCGTCACACCCATCTCTCAATCTAATTGGTCTTTGAAGCCCCCCCCTGTAAGACAAAGACTGCTAATCTTAGTGTGCGCGTTTGAACAGCGCTTGCCACCGAATGCTTCTCAAGTCTTTTTGAGCGCCCTCGTGTTCGGCGAAGTTTGAAAAACATGACAGTCACATTTTAGGTGCTCTGATGTCACACAGTCTTTCTGGCTTAAAAGTTCACTCAATATGAGGTTTGGTCTGCTTTGATGTGGGGTCTCTAGTGATGTGATTTTAGCATGCTATCTGCCTCTGCTGTTCTCTGTCACCCACTCCTGCAAAGACTGACATGGGAGCTGCCAGAGCTGAGACTCAGCCTTTTTATTCCCGGTGACTACAAATTAAAGATATGGGTGGGGAGGGGGAAAAAAGGTAAATTCAGGCGGCGCCATGACAAGCAGAATGTACAAACTTCTGCCAGCATTCACTCCTGGCACCCTAGAATTTAGATTTCTGATGCCATCTATCAACTTAATGTATTTACTGTTTTTAGAATAATAATAATAAAGTTATTTTCAATGAATGTCAGGCGCCTGATCTTGTGCACATAGCATGCAAAACAGAGATATCAAGCTTCTGAATTACATCCCATGACACTTTTACATGAACGAGCTCACCTGGCTGCTCTGGGACGTTTATTTATAACAAGAGAAGTTTATTCGCAGCGATATTAATAATTTAAAAAAAAAAAACACACAACAAGATTCCCAACACGACAACTAAGAATTCATTTTCCCTTCTCTCATTATGCAACAACAGCCCCCCTATTTGAATCTCAGATTGTTGGGAGTTTGCTTGTTCTTGTTCTGCGATGGTTGTGTGGTGGGGGAGGTGAGGTGGGTGTGTGGGGGGATAAAGATCTTCGTAATCTTGTTTTATGCTCCTGACGGTGAGAGGAGATCCTCCGCCCCCCTGCGACGCGCCGCTCACCTGAAGAAGCGAACCGGAGCTCCACAGGACTCCTCGCGCTGCTCACATCTCCGTGTCCTGACAATTGGGGTTTTAGGGAGGATTAAAGCAGAATATTTCAATTTAGCGCCGGAATTCACCTGACTGTGCCAAAGTAATTACCTTACCCCTGCTGAAAGAAAGAAAGACAGAAAAAATGCAATTACAGAAACAGTAAAAAAAAAAAAAAAAAAAATGAAAAAACACACACCTACAGACGAGGGACACACAAAGAGCACTAAGACGTCTAAACAGGAAATCTAGGAGTGTTAATGAAAGCAATTTAAAAATCGTCGCAGCAGCCGGGACTCTTAATTTATCGCCTAAATAGTGAATGAGCTGAAAAGACATAAAAATAAGACAAAGCTCCATTCAGACTCTTCTCCTGTTGGAAATTGATTTAGAAACGTTTGGCAGCAGATATTTCATTAGTTTTACTTAGTTTAGTTTTAGTTGTTTGGGGGGAGGAGGTGCGTTCAAGGAAAACAAAAAAGAAACCGAAACGGAAACATCTGTCTTGAATATGTATTTATAATTACGGGTTTTTGCTTCATGAGGATGTTAATACGTATCATTAAATAACGGTTTAATCACGGGACAGTGAGGAAAAAACAAAACAAAACAGGATGCTTTTTTTTTAAAAAGAAATTCTTTTTAGCAGAGCCGTGTATTTAGTCTGTCGTGTGTTTGTAAGAAATCCGCTAAACAGACGCAGAAACGTGCGGAATAATTGCGGGCAGAAGTGTTTTTATCAACAGGGTTTCTCTTCAGACTGGCTGTAAAATGAAGGGTCACATTTTTGTTTTTCCTAGTGATGCATTTAAAGACCTGCTAGAAAATAATCCAACCAGTTTCGCCTTCACTTGAGTTTGTGTTGCACACACAAAAAACAGTAATTTCACCTCATGTGCGTCGAATAACGTGAACCTGTCGGTCAGTTCCTCTTGTGTTCGTCTGCGTGATGCGTTCAGGTGCTTCATAAAGAGCTGTGTGTGTGTGAAGTTTTTTTTTTCTTTAGAAGAGGGCCAGAACAAGAGGCAGTAATTGTGTAGTTGTGTCTATTTGTTGTTGATGTGAGTGTGTGTATATGTCTTCACACACATATTTGTGGATTTCCAACATTTTCTAAATGTGCAGTTTGATTTATTTCATCCTGGGAAGCCTTTTTTTCTTCTTCTTCTTTGAATTAAACAGGTGAAAACAGGCAGTGGGTGAAAGATGCTGGTTGTGCCTCTTTTAGGGAATAAATCACGCCTGTGCTGTGTGTGCTCTGCTTTTCGCTTCACATTGTGCCAGGGTTGATTCACTTTGCCTTTCAGAGAGAGAAAGAGAGAATGTGCAGCTCTGTCCGGTCTGAAACGCATTGGAAGACGAGGCAGAGGCCCTCTGTGGGTATATCCCATGTAAACAGGGCCCTGTGCATTGTGTAAATTAGGTGGATTAGCCCCTGCTTTTGTTGGGCATGGTGTGTACACATGGACACTGATTCAGCTCCCCTTAAAGCCAGTTTGGCCCTCAGAAAACTTTAAGGAAGTTCTTACAGCTCCCGAACCTTCAGCGTGGAGATGATCTAAAGGAGGAGGAGGAGGAGGAGGAGGAGGAGGAGGAGAGTCCTTCTTCATTCAGCGTCGTGTTGGTCCGGCTTTTTGTTTTGGGGCGAAATGCAAGAAAACGCAGCTTCTTCTTCTTCTTTTTTTTTTTTTTTTTTTTTTTAGAGAAGAATAGAAAAAAACAAAACGAAAAAACATCCTGTTGCTGTCTCGAAGTCTCCATATGAAAACTCAGGAAATTGTTTAATAACCTCCTGATCCACAGACCTTTTGAATATCGAGTCAGGAAAAAAAAAAAAGAAGAAGAAGAAGATTTACGCACGCCAGAACAAAAATGGTTTGAGTGACGTGAAATTTTGTCAGGAAATATGGCAAACACCCTCACACACACACACACACACACACACACACACACACACACACACACGCACGCACGCTTTCTTGCCACACACTGCATCCCGGCCCACCCGCCGCGTGTGCACGTGTGCGCGCATGCTGTACTTGGAGGTGTAAATATAAACATTTGCACATATTTCTTAATAATTTCAGCATTTGGACCAATTAAGGCGGATAATTTTAACGGCTGCTTTATTAGCTGCGTCTAATTAAAACGTCCCCTGAAAGAATCTTTTTTTTCCCTTTCTTTTTTTTCTCTGTATCTTTATATCAATTATCTGTCATGGATGCGTCCAAATCGTTTTTTTATTTTTAAAGGGAAGCGCGCGCCTCTCGGTCACCTGTCGCTCCTCCGCCAGGTGCTTGTGAGGAGGATTTTTATTTCTGATATTTACTCACACTCTAAATTTATGTTCGGTGCAAAAACAGAGAGAAAGAAACAGCCCCAGCTTCTCTTTCTCTCTGTGAATACTTTTCTTTTAGTGACTCTCTCCGCTTTCCGTCGCAGCACGAAGCGCAACAGATCCCAGAGAGGGAAAAGAGGAAACTTTATTTAATCGGACTCTCAATGTCGAACTGGCCCAAAATCTAACTGCGTGACCGTTTTATTATTTTAAAATCAAGATGCTTGCTGCTAAATTACATTTTAGCGAGGAGCTGAGTAACCGGTGTGGGGGCCGTGAGGAGGCCCGTGGGCCCGACGCACTCCGGGGGGAATGTCTCCAGCTTTGTCCGTCCACCTGTAGCATCCAGCCTCCTGCTGCCTCCGCTCACATGCGCAGACGGAAACTTTTCTCTCATCTTTAATAATCATTTGTTAAAGCCACCTCACCTCCGTCAGGTGTTTCGTTCGAGTATTCTCATTATTTTTGATAATAACTTTGCTGATTATATATTTCACGACGTCACATTCAGAATAAGAAAAACATAAAGGCAGCGAAAAGTGTATTCAGACGCCCAGTTTTGATATTAACACCCGTCATGAAGCTTTAGTTAAACACGTATTTACAGCTTTTTGTTCGTGCCATTATTACGCACAGTGAAAATCAATTACCGTCTCCTCATCCAAAGTGTGAGCGTCATAACTCGATTTACAGAAAATCTCCCTTTTCTTCAGTGGCACTTAATTGTCACAAAGAGGATTCAGACAGTATTAGATTGTGTTGATATTGTGGTGTAATTAATGGTGTGTGTGTGTGCGTGTTATCGCCTGTAAACGCGCTGACAGACTTTGAATCTGCCTGATGGAGAAAATGTGTTTTTGTGTGGAAGCGGATTAGGATTGGAGAGAAGAGCTTCAACATTTGGTGGTAACCTTTTCCAAAAAGGGAGCACTTCAGCTTATATTTCACTAAATGTATTGTTTGTTCTTTGTTTGTTAAGGTTAATTGTCTTAAAGCACGCATGTTTTTATGGCAAAGTTATTATTCTTAATAAAGTTTCACCCTAATGTTTCTCTTTTTCATGGAGGAACAGGTTTTATAATTCAAACAAAAACAAAAGTCAAACTAAAAATATCTATTTTCAGAGAGCCTCTGTAGTTTTCCCAGTTAAATGTACAGGCGTTAAAGAGTTTTTTTTTTTTTTTTTCTCTTGTGAAAACTGATTTCATATGTGCACAGATGGCTTTTCAAAGTAAATCTGCCTCATGTCTTTCCATGTGTTGGAAACATTTTTATTTTACAGCACTCTCTGGTCCTCAGAGATATACATACTGCTCTCCAACACCCAGGAAACAAATCAAAGTCATTTTTTAAAAAAGAGCAAAAAATGAATATATAAATAAATCAAATTTCATCTTCTGTAGGCCTAAATACTGTTTTCTTACTGGGGAAAAGTAACATTTCAAAGTGGGAAAATATTTTTTGTGTTCATGCCATCAGTGTCCGGCTGAGATCTCCACGTCCGACCGCCTCTGTGAACAGATGTGACGAGCAGAAGATGACCAGCAAAAGAAAAGAAAAGAGCCAAAGTTGCCACAAAAGACACGTCCACGTGCCTTCCCTCCTTCTAGACGCGACGGTAAGAAAAGTATGATGAGGAGTATGTCAGATGCCATGTAGGAGTGAGCTGTTGAACTATACAGGGAAGAGCTTTACGTCCAACAGATGACAGGGGACGATGACTCACGTTGGTCTGTACGTTTGATAAATGAGTTTGAGTATAAATCGAATCATTTTCCTGCCTTCACATCTTAATGAATCTGTTATTTAAAGCCAGGGTCACTGGATTCATTAGTGTGCTGAGTCGTTGTGTTTTACGTGTCTGGTTTTGCAGCGTACAGTATGTCTGTGGAGTAAATTGTGCCTAATTGTGTGTGTCCTGGAATGTGTGCGCTCACCATAGTTGTCTTTTTGTCTGTAGCCTCCGTGTGCCCGTGTGCCAACGCAAGTGTGTGCCCATATGTGGGTGTATGAGTGCTCCCCTGTTACTCTGTGCCTGCGTGTGTGCCCATGTGTGTTGTACGCAGCCTATTAGTGGAGTTTAACCCCTGTGTTCAGGGAGTCACATCCCCTCAACACACCAGTCTCCATTCTTACTGCAGCACGTTAACATTTTTACTCTCCTCCCTCCCCACCCACCCCCTTCACTTTTGTCCTAAGAGGGCAATTAAGGAAACAAACGTTTTCCCTAAGATAAGCTGGCTGCCAGCTTTGCATACTAATGCAATGCCAAGTGGTTACAAATAGTGAGTGCTCTAATTACCGGCACTGTTTTCAATCAGAAATTGCTCAATTTCCCAGGATGAGGTCTCATGGCTGGAGAAAAAAAGCACAACCTGACAGAGGCAAGAGACAATCATCTCTATGTGGAGTGTGGTTGATTTTGCCTCCCTATGCGTGTGTGTGTGTGTGCCCACATGTGTGCACACGTGTTGGTGCAAATAAGCTCATCTGCTTGTGTGTGTGTGTGGACCCCGGCACAGCCCTCTCTATCACCGCTGCCCTTGACAAGTCAAGAAATGGATCCTGTCAGCCGCTGCAGCATTTAGCACCACAATTATCCCTCCTTTCACAGCCTGGCTGCGTTAATGTAAACCACACCAGGCAGTAGTTGCCACTCATTGATGAGCACGATGTGGTGCACCATCTCTGGGCGAGCAATTTGATGCAATTGTGTTGCTGTGTGATCATCAGTGCAAATCAGGGCCTTGCTCATTTATTAAGCAATTTCTGCAGGAGAAAATTAGAAGGAAGGCTCTTTTGATTTGGCAGCAGATCTTAATATCTCTCAAAAGCAACAATAATGCATAATGTGGCTGACATCAAACAAAAAAGAAGGGACATTCGAGTGAGTTTTTGCCCGCGTCAACCCATCGGGGAGGGGTTTACTATTCTGAGAAGAGCGGCCATCATCGTGTGGCCGCAGGAGCAGGGGGCAGCACAGACCAAAGCGACAAGGACTCGCTCCCCGGGTCTGAGAATGAGTTGCTCCATAGGATGCGCACGCAGGACCCATCCGTTGGCCTTAGCTGACCTTTAGCTCTGACAGTGGCTAATGGAGGGCTGGCCCTCGATCAATGCACCGAGAGACTGGGCTCCCCATCCCTGCCCTTTCACCGGGCCAGGAAGGGAGGGGTGCTGCCAGAAGCCACGCCACGGAGCCATCGACCCTGCCACTTTCCCATCCTGTGGGTGACAGCTGCAGTGCCAATGAGCCTGGGGACGCCACGCTGCCCTGCCACGTAGGAAGGACAGCCAGCAACTCTATCTCTGTGGTGGTCGGAGAGAAAGTCACTGATGATCCGCTTGTGAATGTCAGATTCATGTAAACAAGCCCACAAAAACACTTGTGTTGATGATAGCGTGGCCTGAATACCTGCACAGCAAGACGACACTTGATCACAGTTGCCAGATGTGTCATTATGTGGCGGGTGAAATATGTTCTGTTTTCATCTCAAAACTTTTTCTTATTTATTCATTTATTTATTTATTTATTTGTTTGTTTGTTTGTTTGTTGCCACCACCTTCGCATCAACCTGTTCATGCTGCTGTTTGGCAAAAGTCGGATAAGACAGCAGCTTCGCTCCTCAGGTACAGCTGTGAACTCATCCTCCACGTTCCACCATGAAAAGATCATTTTTGTGATTTGATTATTTGTTCATATCATTTTTTTTTTCTTTCTGTGAACATATGGAACTACAACTGTGGTATCGTTACACAATCTGGAATCCAAAGCTGAGACAGTCAGAGCTCTTCCACTGCTATTTCATCGAGCTGTAAAAATGCACAGTGCTTATTGAGGTTGGTGCTGAACATAAGAAAAGCCGTCATGCTTCGACAGCTTTGTTTACGAAGACAGGTTGCATGTAATCGCTTGAACTTAAAGCAACACTGTAACTTTTAAAGCAGTTCTGGAAAAAGTTGGTCGAGTGTTTGAGTTTAAAAGCCAACGACCCAATTTGGAATTAGATTTCGCTTTGGTGTTTGACAATCTGGGCATTAGAGAGTGGCGTACCCCGCCACCCACCCAATGTTAGCTTGGATCGACTCCATTCCCCCGTGACGCTGCAAAGGATAAGTGATTACAGATGACGGGGCGGATGGATGGAAAGAGATTCAACAATCAACTTTAGTTCTGCAGAAAGTTAGATAATGTTACTTTAAACTGAACACAGATGGACCTCCTGTGACCTTCTGTCAGTAAAAAGTTGCACCAATAAAGCCCGACTCCTGCACAACGCTCGTCCAACGTTAGAAGTTGTGTTTGCATTTCTTCTTTGCATTCACTGTGCACTTAAAATGCTACCGTGGGGAATACGTCTCCTCGTGCAGCACCACGTCATCTTAGATGTGCCTGATGTTGTTCTCGGGGATGTACTTTGGAACCCAGATGGTGCACCACTGTATACCTTTTATCAGAGCAGCCTTTTGTCAATACGCAATGCTCGCATAAAAAACACAGACAGCGACATTTACTGTGCATTTTAATTGCACGCGCTCCGGTTCAAAAACATTTAGAGACATTCAAAAACAACAGCAGATAAAACATTACTTCCATATGGGGAGAGAGGAGAGGACATCCAAGAGGTTTAGCACAGATTGTTCTTTTTATTATCATTAACAGTAATGTGATTCTGAAGCCCCCTGTGACCTCCTCACAGCAGCACCTCATCTCAGAAGTCATTCATTAGAACAACCAGAAGGCAGGCAGAGAGACAGCGCGAAAGAGACATGGGGAGAGAGCGAAGTGTAAAATAAATTAGACTGTTCTTATGAGCCAGATGAACCTTGATGAACCAGTTTGAGGAGGGAAAAAGGAAAAGTGTGCCGCGGAAATTCAAAGGAAATCTAATAGCGCAGTGTTGGGGAGATGAAGATGTCGCACCGAGCCCCGTGATCCAGTTGTCGGTGCCGCTATGTGTGTAATCACTGCTACACTTACTGTCCACTTTGGATTGTAGGGCCCACGGGGAGTCTTGGAATACGGGTGTGTTTGGACTGAGATTGGGCTGTTTGAGACCACGGCCTGATGCTGGCTGTGGTGAAACTAATCAAAAAGCTTCTTATGTCTTCTTCCTCTGATATAAATGGATTGTACAGTCTTTTCCCTCCCCATGATTTGTCCCAGTGTTTACTAAATAAGATTTCTTACAGTGGAGGGAGAGTAAAAGGCCACCTCTCTCAATTAAGCCGCTCCGTAAGAGCGGTCGAGGCGGCGTGCCTCCGTATCTGCACGCCCCGCTGCTGCTTCTTATCTCACCGGGCCTGTAGAGGTCTGAATGACCCACCTCTATACGCGCTATAATGTGTGAACGTATACGCGCGCGAGGATGAAATGGCAGGAATGCGATGCAGAGTGGTCAGAGGCTCATGTTGGGCCAGGGCGGCAGAGGAGAAGCAGGAGACGGGGTGGCGTGGGGGGCTCCGAGGGGAGGTGGTGGAGGGGAGGCGGTGGTGGTGGCGGCGGTGGTGGTGGTGGTGGGGAGCCGTGTGGATCCTTGGAGTGGTGTGACAGACTCCCCAGCCTCCTGGTAGGATTTGTTGGAATGTGAGAGAGGAGGATTTTAGCACCAGGCGAGCCACGCCAGAGTGCTGCAGACTTCATGCCATCTGTCTCAGCCTCCATCCTCTCTTTGCCAAACTCGTCAGACCTTTATTTCCTCTCCCTCTATCTCCTTCTCATCCCTGTTCACAAGAGTAGCGGACATACTGAGATCTGCTAATGTATTGGAGGGGGGGGGGAGAGAGAAAAAAATGGCTGGGCTTAATAAGCAGATTCAGAGAATTTGCGATTGATTAATATGTATTCTTGGAGCTAATTGTCCAACAGCCCTCATGGAGATAAAATGTGTGTTCGATAGCCCTGCCATTTGTTACTTGACCAACGGGGAAGGAGAGATAGAGATTTTTCATACCATAGCAAATCTGTTGATCAGTTAATAATGAAACATGTTTCAAGTGGGAGCCAAGAAGTTCACTTAATTTAATGCATCATTATAAACAAGCTATTACCTTTATTAACTTTTGTATCGTGCTGTATGCTGCTATGAATAATGCCCGATTAAAAATATGAATGGATAATAATCTGTGTCGAGGTGGTGTCTTCTGTCACTGAACTGAGAACGGACTGATGGAAATCAAAATCAGAGATTAAAGTCCACTTGACATCTATCAGAACCATGAAAATGAGATTTGTAACCTAACTATTAAAGGACCAGATCACCTCCGTATACGCAGAGATGTGTATCTTAGGCCGTGATTGAATCAAAAACAGATTTTCACATCAAATGCGCGTGTGATTGTGCTCGGCGTCTGAATGGGTCTGATCTCTCACCCTCTCTCCCCGTGTGGGCAACTGGGGAGGAGGCTGAAGGAGATCACAGGGAGGAGCTGTGCCGGCTCCATGTCCTTAACCTGTTCTCGGGAAGGGCAACCGAGGGTGGAGGGAATGGAAAGGAAATGTACCCTTTGTCCGAAAATGGAACGCCAGGTGGCAGGAAGTGGGCAGGAGGCCTTTGAAGCTGACCCCCGGACTCTGCGCTGAGATGGCCTCGGCGATCGATCGGGGCCAGAGATGGCAGGGAGCGGAGCCAGGTGCCCCCTGAGAGCCTGCAGACCGAGCAGACCTATTAGGGGCGAGGAGGAGGAGAGCGCTCCCATCGTATCGCTGTTCAGACAGCCGGAGTCAACTGGCTGCATCCTAACAAGCAGGCGGACACTGACAACAGTCTGCTGCACAACAAGCTCAACAGGCTTCATATGGAAACTTTAGGGAAGGGCTTCCACTGCAGAATGCTGTCAGATCTGTGTGTAAAACCTGGCAAAGCACTGATTCACTGGTGTGAGTGTGCAAACATGCTGCGCGACGAATGAAACACACGCAGGTCAACGGAGAGCATGTGGAAACGTAGCCGCAATGAGCACACGAAATAAACGGAAATGAGTTACATTAGTGTATCAGTATATTTATTTCTTGTACAGAATACAAACCAAACATTGCTTTTTACTGACTCGGGGGAAACGGCCGCAGAAGCTGTGGGCTGAAATTATAATACAGCAACACATATCAAGATCCAATTACTCCACCTAACAGAAAGAAATATCAAACAGGAACACAAACAAAAGGAGAACACAAAAGCAGAAAAATCAAATCAGCAGATGTTTTTCTGCGCACACGTGCGCGCGCACACACACACACACACACACACATGAATGTGGGCAGCTGCTAAGTGATCCAGTAAATTGCCAACATTGCTTTGAAATTGTCGGAAAAGAAACTATCAGCAAATACTGAAAAGCCCATTGTGTGCTCTGGGATACCTTTTTCCCGTAACGCTAATGAAAAATATCCCGTGATGAGGCTGAAATAATGATAGAAATCAGTGAGAAATCTGACTCCTGAGTAGGTTTTAACATGAATCAGGCGTCCCATTCACAGGGAACGCGCTCAGTGACAAATCCGCTCCAGCATTTGTATTTTGGCCAGCTTTTTTCGGAGGAGGTGAGTGCTATCAGTGTCTCCGCGCCCATCCCTCTGTATCTCTAAGATGTTTACTGCATGCAACATGCGAGCAAACACACATGTGCACACACGTTTAAATGCGCAAACAGAAACTCTAATCCTGACCCCCCCCCCTCGTCTCTCTCTCTCTCTCTCTCTCTCTCTCTCATCTCTCTCTCTCTATATATCCCTCTCCCTGCTACCCTCCCCGGGCGTGGAAATGAAAGCTGGGCACTTGGAGAGGATGGTTGGAAGAAATGAAGACGTGTCTGATTTCCAGAGCAGCCAATGATGGTGCAGCGCCCCGCTCTCCCTGCCCTCCGATAGGTCTTTGTCACTCTCTTCATCTCGAGGCCCGTGTCAGTCCCCCTAATCCCCCCCACCACCACCACCACCACCACCACCACCTCCCCAACGCGAGCTGGCCAATCCCGAGACGAGGCTCAGGGGCTGGGGAGGGATGAAGGAGCCGAGGCATGGAGGGAGTGAGGGATGTAGTTCAGGAGGAGAGAAAAGGAGCACCAGAAGCTGATGTTGGTGTGAGAAGGAGCCAATGTGTTATTATTAATAAAGCATTAAAAAAAGTGAGCACATCAAAGCATACAGGGGCTATGCTATCATACATGAAAGTAATGCACTATGGCTTAATGTTTCCTAAGGCGTGTTATGGTGACGCCGCTTTGATTTGAAATGCATTGTGTGGAAAATGGATTTACAGGAGTGGGGAGAGAAAGCCTGGTGTGGGCGCAGACCATAATTTAAAACCTGACCTCATAGGCTCTTCAAAGTCTCCCTGAGTGTGGATATTTAGGATTTAGGTACAGTATGTGTGAGACCCAAACCACAGCGGCAGAAAAAAAACAACACATAAATACATACATACAAGAGAGAGGGACGCTGAGGACACCTGCGAAAACAGAGAAAAGAGCAATCAGTGTCACAGCAGAATTAGATTCACATTTTGATCATTAGAAATGTTAAGAACTCATTTCTTCTTTCCTTTCCGAGCCAAAGGTGACGCACCTGATTATATTGCACTCCCTCCGATCGGGGGGTGGGTGGGGGGGCCCGCAGGAAGTGAGACATCTTTCTCGTCGTATCCCCCCGTGGCCAGGTAATTATCCTAATCTACCTTCCTCCTGTGCTCCAGCTCCTGTGCCACACTGGCTCAGACCACCTCTGTGGCTTCATTATCAGTGCTGGGACTCACTAATGGCTCGGCGGTCTCACTGTGCAGGCTGCTGGCAGAGACAAACCAGGGGGAGAGGAAGAAGGAAGAAGACGAAGAAGAAGAGAGCAGGAGGAGGAGGCGGGGGAGGAGGAGGAGGAGGAGGAGGAGAGGGGTGAAAAAATTAGACACTAAAGAGCAAAAGGGCTGGCCTGAAGGTTAACATCTCAATCACGAGGGACAATACTCTCCAGTCCGACGGCTCCAGCTCCTTAAAAAGTCATTGTTCACTGATGGAGGATGAGGCTGCAGGGAAATGATCGGCCAACGAGGGGAAAATGACCACGAGGTGTGTGTGCGCTTGAGGTAACAGGTCGCCATGTTTCACGTGTGCGTTCCCCCTACACACCCCCACCTTTCATGTTCGAAGCAGCAGTAACCTCACAACATACAGAAGGACTGGGGGTGGCAACTCAGTTTCACTTTTTTTTTTTTCTGACAAATGACACCCTGACAGTTGGAAAAAATGTTGGGGTCCCTGAACAGATTTCTCAGTTACAAAAATAAAATGTGTTGGAGTAGACAAAGACAGACATTTTGCATTCTACTTTTGAACCCCAATGAGAGCACTGACAAATGCCACCCCACCCCCACTCCGTCTGTGCCATGATTGTTTTTTTTTCTCTCCAGAAATGTCATAAACTTAAGAGGTGACAAATCTATATGGCACAAACAGACACCGGCTTCTTCCAAGTGTACATAGCATATAGGCTGACACAGATTGAGATGGTGTAATGTGTCTTTGCATCACTCTAAATAGGCACGCTGGGTCTCTGCTCGGTTCTTCAACGTCTCCGGAGAGTCCGGCGGACTCGCTTTTTTTTTTTTTTTTTCGAAGTAGAAGAAGAAAACTCAAAATGCAGTGCTCTGGAGGTGAGAAAAAAAAATACTCAGAGGTTAAAATGACTGCAAGACCTCCGTAAAGTGCGAAAAATGTATACTACTCCTGTTTCTGTGTAGGCGTAGGAGCACACATTTCATAAAAACTCCAGAAATGCGAAAAACTGATCGATAAACAGCATATTAAATACGCTCTGTAGCAACATCCAGCACATCTATGTTAAATGCATGTGTAAAAAATGCTGATTGATGCCAGTTTTAGTATCTATGGATGCAGTTCTGCTTCCAGCACTTTGAAGAGAATCTCATTCCACATTCATGTCATGTCATAGGCTATACCCAACTCGAATTAGCATGTTGGAGTACGCTGCGCTCCACGCGTGAGGACGAACCGCTCTACAGAGATGCTTCGAAAACCACGGCTGCCACGACGATGGTCCACACTCATGTTATGATGAATTGGGACAAGTGTAGGTGGGCTTGCACCAGTCAAATGAGCACAACATTTTCCTTAAACACCTCCACAGTGAAGCACGCTCTCTTACAGATGGAAATTAAACGGTGCTCTTTTTGCAATCTGGTCGTCGTGTGACTGGGACCAAATGATCTGCAAATGAGCAGGAACATTAAGGTAACTCACAGGACTGCAGGAACAATACGGACCCTGGACGGAAGACTAATGCACTCAGGTTAAAGGGTCAGTTCACCCAAAATTACAAACACAAAACCTATTTACTCAAATACTTCTAGAGGTAATCAGCAGTGAAGATTGTGTTGTTTTAATTTGTCGGATCCATCTCTAAGAAATTCTACCTCCAGCTAAATGCAAACTACAGCGTATAAATCAAAGGGGATCTGTAATAAGGTAGTATAAGTATAAGTATAAGGTGGTTTTTACTCATATAAACTTAGTTTGCTTTTTCGTTTATTGATTACAACATTGAATGTCCTGTGACTAAGTACATTTAGTCAAGGAGTGAACTTCAGTACAATTCTGAGGACCTTGTACTTTACCTGTGTATTTCCATTTTTTTGCTACTTTATACTTCCACTTCACTACATTTTGGAGGCATAAATTGTACTTTTTACTCACTACATTAATTTAACTTTAGCTACTAGTTACTTTTCAGATTCCATGCCGCACTAGAGACAAGTTATTGCATGTTTGAATTAACTTTTTTAATGGACAATGAGATTAAAAACCCTAACCCTTAACAAAACACTGATTACAATAATCAAAATAATACTTGATATGGGATCTGAAAACTGGCCAGGCTGATAATCAGTCACCTCCACTACACAGTATATGACCACATGTAAACATTTACTTGTACATTTGATAATTTTTTGATAGATGATTACTTTTGATACATTTAATATTAGATACTTTTAGACTTCTCAGACTTTCACTCAAGTGCTTTTTTGTACGAGTGACTTTCACTGTTACCAAAGTAATATTCAGACATGATGTCTTTACTTTTACTCACATAAGACTTTTGGGTACTTTATACAACAATAATAATCTATTTATTATCTATTTACATTGGATATGAGCTGTATAAGTTCAAAATGACCAAAAGCAAGCAATGACCGAAACGAACCTAAAGCTAAGCGAAGCTTAAATTCGGCTTGTAAATAACACTTAGTAGAAAAAATCTGGGGGCAATACAAATAAAAACAGTGTGTGGGCGTATTTAATGGTAGTTTAAAAATCACCGATTCTGCGTTCCCTCAGTGCAGCTGGTGAAACAAAATGTGCAGCAAATGTAAAATATTAAGATCTATTGAGAAGGAAAAACCCGAGGAACACAATTGTACTCACATGATCTAATCTTAGGAATATCCAATGTGCAAACAACATGACCTTATGCAATTGCTGACCTAAATTATTTATGAGAATCTCATTATGAAGCTCACCAGAGGCAGCGGTGAGGGAAATGTTACAGAGCAACACTCTTTCCAGTTACTATGCGAGTATATTTCAAGTGCCTCCTTCTTTAAAGTGATGTTGTTGTTACTCTGACACATCGCATCGCCACAACAGTGTTATAAACCAGCTACCAGTTTCATTAAACGGGCCTGTATGCTCAGCATTAGCGAGATGATGCTGCTCTCAGGCAACATAAACGTCCTCGTAAAGGTAGGAGGCCCACTGTGAGTAAGCCGTAAACTGATGAATTAAGGTGACAGTAAATGTGCATGCTTAGGGCTCAGGAGGATATTAATACATTCCACACCCGAGCATTGTTTGTCAGAGTCGGATGGCACATGCAGCCATCAGAGGGGTTCGACTCTGTGTGGTGGCTCGCCGCAGACAACCGTGAAGACACGCCTCAGTTTTTTTGTCAGGGGTAAAATGTGACGATGCTCAGCGCAGGAGTACTGAATCAGAAACATGTCTATAAATAAATATGCTAAAACGGGTTCCGATGGGTTTTTGGTGGAGAATGAAAAAGGCACGCTTCAAATGTTTTCTTTTCTTCTTCCGCTTTAAGTCGGAAAGGAGTTCTTGAAGGTTGAGAGGTAAAAGCAGGTCTGTTTTTTGGGGGGGGGACCCTTTTCAAGGTCACGCGGCTGCATGAAAGGTGAGGGTCTGCTTATGTGAGCACGTCTTTGTAGTAGATCACAACCTTTTGTTTATAATCCCCGTGCCACGCTGCTAACGGCGTTCCCTTCTGTTTTGGGTCTAGTGCTGAGCAATATAGCGTTGAATATCGTGAGGCAGTAAATGTGCGGCTCCTCGGTGAATGCAGGGGAGGATACAGACGGTTTGAAGGCAGAGGTGGGACCCAATTTTTTCACAGTTCTTTTTACATGTAACAACCCAAAAGCATACACACTTCTATAAAAGGATGATTAAGGGATGTAAAAAAAAAAAAAAAAAGAAGAAGCCTCTCCTCTGCAGCCTGAAACTAAAATAGGTCCCAGGTAGCGTTCCTCACAAACAAGCATCGGTGTAACGGGCTTCGTCTCTCCAAAGGGAGCCGGGAAAATAGACACAAATAGCACTCGAGCTGAATTTACTTAACAAAACACAGTCATTTTGAAATGTTTTGCAGTATTTTGATTAATTGCTGTGTTTTTGTTTACATGTACTTTAACAGAAATGGGACAGAGTTGCTAAATTGCAGCTGAGTGTTAACTAGTGTGCAGGCAGGAGCAACAAAGACAGAGTAGCTCCAGTGAGAAGAGGAAAAGGCTGTAAAAGTTCATTCTTCAACTAGACCCATAGTTTTACAAACTTATCTCAATCCAAGGTCCACTGATGAGCTTTTTTTTTAAAAGGTGTCAGAGCCTCCAGTCAAAAACAGCCCCCTAACAGATGATCCGCATCAAATTATATGAACTCATACGTACCAGCCACCAAAACACACCTTGTTTTTAATCATCAAGATTCATTTAGTTTTCATTCTTCCCTGAGAAATTAATGAACATGTCTAAAAGCACCCTGTGACGCAATGTTAAAGAAAGTGAGAACAATTATCCTGATCTGCACCAAAAGTTAAAGGGGTCTATTATGGGCTGAGGTCCATCCTCCATCCAAGTTTCATGGAAGTCCATTCAGTATTGTTTGTGTAATCCGGCCGACAAACCAACAAACACACAAGCGAACACGGGTAAAAACATAACCTCGTTGGCAGACAAGATCATTTCTTGCGATGTGTCCTAAAAGCTCACGTGTTTGGTGAAGGAGGGAAAATTAACCTTGTGTCTTTCTGATCCCACCTGCCCACGTTTTCTTAATGTCTGTTTCTCATCACACCGTGTGTTGTTCAGATTTTTACACTCACACAACACACGGTCTTGCTCCAGCGAATGAGCCCTCCACACATCTGCTTTATCTCTTGGCTGTGCCAGCTGTAACGTTGGCCTCCTCTGCCATCATCGGATGCTTCAGCTTGGCTGGGAGCAGCTTTCTTGGCTGGCTGACAAAAAGTTGGTCATTATTACTTTTATATTTGGGTCTAAAGCCCCCGCCAGATCCCTCTCTTTCCTTTCCTTTCTTTTCTGGCGTCCCGATTTATGTGCAGTTCCTGGCACAGCAATAAAAGCCGCCCCAATATAAGCACTTACTTTAGATCAGCACATTTCTGAGGTCATGTGGCAGCAGTACACTTCTGACATTTGCATGTAAAGAAATATGAAACATGCTACGTTTTACTTAAGCAAAAATAAAAAATGTTAACGTTGTGTTCATTTCATATAAATATATATATGAATGTATTACTTTATATATACATTAATGGAGAGTATCTTGTTTTAAATAAAAATGTGTTTTTCATTCAAGTCGTCGGTCTATTCAACAATGTGATTTTCTTCTTGGTCCTACAGTTGAATGTGTGTCACTGTGCAGAATGATGTTAATGCCGTTTTCACTTTAATGAAAATGTAAATATTCTCTGTGCTTTTTGGAATCAGACGTTTAGAGGCATGATCTGTGACGTCACAAATTGTGTGGAAAGCCAATCCTGTGGAAGCCGAAAGCCTCCAATGTTCAAACACTGTTGCTGAAGAGACATCTTATGTCCAACTGTTAAACTTGTGGAATTAAAATTCTATTTGCATACTTATATATTCTGGACATTTTTAATAAGAGGGGGAGTGACTGATGACATTTTTAGGTTTTTCAATGTGGCGATTGTATGTTTTTCTTTTCTTGCAAAACCCATGTGAGACACACGATCTTTATGTGAACATGATTACTGCTTGTCACTAATCATGGCCTCCCTGGAACAGCTGGACCCCCGCAAAGCTTCCCCTGTTATGGCTGGCCCTTTGCAGTGGTGGAAAGAAACTGAGTAAATTAACTCACATGTTATACTTTAATAAAAATGTACAGGTACTTGTGTCATATCATAATACGTCTATTTTGTGCAACTGTATACTCGTCCTCTGCTACATTTCAGATGGTAATATCATACTTTCTGCTTCGCTACATTTGTTTCACAGCTATGGTTCGTAGATATTTAGCATGAATGTGCATATAAACCATATGATGATCTGATTAAATATCAAAAAATGAGCTTCACCTCAACTGGCTACGACATGAAAATGCATCTTACATATTATTGCATCAGTGTGAACCATCTATAGACGGGCATCGCCATACCAGCGTCTGGTTCACAGGCTGAAATATCTGAAAATATAGTCAGATAACACTCACATGGGTCAAATTTGTCCGCATAACAAGTATTTTAACCACTTTACTTTAAATACTTTGAGTAACTTTGGCAGACAATACTGCATGACCTGATGGAGGATGAAATAAAGTAATCGTACATTGTAATGTTGCTACATTTAGGTATCTTAAGGATGTGAATACGTCTTCAACCACCGTGAATATGGAATCAGATTAAGCCATTCATATTGATACACAGGGAGTCAATAACTAAATGACTGGGTCTGCCCATGCTGTTCTGTACAGGTCATATCTTAATGAGGTTGTTGGATTTCAAAGTCAATATGCACAATCGAACAGACAACATCACTTTTTTTTTTTCTTACAAAAACTACGATCTTCACTGAAGTCAACAAGAGGAGAGGGAGGTTTGTGCCTTAAAACAAGATCATAAGTGCAGATAAAGAATTAGGTTAGGAGGAACACTCTGACCCTTTCACGCCAAAAGAAAACTTCTTTATTTCCAGTCCATTGCAACATCGTAAAATAAAGAAAACATGGACCTGATCCCCATCTTAAGCAGTGTGCAAGGTTTGCTTTAAGCTATACAGAGGAGTGTGTTAGTCAAACAATGGGAGAGCATTAAAACATGCCAACAGAGCAGTATTAGTCAGTAGCCTGAGTCAATACACCCCACTGGGCTGCATGTCTTTCTACAAACACAAGCAATTGCTTTAGAAGGCCTCGGCACCAGATAGAAACATCAATTACAGTAAATTACAGCAAAACAGTGTGTAACACTTCAATTTGTTAAATCTCCTGAGCTGTCTGAGCTGTTTTGGATGAAAGCAGAGCAGAGCACTGCAGAAAGATAACATTCAGTAGCTTTAAGATACGTCGCCCTATCTATCTTTGGCCGTGAATATAATGAGGGACTTATGTGTATTTTTGATATTTAGAAAGCATTATGAAACACGAGAGAAATATTCCATTTCCTGTTTGCTCGAATGTAAAATTCAAAATAAGAGCGCTCTGTGGCAGCCCCTGTGGCCTCTTAAGACCCACTGTGTGTGTGCCCACTGTTCTGTGGGCACAGTGGCTTTTTATGGGATAAAAGTAGTACTTTCACTTCGGTCCAAGTTCATGAAGTCGAAGCCGTTTGTAAAGGCGGGGGTTAAAGGCGCTGTTTATTGTGTTTATTAAGGCTTTCATTTGGAAGCTGTGGGACACAGGTTGATAAATTCAACAGCGAGACGACACTGAGACAATGGAAACAAAGGATAAAACACCACCTTGGTTCGCATGCTCACATTTCGCGCACAGAGGAGCCACAAATGACAGCCTGATAAAGGTAGCAACTCTGCTCCGAGAAGACGGGAAAAAAAAACAAAAAAAACGCTCCAATTTCGACTAAACTTTGTAGTGCTTCAATGACTTCCTTTGCCATGGTTGATTATCCAGGAGGGGTGTTGGTTGCTGGGGACAGATGAAGATTTGGCTGTTGCAGGGAACATTTTGGGAGAGGGACGGGGAGGGGGGCCGGAGTAAATGAAAGACAAATGCGAGTAGTGCCCACTCAGCTATTTTCCCAGTCAAGATCAAAGGCACGCCGGACTGGCCGCTCCACGGGAAACTTGAGATGGGTCCTGCCTTTGTTTGCTGTTGCTAGGAGACCTGCAGAAGGCTGAAAGTGTTTGCAGTGGGGTACAACATCAAAACCATTTCCAATATAAATTTTTAAGACAGCCATGTATTTGTGTCCCGGGCTTTCAATTTACCGAATACACTGGAAAACGCTAACAAATAACGACTCGCCCCTCTCAGTTAGTCGTGGAATAATTTTCTTGGTGTTTGTTTAAAAGAAGAAAAAAAAAGAAAAAGTCGTTACAGACCATTGTACACGTGCGCACGTAGAAGGGGCACTTGTCAGCAGTGTGAGTACTACGTGTAGTATCATAGCATGCACACATCGCCACGTTGGCGCGCGAGCTAAAACCACCAAACAGCCGTAAAAGCGGGATTAATTCGCTTTTCCTGGCCCCGTGCAGGAACACACAGCATGCGAACCTGCGCACACAACTTAAATATAGTTTGATATATTTATAAGCTTAGGTTTGGCTTCCCAACGAAGCTAATTATGATGCTGTTATCCATTAATGGGCCCCATGATAGTAAGGGTGGCTAGACATGTGTCACAGAGAGCTCATTACATATCATTAGTTCAACACTCCAATAATGTCTACACCTGCTGAGCAGAAGATAATGACTTGGCCCCTGATATTTGCAGGACTATTGTCTATCGAGCAAAGCACCACCAGGAGGATAGGTCCACAGGCTGGAGAGCTGCGGGAGAACTGATAAAGCTATACAATAAGTAAAGATGCACATAATGGTTCGGAAGCTACGGCGAATGCAGCACAGCGAAGACGAGAGCAGCGTTTGTTTGGTTTGTAGCAGAAGAGGCGACGAGTTAAATAAATGAAAATAATAACAAAAAACGAGCTCTGCCTGTGAGCAAACATTCGTCCTCACATCTCTATATAATGCTGTTAGAAAAATATCTGGGTGAAATGCGGCAGAAAAATATGCGATCACATATTTACCACTTCTGAATGCAGCTTACATCTTCATAACACACTTGTGCTATTCCTGTTTGCTTGATCATCGGAGAGGATCTGTCTCACCCGGTGTTACATAACACGGCACAACATGTCTGAATAACTTGACCTCAATCTTTTCTCCTTAATTCAGGAGGAAAAGCAACACTTTAATAGGGCGTACTGACTGAATCTCGCACTTAGCTCTTGTAAACACACTCGTGTTGAAAACGCAGTCAGGCTTCCAGTCCAACGTATGTGGTTATATGGATCCATACGTACGTGCGCGGGGGTCTGACTCGTGACTAATGGGCTGCATGAAAACTGCAATCGCCACAGAAGTGACCTTCGTGTCTGGAACGATAAAGATTAGAATCGTGCTGTGTCTGCCTTGTGTTTTCACTACTTGAGCCAACTGGCACGGCGCTGGCGTCCTCTTCCCCGGCTCCCAGTCTGCCATGATGACAATGGCAACCAGCTACCGCATGGCATGCAGAAATGACAAAGCATGCCAAGGGGATATTTGGAAGATACGAAGATAATGCAAAAAACAACTGATCAATCGACTCTCGTTATGAAAAAAAAATATTCCAAATGCTGCTACCGCTAACCGCTTTTTGCGTTTCTAGGACATCCTCCTCGTCATTCAAGTGGAGAATACAGTGTGCCTTCAATGAGCTTTAAAAGAGGCGATTTCCAGCTGGAGAGAAGAAATTAGGTTGTTTGAGGATTCTAAGTTTGTATCCTCTAAAGGGCTCTGAATTTCTTCTAACCAACAAGAACTAAAAATGGCCTACATTCAAGTGTGCCATGAGCTTATGTGCTGTGTCCTGCTGTAACCTGCCACAGTCCTTAATAGTGTGTGTGTGTGTGTGTGTATGTGTGTGTGTGTGTGTGTGTGTGTGTGTGTGTGTGTGTGTGTGTGTGTGTGTGTGTACGTGCTAGCGTGCTAAAGGGAAGCTTCAGCAGGGCAGGCAGTGTACGGCAGGCAGACAGTGACAAGACAAAACACATTCAAACATTTGTTTCACCGTTTTTTTTTGTTTTGTTTTTTTTTTAAAGCAAAGCTAATTCCTGCTGTTGTCGACTTCAGCGGAGGAAGACGGAGTTGTCTCCTCCTGTCACCGCAGCCCTGCGTGACATCACGGGCGAACACGCCGCTGCCAAATCCCTCATCAGCCGCCTAAATACACTTAAACTGCCGTGTGAAAAGCTGTTGCATTAACTGAACATCGTGCAGATTTGCGACCGCTGAGCACGCGTCTGCACCGCGCTCGCTCGAATTGGTGTTTTTTCTTTTCTTTTTTTTTTTTTTTTTGACTGAGAGCGACTTTGTTCATTTGGCTGCCACCTGCCTCTCAGCTATACAAATACTTCACTGCAGCTATCAACACTGACTCGTATTGGGTCTAATTTGTTTGCCAAATCTCCGGCTACATTCATGACTTCACTGCCAGCAGGCTGCTATTGTGGCGGGTTGAAAAGTTGTTTGATTTTGAGACTTTAGTTTTTCCCAACACAACATAAATCTTAAAAACCTATTGTTCTTCGCTTGTCCTTCTCTGCAAAAAGTGAAGAACCGCAATTAATAAATCATCTAGGAGACAACGTATAAATAATGGAGACTTGTATAGCCATCAGAAGTTTGCATGTATAATAAGCATGGAAACACAGTAGGAAAGCTTTGAGTAGAGCCATGAAAAAATATGAAGAGTACAAATATGTCCTAGTTCTTGGGCCTGGTTATATCTTAATTTATGGTTCATTTAGCATTGATTGATAATCGATGCTAACGTTTCCGTCTCGATGACCATGTTTACCATCTTTCTGTCCAAGGTGAACATTTTAAACTTTCACCTGAGTAGCTTGTTTCAGTTCACTTTATTCGCCCCTCAAGGAGAATTTTTGTTTATTCTGTCTGCACACTAGAATCTACAACTAGTTTACAATGAAGAATCCACCCTGTGTCGAGTGTGTGTTTTCTGTCCTCCTTCAAAGCCCCCTCGACAGGACTGAATGATAAGTTAGCACAGTAGTCGAGATGCTTCCCCAAACAGTTCACCTCTGTTTTTTGGGGGATGACTGCTGCCTGAACTCTGTACCCCCACTGAGACAATAAAACGGCTGGATGACTGCGGGACTAGCAGAGAAGACAGACAGTTTATAACTCAACAGAGGCGAAGCTATGCAGCCTGTGCGAAGATAAAGATTTAGTAACGGTAAGAGATTGGAATTCTCTCGGCCTGAGGTCAGAGGGCCAACGTTACCTTTCTAAACCCCCTCAGGGCGTATGAAGAGACCCCGGACAGTTACATCCCCTGAGCTGCAGACAAAGGAGGTGTCGCAGTCAATCAGAGGGCTCATCATTCCAGCCAATAATTGCTTACTTGGTTTGTAAATGAGATGTGCTATCTTTGGTTAGAGGGACAGAAGAAGAGTCAGTCTTCTCTCACTTTGCTAATACGAGCACTATCGTTATGTAAGGAAGGAATAGTTCACGCGTTTATCATAAATGAGCAGATAAGCCACAGAGAACAGCCTGATTTGCTTTACATTATTTGTTTGTCTGTTGTGAAGCGTATATTCTACTAATAATCACAACTCATCATAATGCCACTGTCTGTAATGCATTAAAAACATACTAATAACATGTTAAAATGCACATATAGCACTGTATAATAATAAGCACTGTTGAATGTTCATAAAGGTTTATACAAATAATCATTATATCGTCAATGTGTTATCATAAACATACTCATAATGTGTCATAGTGCACCTATAGTACTGTATAATCAAAGCTATAACACTGATGAATACTCATAATTCTTTATAAAAACAATCACTATCACCCCAATGTCTATAATGCATTACATACATTTATAATGTGCTATAATGCGCATATAGCACTGTGTAGTGTTAGTTACAAGCACGCATGAATATTTTAATACAATGCTTTATACAAATAATCATACTAGAAGTGTCTACGATGCATTATAGCATATAATAAACTATCTTATAATGCATCATAGCATAGCTATAGCACTGTATACTGTTAGTTTTAAGCATTCATGAATAATCATAATACTTTATACAGATAATCATTATATTGCAAAAGTCTATAATGCATTAAAACACCCAATAAAGGTACTTAAAATGAGTTATAATGAATTTATAGTATAATAATAGTTATAAGCACTCATGAATACTAATGATAATAATTTATACAAGTAATCATTATAATGCCAGTGTCTATAAAGCAGTATAAACATACTTTTAATGTGCTATAAGCATCATTAGTATTCAGATTGTTTTATAACAATCATAATAAAACATAATAAAGTATCTTATAATGACTTAATAGGTCAAGTATAAATACTTGATTAAATAATTGCTGGTCACTCACTATTATTGGGTCTTTGTGTATATTTTTCACAGTAATGTAATTTATTATAATCATTGTATAACTATTTATAATCACTATCATGATGTGTTGTAAAATTATTGTGATTGAGTAATGAAACAGTTGCGCTATAGGCAGATGTAATATGTCACAAGCTGCGTATGAGTCATTATAAGTGGCCATTGTTTGCTTTAAGTGTCATAAAAATAAATAAGATGAAGTCAATGAAGGAACAGCATACAAAAGGCTGTACAATTATTTATTTTTTTACAGGTACTAACAAACAACGCATTATAGACAGTGTTAATGAGTTATGATTACATAATAAATCATAATTATTGCCAAGAGCGCTTGTAACTGGGATAATACAGCTATAAAACTGCATTAAAATCCATTATAAGTAAGTTCATAATATTCTATAATGCATTATGGACGTGGGACAAGGTTACTTTTTAATCTAATCTTAATTTGAGGTTAATTTCTCTGAGATAATAAGGAAAGTAATTCATACCCTCAACCATCTTCAATCCACTGTTGTTCTAAAAATTAGACACAACACAAAGAAGCGAGAAATGAATAGAACCTAAAACTGCAAAGCTTTTTAAAGGCGGAAGAGATGAAGGGAGACGCACCAGTTCAGATTTTTACACTGGATAAATGCAAATAAAGCTTTAATCGCTGCGTTCAAGTTAGTCCACAACATAAAAACAAACAAGAGCCACTTATTACAGAAGGTTTTTACCATTCTACCTTCTAATCTCGACACAAAGGAAACTGATGAGAGTCTACCAAAATGGACAATGTTTCCTCTCAAGTACTGTTTAAAACATCTTAAAAGAATAATAATATACACTGTAAATATGTAACTTTAAATCATGTTCAATGCATTCAGCAGTCTTATCTTAAGAGTGACTGGTACATTATAATATAGGAGTATGTTTAAAAGTCTTGATCTTTTCACACTCTCAGAGAGAAGTGTTATTGGAGAGGATTTGCTGTGAGATTCCCTTTTCACTCTAACGGTATTAAAAAGCGTAAAGGCTGGAAGACAGAGGAGTGAGGCTGACGTCACAGTCCAAGAGTCACCCGCCGTGTGTTCGGCGTCTCCAAGTAAAGACTTATCTGCGGAGGAGTTTGGACGGACAATGTGGGTGGACAGGGCGTGAAACTACTATCATCATCAGTTCTGAATGAAAAAAAGAAAACATATCTTCCACAAAAAAGGAGGCTCATTCCAATTCAGCTGCGTTGTTAGGACAACGAGAACCATCCCTCAGATGATTAGTTCCACTTCAAAAGAATTTACTTTCCGCAGTGGAAACGTCCCCCTTTTGTGTCCTTACACAGGGTTTTCTCAGCCCAAAAGAAGAATCGTATGTTTAGTCAGCCTGTTTATTATTCCTTCTGTTCACACTACAATTGTATTAAATAAATAGAGTACTACTAACAAAGGCCTATTAGCCCATAAACATGTCCTGGTACAGACAAAAAAAGGCTGAATCACAGCCTCTGCATAAGAATTAAGATACTATAAATGCTGGTAAAGGCATAAACTACATAGCATCGGGACGTGGTGCCAACTCCAAATGTCTTGTCGCTGACTTCATGAAACATGCATGTTATGTTGCACATGTTTTGTCTAACCGGGGATTTGATGCGTGGCTCTGTCTCAATCTTGAAAAGAAGCCGCCCCCTTTGCCAACCGGCACTGGTGGTGCTGTGAAGCAGCAGTAGGCTGTACTTTTTTTTTTGTGGCGCCAATATTTTCAGATGAATGAATGAATTGTGCTCGTTCACTCCCGATAAAACAGCATGACGAGGCCGCGCAAGGCTCATTGTAACGGCTGAAAGCGATAATCTTTGCATAAATAAATAATAATAAACATGATGCGCACACTTTAAATTCACATGTCGTTTTACCCCCCTCATGCTTTAAGTAACTTTAATATGTAGTATAAAATAATAACCAATAATAGTTAAGATAAAGAACAAACTTTGGTGTTTTAGTGCAAATTACAGAGTATTAACGTGTGGCAGATCAAAGACAGTTACAGCAGTTAGCTTGATTGTTAACCCGACTTCCTCGAGATGTTGGAGACACGATTTTGAATGCAAAACAGGCTCAGCAGAAGTTCTGCCGGTGGTTCAGATAAACAGACATCTTGCCTGAATCAAAATCCCAAATGGGGCGGAGAAAAACACAGTGCGCACACCTTAAACGCAGATGAGTGGAAACAGGATGAAAAGTTTCTCCTTTCCTTTTTTTTTTTTGGTTTGACGCAGCCTGCAACTGGCAGCTGTGACATCCTGGTTACTTTTATTGGATTTATTTATTTATTTATTTATTTATTTTAATGTGAGGTTTATAACTGAAGCCGAATCCTCACAAATTCAGCCTGGAATATAGATCTGTCTGCAGGCATTTAGGCAACATGCAGGCAACAGTCTACCGACAATAAGCAACACTCAACTTTTCCAAACAAATAATCTGTATACGTGTCAAAACTCGGAATGCAAATCATCTTTTATTTATTTGTTTAGTTGCTGCTGGAATGGACCCCTCAATCGAACTTGCCATGTCTTACTTTTTTCTCTTTTTTCTTCTCTGTGTGTCTTGTTTTTCTAAAATTCTTCTACTGTAAAATCCTGGTTGAAGAAAAAAGTCTCACACCACTTCAATCAGTTCAGCGGCCCACTACTGCACTGTCTTTGATGACTGTATGTTCCAGTATGAATATTGACTGGAATCATGCCTGGCGTGGCTCAGGAGTATCTCCCCTTCCCTTCATGATCAGTGGTGATGAGCCTCCTTGTGACCTACAGTGTATTAATATGCTCAGCAGAAAGAAGCCTCTTGGCACAGGACACACCAGCAGCAGCCCTTTAATGTCGGCAACTGTCAAAGCTTTGATTTCTGATTGATGAGTAAGGTCGGCGCAATAACACAACGACACCACTGGTCATCTCGGCCCCCTTTTTTTTTTTTTTTCCACAACAGGAAACATATTCTTTGGCAGTGCAAAGCAGCCCTGCCCCTCGGACTCTGACAGCCGCCCCATCATCCGTTTGAAACTGTACACGCCTGAAACAAGTGCCTCGCGGCTAGAAGACGTACTGAATAATCAGTATGGATGCAACACATATACTGACGGAGCAGGACGGAGGCCAACAAGTGGGAAGAAGGTTTCTTTTTCTGTGCGCTAGCCAGCACGAAGGAGAGAAACTGAAGGGGTTGGCTGTTTATATACGGTGTCATCTATACTGCACTAAGTCCCGTGAGATGTCTGAAAATGGAGGACTTCTCACTTCTCACTAAAACCTGCACTCCAAGTTATCTCAAAAAGAAGCATGCACACTCAGATGCCACTTTGCTAGGTTCAAACTAAAGCAGTAAGACAGCAGGAGATGCAAACTGCACAAAGGTTATGGTGTTCGGTTCTTTAAAGAGAAGTTGCGGTCATTGTTGCCATCTATTTAGAAGACAAACAGTGTATGAACATTTAAATAAATGGTTTGTAACCCATCATACAAGCAGATTAAATGATGTGTTCACCTAGATTCAAGCAGATGGTAGACAGCAAACCAGATATCATCCAGTGGATGCCAACAGGACGGGAAAAAATGACTGATGGTGAGGCCAGAAGAGAATATAGGCATCGGAAAGAATGACGTCCAAAGTTATAATATGTTTTGTTTGTGTTGTCCAGAAGGAATCATGGAAAATTGCCCTACGCTAAAGACGGGGAGAAAAAATAGCAAGATCCATCCATTTTTCTGGATCAGCACCAAAAGCTAATGGGGTCTATTCTGGGCCGAGACCCATCCTCTATCCAAGATTCATGGAAAACTGGTAGCTTTCATGTTATCCTGCTGACAAATCAACCAACCAACCAATCAACGCAGGAACGCGGCTGAAGACAGACACAACCTCCTTGGTGGAGGGAATAAAACTAATAATAGAACAAAATAACTGTATTTAATATATTTCATTCCATTCCTCATAAACCCTACGACATCAATACATCTCGATGTCATCACGTGTGTTACGTTTTGCCGTTCCAGAAGTCGCTGTCCGTCTGCTGTTTACCGCCTGGAATCATGTGACTCATGCATGTATCACTACTCCCACGAGCTCACATGAGTGGATACGGGTGTGTAAACAGATAATGAGCGGCAACACAGTAAAACATGGTTGTAATAGCATCAAATCGCAGGCGAAGCGACAATCAGGGGCAAAGATCTGCTTGTAACTATATCATAGTGTGTTATAAACATTCATTAAATGTTTATATACTGCTTATAACTGCTGCATAAGGTGACTTAGAGGAAACATTAGTGGAATGCATTAGTTTTTAGCGAGATGCACCTAATATACTGGCAGGTGGTAAGTTTGTATCTCTGAAACTAAAGCAGCATTGTTCCCTATTAGAAGAAATACACTTAATGGCTACTTTAACAGACACACCTGTACAGTCTAAAGCAATCGAATACACCTACACTACCACAAAGTCGACTCACATGATGCCTATAATGTTCAGGTGTTATCTAAATAATGTGTCCAGGCATTTAAGTCGTAGATGTGATGGTACTGTACTGTACTGCATTGTATTCAGAGGTGTGTATATTATGAGGGGAGGACAAGAACTAGCTGACACTCCTGGTAATACTAATAACCTCTCAGTGCGCCATCTTTAACTACGTCAAAGAAAAATATGATTTTCCGTCAACGTCAGCAAAAAACTGAACATGATGAACTTTGCAGCGGCGGGTTTCAGATCTCACAGGTGAACCTAATGAAGTGGCCACATTAGTGCAAATAAAGTAATTAAAGTCCGAAATGTTATGACTGAAGAGAGTATCGTTAAAATGCATTATTATTATTATTTCCCCCTTTTTCATGATAAATGAGGACAAGCTGACTGAGGGAAAAAAAAAAGAACTTAACTCAACTGCAACTAATTGCTCCTTTCATCTATCCAATTAAAAGCAGAATTTTAATCCGAGTACTCTATTTCTTGTTTTGATAGCTCATCACGTGCCGCAGCCTTTTAATCAGCACAAAAAATGTAAGTATTGCATATTAATTCTGCACTGAGGGATGAGCCGTTATTTACACTGCTGATTTTCATCACTCTCTCCCCGCGCTCCTCCTCCAGGGCCGCTCCCCCACAATGACTGGGCCTAATTGACGACGGTATGTGTGTGCTGGCAAAAAAAAAAAAAAAAAAAAAGAAGAAGCTAGCCGCTAACTGCTAACATTTTTCAATCCATACTCGCTCAGGTGTGCATGTGTGAGAGGGTGTGAGGAGGTTGTTAAAATGGTGCCGCGGATCAATAGGGATGTTGTTGTTAGTGAGAGACCTTTCAAGGGAAACATCAGTAAGGTGGCATCACAAGTTGTCATGTGTGATGTTTGTGAAATGCATCCGGAGCGTCTCTACCTTCAGCCGCCTGTATAAACAGTCAGCGGCGACAGCTCAGCCTCCCCACCACCAGCACCACCCTCCCTCCCCACCCTCCCCACCCTCCCCTCCATTTTCTGTGATGAAACAGCTCGGTTGCATGAGGTAATCTCACCCTTACCCAAATGAGATGGTAATGCCTTCACTCAGGGAATTCAGCAGCACAGAGCAGCACCTAGAAGGAGGCTGTGCACCTCAAATGGGACTAATAATAGAGTCTCCATTCTTTTTACTTGGGAATCTATATTACACGCTTTCAAAAAATGAGATCAACTATATGGGTCAGTGGGATTTCTGTGTGTGAGAGAGAGAGAGAGGAAATAAAGAGAGGAAAATAGAAAAGGAGCAACCAAAAGAAAATACGCTCTGCTGACAACAGATCTGAGGAATGCGGCGGCTAATAAGAAAATTATTTGGGCAGAGTAACAGCTCAGAACTTTAATTAACAGAGCCGGTTTTTAACTGATTGAAAGGGAATACATGTCCGCACTCATGTGCACGCGAGCCTAATTATTTTCAACCCCTTGATTGTCTAAATAGGCTTTATAAATAAAAGCACGAGTGACTTGAAATGTTCAAAGGAAATTATTTTAGAAATGGAAATGATCAAAGAGGAGTCTTTCATAACTTCTGTGATCTGTGAGCCTGAATACACGGGGACTTCAGTCCTCCACGCTGCTGCGGCCTAGGTTTCATTTTAACTTTGCGCACACACACACAACACACACACACACACAAACACACACAACACATCACCACTCCGCCCCCAACATCTGGCTTTCTCAGGGGACTATAAAAGACATTTATTAGCCTCCATCCTTGCTCAGGCTGCCCACTAATTAAACTGAACCAATAAAATAAAACCCCAGCATCAATTAGCATCAGTCTGATCAGATCCGATCGATCGTATCGCATCTGATCCATAGGCCTCCTCCGTGATGGATTCACGACGTGCAACAACAGCGAAGCCTGTTTTATTACTGGGATGAATAATGAAACGTGTTTAGATAATTATGTCGGTGACTTCACGTTGCCTCTGGCATCTTGTTCACATGTGTGCTTTACCGACAGCCCACGCTGCCTCCTGATCCGTTTACACTGTGTTTTCCTGTTACATGCTGGTATCTTTACTTTATGTGTTGATAAAAGGAAATAAATGTACAATATTTCAAAACATATGGAGGGAGAAAAAAAAAGGAGCACAGTTTGGTACTTTGCAATACAGATGTGCGGTAATGAGCTGCAGGGAGGGGTTTTATTCATGGCCTCTCAGATGGAGTATATTCTGAATCAAGTTATTGTACACAGCATAGTTAATGATGTGTTTGATCAAGTGGTATTAATAGCAGTCAAATACAGTGTATTTGCAGTTTCAGTGATTAATTTATAGCAGAGGTTTTTTTGTGCTGGTGCTCTGAAAAGTTCCAGATATTTTTTTAGAGAGGTCACAGTTTCTACAGTAAAGTCTTCCCTCCTCCCCCTCCACACATACACACAACTGTTTTTTATTTGAGATCAGATCTTGTTTTGGCATTGACCTGATATGTCTTGCAGAGCGGTGAAGTTGTGTTTGTTGCGCTGAAGGCGCTGCATTTCCAAGGGGATGTGTTTCTTTTTTTGGTTGCAGATTAAGGTTTCTGAGGCACACCCCAGTTGCACAGATGGGTTGCATAATTCTGTCAATTACATAACTGAAGGAAAACAATAGCATCCACAACAGTATCTGCAGTACAGATCACGTATCAGACGCAGGAGTGAAGCTGAGGACAAGAGCTGATTACCTCAGCCGTGTCCCACTTTATTAATGGAGCCGTAGGAACTGTAAGAGACACTCTGTGCAGACGGGGTTGGATTTTTGATTCGCTGCCTCCTCCAGATACCTAGAACATAGGATTATTCCCCGCGGACTAAAATAGATGCAGGCAGTTGTGACTTTTAGCAATTGGAAGGGTGCAAACTCGACAGGTTTCAGTCGCCGCTGATGCTCTTATAATGCCGGCCGTCCCCAAAATAAATGTTAGCAGTTAAAGGAACATTATGCAAGCTTTTCACCTTAAAATAACAGCTTCAGAATCATGTTGACGGTACAGTGTCTTGTAATTGGGTTACTAGAGTCTCTGTCTCAGCCACTCTGCCCCCGCCCCCATCACTTGTTTCTGCGCTATGTAACTTCAGTGAGAGGGTCGGATCACAGCGTTACACACATGTTCACTTCAAGATACTAGCTTTCAACACATTGCACTGTTATGATGTCATGAGTCTTGTTTGTAGTTAGCTCCTACATTACGCCAGGCAGATTGTTACAAACCTGGGATTTGTATTTACAACAGTGGTGTTGCACTGAGCTAAAATGCGCAAAATGCCAATTTCTACATGATGTTGCTTTAATGTTTCAAATCACAGTTCAGATTTGTGCGTGGCACAGGCTACATCCTGCACTGACCTTTCAACAAAGCGTATCACATCACGTTCACATTACACGTTTGTTAATCGGACCTTCATACCGGTATGTGGAGGGGATGGTGGTGGATTTGAGCCAGTGACCACAGTTCGAGTCTGTGTTTCAAGATTAGTAAAGGTGACACCTGTGGGTGTTTTCAAGGAGATCTCAGTACAATTTCCAGCCGTGTTTGTGGTGCCAAAAAACATATATTTTTGACAGAAAGTTGGGCCATCAGCCGCTTCAACGGTCATTTTTAGAGAAAACACACTGGTTTCCTGACCCTAACCAAGTGGGTTTTGCACTTAAACCTAACCAGAGCATAAACACAGCACTGTGACAAAAAAAAATCTAAAATTAAACCTTAAGAAGGTTTTAACTTATCTGTGGTTTTGCAGAAACGTACTTTGCCAACATTTATTCTGGCGATCGGGTTGATCATGGGATTAAAACACTGCAGCTGTTTTTGATGCTAAATGTGCATTAGTGCTGGCACACACACACACACACACACACACACACACACACACACACACCTACACAGATACACACGTTGTGCATCCAATTACCATATCACGGTATACGTCCAATACAAGGTTGCGCTGCCTTATTGATCATGAAAAAGATGAAGGGACCGTCAATCACTTTCCCTTCACCACTCTTAATTCCGTTACCTGGGCTCCTCAAACAAACACCACTGGCTTAATGCTCTCTCTCATGCTCCCTTGTGCTCCCTTTAGCTTGCGGCTAATGATAAACTATTTCCATCAATAGCGCTTTAACTTCAGAGGGACCTAAATGACACTTTGGTCTGTTTGGATTATTTGAATTGATGGCTGTAAATAAATAAAGCAACAATAGGTCACCCCGCATTTTCTCCCTGTTGCCTGCGCACCATGAGAGTGCTTCTGTCTGAGTCATGCACTTTGGGGTCAACACCACACCAAATCACATTTGTCCCCTCCATTAATGTCACAGCCTTAAAGCAACATATCATCACAGTGTGGAGCTTGGTCTAACTGTAATTGAAAAGGCCCAAGGGGAATTCCTGGGTTGTGTGTGGGCCCCCCCTAACCCCCGCCGTCCTCCATCCATCATTGTAGAGTTAGGCCCTGGGGTGTTCTTGTAACACTGAAGGTTAACAGCGAGATCGCCGCGCATCCCCGCTCCCAGCTTTCCAAAAATGCGGGCCCTCAGCACTGCTACACACATCGACTGGAAACTATTTACAGCATCACGTGAAGTACATGCAGTAATTTGACGGCCACATACCAAGGAGAGCAGGCTCAAGTGTGTCAACACATCCGTGTTCAGCGATGGATGGACTTCAATAGGGGTGTGATCAGAAACAGAATCCTTCCTTCAGATGTCGAGTTCACAGGCTTGATTACACAGCCGCCTTGCAATGCATACTGCAACAGATAAAATTAAACACTCGCGATTACTCTTTGCTTTGAAACACCCTGGACCGCGATCAATGTGATCCCTTTTTTTTTTTTAAGTTCGACCTCAAACGACAGAGATTTGAGAAAACATACAAAAAAGTATTCAAATGCAGTATCTCGCCGCACAACCCAGCCGCCGCTAATGAAATGTGATTGTTTTGAGAGACGGCAAAGACAAACAGGCACTTAGGGTCTCTTTTGCGCTGTTTTTGTACAAATCTAAGTCGTTGTGCTCTTTAGCCGTCGTGATCAAAGCCTTTTAAACAGTTCCTAACAAAAGCTTCAAATGCATGCTGTAAAATGTGAATCATTAATCAGAGGCTCTCGAACGTAACTGATCATTTTCTCACAGATCATATACTGCAGAACTGTTAAGAAACACAGATGAAGATAAAGGCATCAGTTTGCGCTCAAACACGCAGATTTAAGCATATTCATCTGGCTCTTCACATACATGAAAGCTCCCAGCTGCCCTTGCCAGCGAGTTGAGGACATTAAGGCTCAGCCTGGTTGATCTCTGATGACAAGGGTCTGGAGGAGGGATTAGAAGCACGGGGACCAAAGTTATGGTCATTCCCTTAAAAGGATGGCATTGCATCTCATAGGCCTGGAGCTTGCAGGAGTTGAAAGATCTTCAAAGGTCGGCTCACCCCACACAACCTAACTCACAAAAAAAAAAAAAAAACCTTGGAAGCATGAATTTTGAAACATGTGGACTTCTAAAATATTATTTATTTCTCCTTTTTGCGTTGCGACAGGCCACAACAAACCACTGCAGGCCACGTCTAAAAACTTTCTAGCTTGTTTTTTTTTAGTTTTTTTTTTTTTTTACTTTTCATATGAGATAATCATCGTCAAGTCACGTGGTTACCTCCCGAGCTCACCAGCTCGCAGGAGACCATTAAAGTCTCCGTGGTCTATCCGAAACTGGCTCATCAGAACTGTCAAAATATCTGTTATGTAAGGCATGGATAATGAATGAATGAAAAAAAAAGAAGAGGAAGAAAAAAAAAGACATCTTTTTAAGAACCATCCACAGGGGTAAATTGCAATGCATCAAAAGACAGATATGCATTAGATATGAGGATAGGCGGGGCCTTTATCTCTATCCCGCTGCATATTGGCTGCTCAGCGATACCCAGTTTTTTGGGCGAAATTCTGCAACAATAGTGGAAGCGCTGAGCGGTCGAGGGAGCTTGGGCTTAAGTTGACAGTGGAGCGACCGTTGGGGAGAGTGAATAGGAGCCTAGTTTAATAAGCCCTGGTACAGGCTGGACTTCACAGGGGGCTGGCACCGCTGAAATCAGAAAAAAGTCCGGCGCAGATGAGGATGAGAAAGAAATCTAAAGGATCAGTCTGGTTAAATCATAAGAGCACAGCGCTGGGACTTGACGTTCCTATTCACCATTTTATGGTTTGTAAACACGCGTGCGTAAGAATGGCAACGATTGCATTGTCTTACGCAAGAGCCGAGCTTCTGATGGTGTGTTTTTTAAAAGGCTTATTAATTGTCAACCTGTCAAATTATAGAAAATAAAAAGACTTTGACATGAAACATATTACCTTGCTTATGTTCTCAGAGAGGAGCTACACATCCACTTTACTCCAGTGTTTCATCTTATTGACACTCATATTACATATTGTTAAAGCGTTCACTTAGAATCAATCATTTTTCATTGTTACCATCGCCCTCATTACTCATTGTTAGCTTCACTGATGCCTTGATGCCGAAAACCCCCTCAGTGGTCCTTTTTCTCCAACTGGAAAGAGAATGCGAGAAAATATTAAAACAGCAGTGCAGCTTGCATCCAGTTTACCATGTGGGGTTACAATTTTCCATGGAGAGAGGGGCAGGGAACCGGAAAAAAAAGCAGATATATGAGTCAAGCTCCATGCATGTTTCTGGCAGAGCACTCCTACTTACCATGGAACCACACTGGCAGAGATTAGGGGGCCATCATGAAGGAGCCATAGAGGGTGAAGATAGCCAGGAGCTGCAGGGGTAGAGATAGATGAGACGGAGGAACAAGAGGACCTGGCGAAAAAAAAAGGGAAGGGGGGGGGGACACAGAGGGGTGGATGAAAAGAAAGCAAGTTGGGGAGCACCAGCACCACTGGCTTGACCTGGGGAGGATGGGGGGGTGGGGTTGGGGCGGGGGGAGAGAAGCCAGAGATCCAATTAAAATCACACTTTGTCAGTCAGAGTCAACGCTGACACAGCCCGAGCCGGCTGCTTAAACCTTACTTGGGAAAGTATGGGAGCCGCGCAGCGTAAGTTACGCAAGATGTCATACACGGTTATGATGATGCATAAAAACCAAAGACCTGGTGTGACAAAGCAGCCCACCCCCTGGTACACAGCTGGGGCTCAACCCCAGCATGGCATAACAGCGACCCGGGGGGAGGGCGAGATAGCAATTCAATGGAACCCAAGGTGAAATGGATTTATTTACATTAAATTGATTTATACCCCTGTATACCCCCTGTCCAAAATGGCGCCTGTGCTTGTTGCTAGGCAGAGAGCGCGAGAGTAAAGATGGCGGCGGACAAGTGGCAAACTGGGAAGCGGAGGGCTAATCAGTTGTGATTGCTTGGGGGGGGGGAAGGGTGTGGCAGGGTTCAGTGATTATGGAATATTACCACGGCTCGGTCAGAACATACCACGTAACGCGTACGCGATGCAGTCGCAGGAAAATACACAGCTCAGGTCGCCGCCTTTTGGCTTCCTGCACGTCCTCACATGGCGAACGGAAAATCAGTTTTCCAAATGCAAATCCAGAGGCGTCTCCGAGCACCAAATAATGTTTGATCACCTCTATTGTGCTTTTTCTGAGGCGGGATTTACTATTTTTAGAAAATGGAGGAGAATAGGGCAGAATGTGACAGTGCACACAAGCGTTGGGGTTTAGAGGATGAGCTCAGAGATAGAAATACAGAGTATGTTGAGATTACTTTGAAAACATCGATACTACAGTAACACCAGAAAAGCTTTTGATGCAAGCTATTGATAAGGTTGCAATACAACAGAGGAGCGATCTCAGAAATTTCAGTCACCGCATCATTAAAGCACGCGGATCAAAGCCAACCCAGTTCACCTCAATTTAGTGGAAGAAAGGAGCACTTGACAATTGAAATATTTTTTTACAGAATCAGCCACTTTAAATTATCCGTCTTAGGCCACGCCATACTACTTAGCACAGAATCTTAAACTCCCTGAATATGATCCTCAGTATCACCTTAGGGTCGTGCTGATGCTGATTCACAACCGCTGCTCTTTACCAAAAACTAATTAGAAAAGAAAATGACTGAAGCAGAACTCGTTCACCACCTCCCATCTAGTTTCAGCTCGGTTTGGCTCCGGCCCCTCCGACCCTCGACCCCAAACAATATTGCTGGTGGATGGAAGAGTTGGTTCAAACTGATTTTAAAGTCCAGATACTGCAACTTGTGGATGCTTTTCACAAAGACGCCTTGTTTAATGCTAAAAAAACCTAAAATTAACTGTAGCCAAACTCGAGGGGGTTGGACTTTTAAAGAAAATGCATCATCAAAAAATATGTGACTATCCCAAAAGATGTATCCCCACGAGCAACACGTGCAACGCAGACTTTTAACCGGCGCGCAGAATGCATAAACAAGTTCATCGCAGTTTTGCACCAAACTCAAAGAACAATTACACTGTAAGCACATAAAAACACAGCCGCTTACTTTGCATGTTTTCACAGAGGATTAGAGCATTTTTATAAAAATAAATCGAAGGTCGAGCGCTGCGACAGAAATAACGCGAGCGGCTCGGAGGTTTATCCTGCTTTTTTTTTATTTTGCCGTACACACAACATCCAAAACAACAAACACCGTAAAAACCAACATCTTCTGAACTTCTAAAGAAGCTAAAGCGTGTAAAAAAGAAACTGTCGACAGGAACACACAGTCGTTCACCTCCATGTATCTTTTTTGTGTGTGGCCACATCAAGACGACTGCCCCTTCATCGAATCTGTTCGCTGGAATAAAGAACATCCTTAAAAAAAAAAAAACAGCTAGTTAGCCTTCAAATCACTGTAAGCATATATAGATTTCAAAGAAATGTAAAAATTAATGCACTTTTGACCCGGCTTCCTTTTGATATGTGAGGGGGAAATTGGTGTATAGAAAGGCGGTCATCTTAAACGGTATAAAATGCTGACATCTATACATGCAGGTGCAGAGAATAAAGCTTTAGCTTCCGGCAGCAGAGCAGAGTCTTTATTACCTTATTCATCATAATTGAGACCCGTCCGACCTCCACAATAATCAAGCCATGGCAGTGTTTTTCTCGTGCAGGACGAGGACGGACAATCTCCTGTGTGCATCATCTTTAGCTCCACGCGATTACACGTGCCATTAACTGTACTTCAACCTGGTCACTCAGCAGGTGATTTTGTCAGAGAGAGGTGTAATTTTTGACACAGGGAGTCAAAAGAAAAAACAAAACAAAAAAGAAACAGGCAGGGTAAACCAAGAGTGAGCTGCATGACAACAACACTGACTGTAGATGAATTCAGCTCTGCACCAGGATCAGTAGCGAAAAAACTTAATTTGAGGCTGTGCCGAGGCTTCAAACTGAAATCTTCTCAGCTTATTTCTCTACAATAATGAGGTGTTGGTTGAAATTTGCATTCCAGAAGGTACAAGAAAGCAAGCAAACATGAACAAATGTCAGCAGAAGCTGTAACTTGGGTGAAGTGAGGCAAAACATTTTTTTTTTTTTTTGCTGTTATAGCAGCACGGGGCGTCCAAAGAAAAAAATAAAAAACAACTAACATGTCGTTTTATGAATATCATTTTTTTTTTCTCCAACTTTTTCAACTTTTGTCGACAGCCAAAGGAAAAATGAACGCCACATATCTGTCCCCTCTGAGCGGGACTGTGATTTTTGAACTGTGAAATCCAGAAAATCTGTTAATTCAGACTCAAAGTGAGGAGCTCGAAACACTTTGAATGTACAAGCCTTTAAAGGGAAAAATAAAAGCCTTTCTCTTTGTGCTATATAATAATGACAGGAATACTAATGGGGCTGTATCAGTGTTTGCAGGACGCAAAATTTGGAGGCTGCATGGGTCATATCTGTGTTCGACCTTCAAGGTTAGAGACGCTTTTGGAGCTTGTGTGTGCGCACGACATGAAAAAGGTGAATCATGGGATATAAAAATCTTCAAAAGTGACTCGAAGTGGAAGCAGAGAAGTACACGAGAGCGCGCAGACACAGAATGCGCGTGACTTCGTGCCAGGTACACCTGCGTCCTGACGCGCGCACCCACATGGCGCAGTGTGGAGCGTTTAAATCTCGCAGGTTTTGGGTTGAGAGACCGTTTGACTTTTACATTTCAGCAGGTTTTTTTTTGTTTGTTTGCTTTTTATTTTTAAAAGTAAATTAGAGTTGATCACGTGAGATTCACCTGAACCAAAGCAAGTTTTATTTTCGTGTGAGAGGCCTATCGGATTAAATCGTCTGTGCGTCACGAGATCCAGGCGGCGCCGCGTGGGTTTGCACAAAAAAAAAAAATGCAAACCTGCAAATATGGCGGACTGGAAATGATATGAATTAAACAAAACAAAAAAAGAAAGAAAAAAAGTTTCAGTTCACGATGAGAATACATTGATTGGGTTTAACCACACACGCCTGATCAAAGAGAATATAGACACTTTAATAAAATATAGAATACATAATTAATTATACAGTAGGCTTATGTACAGTAGAACTGTATGCTAATTAAACGTTTTTAATAGTATCACGAACACTGGTTTATGCTCACACTGGTCTTACTTTGCACAGAAATGTGAAATATACATATAATACAAACAGGAATGTGTAATGAAAAGAGGGAGAGGAGCAGAACTTAATCAAGGGAATAGAATAATAATAATTAAAAAGAAGAGAAACTTACTGAGCCTCGCAGTATCTTAATTACAGACTAATTACGCTTCGGGCCCATCACGCAGCCTCGCGTTAGGTCACACATCTTTAACTTGAGATGAGATCTCTCAGATATTTATTCCGTCGTGCGAAACACATAAAGACATGAATAATGTTTTCTATCATCCCGACATACATTACATCTAGTTTACATTCAGTAAAGTTCCCCAACACTCAGGGCTACATTCAGCAAGACGTTTTCCTTTTTTTTTTCTTCTCCACTTTCCAGTAATATAGCCTGTAAGTTCAGAAACACGCAGACTTCCATTAAAAAGCAAAAAAAAAAGAAAATCCTCTCTCATTTTTTTTCTCTCGCTTTAACTTGAGATAGATATCTTTAATAATTATGTAACACAGCGAACAATTAGGCATATACACTTTGTTATAGTTCCTCTAAGCCACCGTGGAGGAAGAGGAAGAGGAAGAGGAGGAGGAGGAAGCGGAGGAGGGAGGGGGATGCAGCTCCATGCCGAACCCAACCGAACAAGGCCTCACGACGACACATTAAGCTTCGCCACATTTTAAAATAGGATGACTCAGGACGTGCCACGAAATATCTCATACAACAACCACAAAGAAATACAGAGAGTAATAGAGATACAGGTGTAAAGTGTTCTGTAACATGAGAAAATAGGCCCAGACAAAAAAAAAAAAAAACAAGACTTGCTCCTCAGAGAGTCGGGATGTTGCTGCACTGCTTTGGTGGGAAGGAGTCCACGCCGCTGTGGCATGTGTACCATCCGTTGACGATGCTTTTCTGAAACGGGGAAGTGGAGGGGAAAGTCCTGGAGCTCTGGGCGAACGTGTGACCTGTCTGGCCGCAGGGGTACTGGGAGGACTGGGACCTGTAGCTGCCCCTCTGCAGCAACAAAGGGTCCAGCAGGGGCTGTGACCTGTGCGCGGAGTAGTCCAAACTGCTGTCAAACGTGTGATGGAAACGTGACCTCAGGGTCGACTCGTCTCGACTCTCTGGGGACAGGGGGGCGTCCTGGGTGGAGGTTGGTGGTGGATGTGTGGGGCTGATCTGGACTCCATCCGGGACTCGGGTCGGCCTGGCCTCCGCGGCGTGACCCCCGTCGCCGGGACGCGCGTCACCGCTCTTGGCGTCGTGGGCCTTGTTGCAGTGGAGCTTCATGTGCTTGCGCAGGGAGCTCGGGTGGGTGTAGCACTTGTCGCAGCCCCTCACCTTGCACATGTAGGGTTTGTCGCTGGAGTGCACGTGAGAATGTTTCTTTCGGTCGCTGCTGTTCGCAAACCTCCGGTTGCAGCCCTCGAACTCACATTTAAAAGGTTTCTCACCTAAACGTGCAGAGAGAGAAATGGCGGCGGGTTATGAAACATGCTTGACAGGCCCCGGTGCGGTGCACGCTCTCCATGAACACATATCCTTATCATTATCATCACCTGTGGCGTGAGTCAGCTGAGTGCGCATCATGCAACCAAGTTCATTAAAAAAATGACCCTAGAAAACTAAATTAAATGCACATTCAGGCTCCAGTCGACAGTGTGAAGTGACTATCTGATCCTCAGCTGTCAGTCAGTGACTCTGCGAACACGCAGCCGCTCTCAGGCCTTCATTAGGAAAAAAAAACGCCTAAAAATGTCACATTGTTTCAGTTAATTGCTCACTAATGTGCACAAAAGAATTACAAGAAGAACGCGCCGTGAGTCACGAAAGAGTTCAAAACAGTTGCTGAAAAACTTTTGGTGGCAACAAGTGAAGCCACAGTGGAGCAACAGGGCTTCTGGATCAACGCGCGTCAGAGTGCCACGGAGCTGAAACAGCAAACGCAAAGATTATTATTATTATTATTTAATGGAGTTATCGCGAGGAGGATGAATTATGGCCATCGGGGTGATAATTGATCTCCCAGCTCATGAAGAAGTGCCTGCAGCAGCTGCGCAACTGCTCTGCCGGACAAACCAGCGGCCTGAGAGCTGCACTCACCAACACAACCTCAACAGCTTCAGTTCAATTATCCCCCTGAATGTTAACAGAGGACTTTGTTTTAGGAATTTTAAAATATAAACACACATTTCATTGACATTAAACGGTGTCTGGTTAAAGCGCCAGTACGCATGTGCAGCTGTGTAACAACAACACGTCCCCTCTCTCTCTCTCTCGTCCCTCTCATTAGTTAAAAAACAATTTAAAGCACGATTACACCTCATAAATAAATATTTTTCTGCGGGTCGTTCACTTCATTCGTTATTTACATTTTGGAATTTAATTGCAAACATTTCGGTTCAACTGCAAATCTGCGAGCAGGTGTCTGCTGCGTGTGAAAATAAGAATAAAATACGACTGCAGACTAAATTAGGCTACTTTTATTTAACAAGAGTCTGTGCTCAGAGGGAAAAGCCGCAGCAAAGTCTCCATTTTTAGATGAAATGCATTTTTTTTTAAATTTTCAACTCGATCTCAGCGTGTTTGCTGACAACAAACCGGCCAAACTGATAGAAAGGAGACAAAAACAAGGGCCAAAAATAAATATCTCTCTTTTTTAATATATTTATTTATTTATTTATTTTTAGGAAACGTGACTCGTTTTGTTTTGTATTGATAGTTATTTCCTTTGCGGGCTGAGGTCATCCGTTCGCTCACCTTCTTCTTTCTTTTCTCTCTCTTTTTTTTTTTATTTCCCACTCCATCTCTGTGTGATGTGCTCTGAGTCCCTGGGAGGCACAGGCAGCGTAACGGCTACGTCACAGCTCTCCGGTGTCCCGGCATTTATTTAATAATTTCACTGAATGAAGTGGGAGAGGCACCCAAACCGCCTGGGCCTGCAGACTATGAGCCTACTCGTCTGTTAACTGGCTCACTTGGGGGAGGGGGGGCTACTATTCACGTGTGTGCGTCCTCCTGGAGCCTGAAACACGCTGCTGTCCAACAAAAACCAGCACAGAGACGGCGAGCAGCAGCTAGGGAAGCTCTGCTGTGACACACCATGTTTCTGACTCTGTGGGCCTGAATAACAGCAGCACCACGTGACGGTAATTTAATACAAATCGCGACAATAATAATAAAATTAAGAACAGCGAAAAAACGACTGTGGCAGAATCGGCGCACGCCCATAATTAAATCAAATAATGAGAAATTAAAAAATATGCTCACACTGATAAAGAAAGTGATAAACGCTAATGAAGGAGTTTGTCAAGTTGGAAATACTGAACACATTTTAATTAAAATTACACACATCAGAATGCATTATTATTATTATTATTATTATTATTATTATTATTATTATTATTATTATTAGCAGAAGACGTTGCAGCAGCAGGATTATTAACTGACCTGTGTGAGTCCTCTTGTGGATCTTGAGATTTTCTGATCTCGCGAAAACTTTCTCGCAGCCGTGGAAGGGGCAGGGAAAGGGCTTCTCCCCTGTGTGCACCCTGACGTGGTTCACCAGCTTGTATTTGGCTTTGAAAGGCTTCCTGTCCCTCGCGCAGCTCTCCCAGTGACACACGTATTCGGAGTGCTCGGGTCCTCCGACATGCTCCACTGTCACATGGGTGACAAGTTCATACATGGTCCCGAAGGCTCTGGAGCAAGGCAGCTTCCCAACCCCCTCTTGGCCGTCACTCCACTTGCACACCAGCTCGTGCTTCACTGTTTGCTTGGAGCACCTGAGGAACGCGTCGCCTGCGCCACGCTGGATTGCCATGTTGAGGGGCTTGTAGAGACCCAGGAACTGTGTGACGAGCTGCTGGCTGTTTCCCTTGGGGTTGATAGCCTGGCTGTAAGGGTGAGTCCGGTTGAGGAGGTCGCCAGGTAGACCCAGCATCATCTGGCTGCCGAGGTCTCGGGACGCGTCGGCGGAGGCGTGGGCCTGCTCCTGGTAACTCGTGAAAAAAGCATGGCTCCTGTTGTCCCTGCAGCCAGGGAAGTCACGATACCTTCCAATCCCGCCATGTTGGTTAGCTCTTGATGCCAGTTGATCAGTGACGGGTGGCATGCCGGCTCCAGAGAGATTGGCTCCAATGATAATGCCCCTAGGGCTGTGCTCTAACCGGTGGCCGGGGTATCCAGAGTCTGAAAAATTGGGAACCGAATGGTCAACATATGCACTGGACCTCGTCTCGGGGTAGTCTCGCAAATTGTGCGAGGGGCAGAGTTTTAAGGAACTGCCAGTGGGGTGTCCCATGTGCTCTCCTGCCAAAGGTGGCAGCACCACGCTGGGTTCAGTATTGCTCTCCCCGGGGTTGACGCAAGAGAGAGGGCAGCCACTAAACCTCGAAAGGCTTGTCATGTTTTGTTGTGAGTTTGGCTGTGGGTTTGCAAAATCAAACCAATTCAGCACTCAGGATACACCTATAAAACTCAGCCTCCATGTCCCCCTGTTTGTATATCATCTGCATGTGAAATTCTTGGCCGTGAACTTCGCAGAAGTAGGAACCAGACTCAATTTCGTTAAAGTTGGTGTGAGTCCCATGCCGTTCACTTTGCCCTCTTGATTTGTGGCAATAACCGTGGTAGTAAAAATGCTTCGAAACAGGCCATGGTGCAATATAAAAGCACAGCAGGCAAACCTGCTTTTAAAAAGGGAGCTTTGGGATTGGTTGGAATGCGCCGTGATTGACAGGCGCTGGGTTTGTTTTAAAAGGGACACGCAGGCGTTCACCGCACGACTCCGTTTTCAAATATCGCAGAGAAAACGCTTTGAAATGTGCCGCGATACCCGCAAATATTGTTGCCTCTTTAACTTTAAGGCGCCTTCTCCTAAAGACCCCATTTTCTCCAAAAACCTCCACGTATGAGGGGGAAAAGAGAAGAAAAAAAACGCAACGCAAAAGGTTAATGCTGAAATACTTAATCATGTGATGAAAGTCAAGTGATTAAATGCAGACATGAGCAGAACACAAGACAATCACAGCCTCCCCCCCTCCTCATCTAACCGTCTTTTATTCCACTGGAAATCTTGCCAAAGCAAATGTCCCACTGCTGCCCTGCACGAATAATGGAGAGACTGGCCACTGCGTGTCCAGGCCAATTATTGTCAAGGCTCGCGTTTTCTGAGTTGGAGTGCCACATGTGAAAAACAGTGAAGGGCTGCAAACTAACTCCCACAATTAAACCAGTTATTGGAAGTGATTTAAAATGGGAACAATGCGCGTGTCATCCGGCTGCATGACGGGAAAGTTTAAGGCAGTATTTTTTTTTTGTTTTATGTAGCACTGAAGTAGCTGAGTATCTTCACATTAATGAGAAATAATTAAAAAAAAGAAAAAGAAAAAAAGTTTGATAAACGCAACAAGTAGCTCCACGTGACGCACCGGACCGGCGACACGTCACAGGTCTCAAACGGAGACACTTTATTCCACAGCAGCTCTCTGCAGCGGTGTCACTGGAGGAAGACACCAGAACATGATGTACTATTTCACCTCTGAGCCTCAATGTGAGCCGTCTCTGGCTCTATACATGGAGCTGCTTCTTTTTTTTCCTCCACATTAAGGCCCAAATAAATTAATAATCATCATCCAGTGTGCGCGCCGTGCGTCACGCCGGCAGGCCTATGGCAGATGTAAAAAAAAATTAAATTAAAAAAATCGTTATGTAAAAATGTAAATCGTGAAACGTGACCAAAAACCCAGCAGTGGATAGGCTCGAGTCTGCCTGGGAAACTCAGATAAACTTTCTTACTCCGGGGTGCTGTGAGGACAGCAACCTAAAGGCTCTCCATTCTGCTCCAGTGCTGCGCGTCTCCTGCGCTTTGGTTCTGATTCTATCAACGCTTCTTCTTCTTCTTCTTCTTCTTCTTCTACCTGCGCCAGTTTAGCCAAATTCCTTTATCTGCTGCTTTTATTTCAATCTACATGACGTGGCGTTGGCTGCGAGCTGCAGCTTATAGATTTATGGTGAAAACCCTCCTTTAAAAAAAAAAAAAAAAAAAAAAAAGACTGAAGCTGATTTGAACGCTCAAATTATCATTATTTATTTTTTTTAAAGAGAGAGAAAAAAAATCCCCCTTTTTTTCCACATTGTTATGCTGACGTCACCTGCAGAGACAAAGCTAAAAAAAAAAAGAAAAAAAAAAAGAAAAAGACAGAAAAAGGGGCCCACTTGACATTAAACGCCGCAAAATAGCAGCCAGGCCTCAAGAACTGGCCTCATTCCGTCATGATTGTAATGGACGCTCATGTTTGTCAACCTTTAACCCCGACTGCATTTCCAAAAAATGATTGAGAGGCTTGAAGGGAACGTAAACCGAAAGTTTCCAATGTGTCATTCAGAAAAAAAAAAGAAGCATAAAGAGAAGTGACAGACCTGCGACCCTCCTCAAATCACTCCAGCTCCTCATTCTGCACCAAGGAGGGCAAAACAAGGCAGAGCACTGAGGAGGATGGTTGCACTTTTAATTATCATGCAACAATGTTCCGCCTCACCTCCTCAACAACAAGTCAACTGTGCACCAAAGGCCTGTTTGGGTAACTGCAACATTATACTGTATTTTTACTCTAAGAAAAAGATTATTTCAAAATGCTCAAAACATGTCAATTTGCCCTCCACGTTCCAATGGCCCTTAATGTGCTCATAACTTAATGAGAGTTTAGCTTAATAAGCAGTTTTCCATAAATTACAAGTCTATTCATTCCTCTGCAGCACAAGTATGTAAGTGTAGTAATAACAACATAATCAAGTGGATGATGAGTGAAAAGTTTTTCACCAGACGGTTTGTGTGTGTTTTTTTTAAAAAAAAAAAAATATAGCAAAAATATGTTTCGGCACAATTTTTGCTTTTCGTGGGTTTGATGTTGGAGGGGAAGAGTTAGCTTCACAGCGATCAACAGGGAAATTATAAGAGCGGTGCGATGGTTTAAAAAATGAAAATATACACTGCGATTATTTGAGGGCTCTGTTGTGTTACTATGACATCTTTCCAGCGTTGTTTGTTTAATTTGATTTTTGAAAAAATAAAGCAAAATCTGCGAACGCGTAGAGTTTTAAACAAGCTAACGACACACGAAAAAAACAGGCTAAATATCCACAATGTAGTACATTTTCTAGCATTTTGACGTCTTGCAGTCGCCCCCAGCTTTTTTGGGTCCGGGTCATTTACGTTAGTTGCTTGACAGGCCAGACAAAATCCTAGTGACTGTTGCACACAAAATATCACTCCCAACGATCAAAACACTCATGTCAGTGCACAGTCTTTACATCCATAAGGTCCAAATCACTCCCAGCGCAGTGGACGTGGACCTCCAAGGCGATATAAGGGAGATGAAATTAAGCTGAATGTAAATGCCAGTCAGGAGGGGAAGCAGGGCTGCAGTTACAACGCCATGTTGTAGCGCTGGCCTTACAAAATACAGCAAAATGTAATTCTTTTTTAAAAAAAAAACAGGGATGGAGATGAGAGGAACTCTTCTGAAAGAACGCCGGCACCTTTTTTTTTTATAGGAAAAATCATTTGCACAAAGTCGATGAACCCACACACACACACACAGACGTATAGATTTAAATGTTTATCCGCTATAAACTATCAAAATCTCCTGGTTTTATACTTGGCGATTATTGATAATGTAACACAAGACGATAATAAGAGCAATGATACAAAAAGGACTGAGAGCACAACAATATTTCATCAAGTATCCAAATCTGTGTGACAGACAGACGGACAGACAGACAGTGGGTTCATAAACAGCAAGTGTGTGTTCATGCATGTGTGTGTATACCTTCTTTAACACCTGCATGCATGCATTCGTGTGGCGCGCGCTCAGGTATTATAATTTATGAAAGATGGCGGTGCTCGGTCCTCGCCACGACTTTATGAAATTTAGATGAATTAACAGGTTTGGGACGAGTCCATTTGCAGACAGATGCTCCAGTAAATCACAGCAAGAAGTCAATTAGCCCTCTCCATCAGCCATATGAAGGCAAAGTTGTGTAGCAGTCACTCCAGACCCCGAGTGACCGCACCATCTATGAAATATGGATGATGACCTGTGCAGTTATTGTTGTGTTATATGCATCAGTGTAAACCTCGGGGTTGGATATCACCAAGCAAGAATGATGGAGCATTTCTCAGACAAACAAACACACAGACTGCAACGAAAATATTCCCTGATAGCAACGCAGCACAGTCAAGGAATACACTGTGAAATTCAAAATTACAATTAAACTGTTCTTCCTGATAACTGCGACAGAAATCCTTCTCATTCTTCACTGCTACACCTGCACAGAACTATAAAATTGGGAACGTGTACGTGAAAAAACAACGCGTAAAAGCAAATATGTGTTTTCGTGGAAAAACAGTGTTCTCGCTGAGACAAACGTGAGCCAAAATGGAGCCTGATTTTTTTTTTTACTCTGAGACTGTTTGAAATCTCCTGTCTTGTGGGGCGAGTTCAGAACCAGAACCTGAGCCTCCGTGCACCGTTCGAGGGGCTCCGCAGAATGTCAGAGAAATGAGAGAAAGTGTCGAGGAGAACACAGCTTAAGCAGCACACACACACGTGCACACACACACACAACACAAGGGTCCATTTTCCTATTAAAACCTAGACACACACACGCACACACACACTCGCAGTCGGAGGAATGTGTGACATTAAATCACAGCGAGAGATAACACAAAAACAGAACTGCAAGTTCATTCAGCACGACGTCCGTTTAAAAGCACAAACAGTCAATCACGCCATTCGTTCATTTAACTGTGCCGCTGGGACGCAGCGCTCTGTTTAAAATGTAAATACAGAAGGAGCATGTCGGTGTACAGTGGTTGTCTGGTAGATGGAAGTCACACTGGTGCGACGGAGCTGCCTTTGTTTGAGGGAGATGGAGGTTTTTCACTTCTGTCTGGTCACTATTGAGTTAAACTTCAAGTCCACAAACTTGTCTATAGCACCAGCGGCCTGAGCCAGCCAAGCATAGTGTAGGCTGCAGGCCAGACAACGTGGTCTAGAAAAAAAAAAATTACTTCACTTAGCTGCAAGAGGAAAGAAGAAGAAGAAGAAAAAAATCCAGAAGATTGAGAGCTGCTATAGGCCAATTTGTTTGTATAAGGAAGACAATCATCATGCATCTAGGTCATTTATCACATTCTGCACTGAAAGAACATTTACAGCTACCAACTCCGACACATCTAGTTAGAATAAATGTATAAATGTGAGTTGTTTACCATATTTAGGGGCTGATGGTTATGTTCTGCTCTTTTCCAACAGCATGGGCCTACTGTCACAGAGGTATGCACACTACAATATTGTGATATTTTAAGGTGACGCGCATGCTCAGTGGAGGGAGAAGATTATGTTATAACCAATGGGGGCTATCCCAACGCCCCAATGAGGTAATCCCAGCAGAGATAACTAAATCATCAAATTCATACACTGTGCTGCAGAATATGCTGCTGCTAAAAATTACCACGTTGCTTCAAATCATCAGTAAAGATTAAAAATAAATAAATAAATTAAAAAAAAACCTGAGTTAGTTTATTTAAACTGAAGAAAAACACAGGATTCCTTATTTTCAAGTATAATTTAAAATCTCAGAAAAATTAAATAAAATGCAGAAAAATAGTGTGAATGCAGAAAAAGGGGGAATAAAAAATATTAGCAGGGTTAAATTTTGGAGATATTTAAAAAAAATAATAGAGGTGAAGGTGTCAGTGAGAGGAGGGCGGCGAGCTCGAGGAGCGGTGTAAAATGTTTTGGGGGGGAAAATGGCTGATGTGAGTGAGACAAGCGGGTAACAGAAGTGCAGCTCTATTAGAGCTCTATGAAGCTGTCTGTCCCCCAATCTCAAGTCTCCACAGTTTATATTCTAAGTTCAGCAACAACAACAAATAAATATATAAATATAAATATATATATAAATATATAATAAATGCGCCATGGCAGTTTGCTCATTTCAAGCAAGAAGAAGGCAGAATATACAAAATTAAATAAATAAAAACAATAATGTCACCAAATCTCCTCGCCACCCCTGACTGACTCTCCAGGTTTTTGGTTTTGATCCTGGTGAAAGACACATAATTAGAAAACGCGTGTTTGAAGCCCCCACTCGTCAAATTCCACGTTTGAGAAAATTAAATAAATATATAGATAAATAAATAAAATGCCAGTGTGGGAAGAAGAAGAAGAAGAAGAAGAAGAAGAAGAAGAAGAAGAAGAAGAAGAAGAAGAAGAAGAAGAAGAAGGCGGCCCTGCGGTAGTTTTAAATGTAACTCTGGAGCAACAGTTGCTTTGCATTAAGGCCTCGCTGATGACAGCTCCTCCTGCTTTCTTTCTTGCCTTCACTGCTGCGCGCAAAAACACTCCGTGACTCATCTTTAAAAAACCACGTTAACTTCATTATTTCACAGCGATAACGCGGCTGCCGGAACACGCGGCGCGTCACCTCAAGTGGCGGCGTGGAAGCTTTTTCAACGAGCCAATAAAATACGGAGGGAATAGAGAGGAAACTTTAACAGGCTGCTTGTCACTTGTGGAAGTTCACAAAGGTCGCCATAAATCTCATAGTGCAAAAACTGCAAAGGCAAACTCTGTTAACTGCGCGCGCGAGTGTGTGTGTGCGTCTGTGTGTGAGTGTGTGTGTGTGTGTGTGTGTGTGTGTGTGTGTGTGTGTGTGTGTGTGTGTGTGTGTGTGTGAGAGAGAGAGAGCAAGAGAGAGAGAGAGAGAGAGAGAGTGGAGGGGGAGGAAACTGTGTGAGAGGCTATGCCTTAGTGGTGAGAGAGGAGAGAGAAAGAGGGAGGGGAGAGAGAGAGGCAGACAAACAGAGAGAGAGAGGGAGAGGGAGATGGAGAGAGGGAGAGAGAGAGAGGGAGAGAGGGAGAGAGGGAGGGAACAGCGTAAAAAAGAGATGGAGTGAATCTCATTTGTCGTTTTGCGTCGAGATAACTTGTTGAGGTTATGTGCAAAAAGCGCAAGTGTTGTACAAATGTGCACGACAGCTATAAAACACACACACGCACACACACACACACACACACACCACACACACACACACCACACACACACACACACACACACACACACAGAGGTATGCAGGTCCTTCCAAACAATTAAATTACCATATGAGTAACAGGCCTAAGAGCTGAGCAAGGCTACGTTCACTTCAGGAAAACAAATCCCATGCAACCTCCACAGGGCTAAATATAATCAAGTGTAGATTTACACACTCCCACAGCAGCACACACAGGCCTACCTCTCTCTCTCTCTCTCTCTCTCCCTCTCTCTCCCCTCTCCCTCTCTCTCTCTCTCTTCAGCAGCAAAAAGAAAAGAAGACGGAGAAGTTTGGAAAAACTCACCTTTTTTCCCCCCAACCTACAAACTCTTTCTCGAGGAAATGTTCTGCAGTGAATGCGGTGGGATGAGGGCGAAAGCGGAATGAAGGACTGATTTGAAGCGTGTTTTTTTGGGGGGTCCGGAGATCCCCCTAAAAAATAAAGAATGTGAGCTCCTTCCCTGGGACAGATTGGAGGGGGGGTTGGGGGGGTAAAAAAAAAAGGGATGTGAAAGGCTTGGAGTTAAAAAGCGCCGCTTGAAGCACTCAGCGCGTCTCTGAACTTGATCAGATTTTATGTGTCCTGCAGCGAGTCAGCGGCAGCTCTGTGAAACTTGCTCAATGGCACGAATTTTTTGGCTGAGCGAAAAAATCTCAGGATATTACAATTACTGCCATCTTTCTTTCTGTCTTTTATTCCTCCGTCTTACACCCTATAGAGCTTTTGCCTAAAAAAAAAAGAAAAAAGAAAAGAGAAAAAAGAAAAAAAATACCCCCCCTTCCTCCTCCTGCTCTTTCAAGCGGCTTCAAGAAAGGCACATTTTGGAGCTGCGCCAAGTACATTCAAGTTTTCAGTTAATAAGAGCAAAAACTGGCCACATGGTAGAGAGAAATAACACTGATGATGATATATAAACATATAACATAGATAGATAGATAGATAGATAGATAGATAGATAGATAGATAGATAGATAGATAGATAGATAGATAGATAGATAGATGTCCAAAGTTTTTACGCACTAAACATGACAAACCAAATATGTTTCATGCTGCAGAGTAACTTCGTGCTCCTTTAATATAACTCGCATCACTAAAAGTTTGCACAGAATTTAGTTGTTGAAAATAAATCTTGTTTTATTTTTATTTTTATTTTGGGGGAGAGTTGTGTCGAGGAGTGTAAAAAACAGAAAATCACGTCGGGCTGCAGGAGACGTGCGCCACAACATAACACGCACAGGATCTGCGCTAGAGTGCCCCGTTATACCTGCGAAATAATGCCTGTAAGAGCCAATCACATGAAACCAATTGAGACGACCTGCCATCTTCAATACCGAACCGTGCCAATCACCAGAAATCTAGCCAATTAACACCCTCCTTCGCGGTCACGTGTCAGAGGGGTAGCTGCGCGCTCATTGGCCGTCGTAGCACTGCCTCCCGAGTTCATTTATGTTCTGGGAGTGAGTGATTGACTTTATCAGTCCAAGGACATCATCCGCCTGGAAAGGGGGGGAAGTTTGATCCTCTTTCTCACGGATCGCAGTCAACGGGAGTTTTTTTCTCCCGAACTCTTTACGCGTAGGATTTTTTCCCGTTTTGGCTTTGCTGTGTTTTTTATTTTAGGATTTTGCGCAAAACGTGGTAAATCTCGGCGCGGTGTCTGCAGCTTGCGCGCTCCGCTAAACTGGATTTTAATTTTATTTGCTGTTTTCTTCCCGTCTCCTAAGTTTTGCTTCAAGCTTCATGACTATGCTTCTTGATAGCGGTCCGCAGTTTGCATCGCTAGGAGTGGGGGGTTTCGGGACGCCACGGCACCACGATATGGGGGGCAGAGAACCGAGTCTGGGACTGAATCCCTTCTCCGATTCCTCCCACTCCGCAGCGTTCAAAATCAGCCCAGTGACTCACGATATCGCCTCCAGCCAGACATCAGCTTTCACTCCGCAAGCCGGTGGATATGCAGCTGCCCTGGGACACTCGCACGGCGGGCAGGTGGGCTCGTACGGCGGAGGAGCGTTCAATTCAACACGGGACTTTCTCTTCCGGAACCGGGGTGTCGGAGAGTCCACAGCGCCGAGCGCCCAGCATGGGATCTTTGCAGCTTCGGCGGGGAGCCTCCACGGGCCGCCCGGGATCAGCGATAACCCCGGACATCTGTTGTTTCCAGGACTTCACGACCAGGGGGTGAGCCACACTTCACCGAGCGGACATGTAGTAAACAGCCAAATGCATCTTGGCTTACGCGGGGACATTTTCGGCAGACCTGATCCGTACCGCCCGGTCGCGAGCCCTCGGACGGACCCCTACGGGGCTCAGCTCCACAACTACAGCCACCCGATCAACATGAACATGGGGATGAATGTGCCGACACACCACGGTCCGGGGGCCTTCTTTAGATACATGAGGCAACCGATCAAACAAGAATTATCCTGCAAATGGATAGACGAGAACCAGATGAACAGACCCAAAAAGACTTGCGACAGGACTTTCAGCACCATGCACGAGATGGTCACGCATGTGTCCATGGAGCACGTCGGCGGCCCCGAGCAGAGCAACCACATCTGCTACTGGGAGGACTGCCCGAGAGAAGGGAAATCTTTTAAGGCCAAGTACAAACTCGTCAACCACATCCGTGTGCACACGGGCGAGAAACCGTTCCCGTGCCCGTTCCCCGGATGTGGGAAAATATTCGCCAGATCGGAAAATTTGAAAATCCACAAAAGAACGCACACAGGTAGGAAACCCCGGCGAGACAGAACACGCAATAAAATAACATGTGAGAAGTGAGGCTGCCCTGTGTGAGAGAGGGCTGCTGCATACAACACAGTGCATGCCTCTTTTTTTTTTTTCCTTTTCTTCCTCCTGCTGTTTACTAGAGAACTCGAGCCCACATTTATCACGCTGAATTGTTTTGTTAGTGTCGCTTTTCCTTTATTAATAATTTCTCTTTTTTTAAAAAATCCGGCGATGAATGAGCGCTGGCTGCACAATTCAAGAGAAAAATAATTACATACTCTTTATACGCTCTGCAGCTGCGTGTGTCAGCCCTCATTCACCCCGCAGCCTTCTTCTTCTTCTTCTTTAACGCTCAGAAGTTTGTGTGTATGTGTGTGTGTGTGTGTATATGAGTGTGTGATTTCTAAACTTCGCTTCACTCGGCTTGTCAAAAGTTGGCTGCATTGTGAGAGAAGCTTGCTTGTGGGGAGGGAGGGGAGGAGAGGGGAGGGAGGGAGAGAAGAGGGGGAGATATGGCAAAAAATTAGGACTCCCGTGCTCCCCGAACGTCTCATATAATTACAGTGGATCAGTTTGGTTTTTTTTCTGGCTGTGTGTGTTGTTTTTTTTTCCCCTTCTTCTCCTGTAATTCTTACCCTCGGTGAGGCGATCACGTAGTGCAGAAAAATGCCCTGTTGATTCAGTGTTTACTACAGCAGAGCAGGCCAGTAGTAGCAGCAGCAGCAGCAGCACGGAGGAGCAAAAGGCCTCCTGAATAAATAAAGCCTGACAGAGCAGAGCGGCGTGGAGTAGTAGAACTGTATCCATGTCGCCTCGGAAATAAATAATAAAAAAAAAAAAAGTAGGTTACCTCTGTTATATAATAAAGCTGCAGGACAATTTACATCTCCAGACTCTCCAGGTTTACAGGTGGTGTCACGGTGAAAGGGAGCGTGTGTGTGTGTGTGTTCGTGCAGGGGTTGTAATGCTGTGTGTGTGTGTGTTGTTTAATCCTGCAGGTGAGAAGCCGTTTAAGTGTGAATTTGATGGCTGTGACAGACGCTTCGCCAACAGCAGCGACAGGAAAAAGCACATGCATGTGCACACGTCAGACAAGCCATACATCTGCAAAGTGTGCGACAAGTCATACACACACCCCAGCTCTCTCAGGAAACACATGAAGGTAATTAATGTCTTCATTACTCCTTAAACACATTAACGCACACACACTCTCTCTCTCTCTCTCTCTCACACACACACACTACCTCCTCCTCCTCTTCTTCTTCTTCTTCCTGACAGACAATCACAACTTGTGGCTTTATCTATATGATGTCACACTGCAAAAAAAAAAAAAACAAGAATAAAAGATGCAGTTTCTGTGCATTAGTGACACTTAAGCTCTTTAGTTTAATTACGCATTACGCATGAGACTGTGGATATTTCCCTCTCCTGACATTATTTGACAGCGTTTTGTTTTAAAAAGTAGCCCCATTTTAAGGAGAACTTCTCCTCCTCGCTTCATGATTTACTACATTTTAAGATGCACGTTAATGGCGCATTGATTCGGATATTTCTTGCAGTGTAGAAGCTCCAAAGTTTGCTGTGCGTTCACAGTTTTAGTGCCACAGCTAGAAATTCAGAGTAAATCCACATTTTTAAGTGTACTACACATCCATCCAGGACACTCTAGGGTATAAATGATCACTCTCAGTCACTCATCGTGTCTTTTTTCCCTCTTTTTTTTTCATTTTTTGCAGGTACACGAGTCTCAAGGATCTGAGTCGTCTCCAGCAGCAAGCTCTGGATACGAGTCGTCCACACCACCGGTGTTGGTCACAGCCAGCACCGAAGACCCGACAAAAACACCGCCGTTAGCCGTTCAAAACACGTCCGGCCACAGCGAAGGACTGGCACCCAACTTTAATGAATGGTACGTTTGAAGTCCGGAGAACAAAAACAAATCCTCCTCTCAATGTTGGACAACGGGGTTGAGGATAAATGAGGATAAAAAAAAAAAAACAACAACCTTAAAAACTATTCCTGTTCTCACACACACACACACACACCATTTATCTCTCACACACACACTGACACACACACACACACACACACACGGGATTGGGACGACAACAACAACAACAACAACAACAACAGGAGATGAGAGCAAAAGCCAGCACCAAGCAGGCCACGTCCGTTCTCAGGATCACGGGAAATTTGACTTTTACGCCGCAGTTTTGAGGAAATCAAGTTTAAAAAAGAAAAAAGGAGAAAAAAAAGAAAAAAGAAGAAAAAAATCACGACTAAAATAAACGTAATACTTTCTCAGTACAAATAAATGTTTTTTTTATCTTTTAGTTTACAGATTTCAAGTACAAACAAAAAAAATTGTTTTATTTTTCATTTTATTGTATTTTCTCAAATTTTTATTTAAAAAAAAAGAATAAAAAGGAAGATTATCTCACGCTGTTTTATATGGACGGTGACGCGCTACTGTCGCCTCTTCAAATTGATTGTTGGAAACTTCAAACAGTCTTAAGAAACGTGCCAAAGTCTTTGTCATGAACTTGAACACAGAAAAAAAAAATCCTAAATAAATATTATACTCGTGAATGTATTTCCTTGTTTGATGGGGTCGAATCTATTGTCAACGTCCGTTTTCAGGTGGAGAAATGTGGTATTAGGTTACGATTGTTACCGTTGAATATAACGTTGCCTTTTGTTAATACCGTTGTAAATACATATCCATGATGCCATATTTATCAATTTGTAATTTAATTATGGGTATAAGTTCTGAAACTTAAATGATATTTATGGAAAAATGTTTTCTAACAAGAACTGTACAGTTTTGGTCATAACCAGCTTAACATTGAACAAATGATAAACTAAAGCTCCAACATCGCGATTGTATCCTTCTGTTTTCTTTCTCCTCCTCTTTTTAACCAATAGGCCTACATGTGTCTTATTTGGATCGAAGAAAAAAAAAATCATCTATATGAATATTATGGATTTGTCTATATATAATGCAGATATCTCCGTCACTTTTTATTTTTGTTTATGAGACCATTGACATGTAAAATCATTGACCTTTTTGTAGAGACTGAGTTCAAGTTGAGCTGAGAAGCTATAAAACAAAAAGAAGAAAAAAACAGGTTCTGTTGATATCTTTATTTTTGGTTTCAATTTAAAACCTTCTTTGTGTATTTTACTTTTATAGGATCAGAACATAGATGTCAATTCGTAGCATAAACTCAGTATTGAAAGAAAGAAAAAAAAAGAAGAAGAAGAATAAACCCATCAGCCTATTGCACTGCTATACAGGTCTTAGACGAGTGTGCGAAGTTCATGATTTTTTTTTTCTCCAAATCGAGGTGACAGCATTTTTTTTTTCTGAGTATTTTTCAAAAATTCGAGGGGGTCAAAGCGCCCAAATATATGCGCCAAGTTATGGCAAAACCTTTATAGTTCCAAGCAATGTCTTTGTGCAAAGTATGTTTTAAATGTGTGCATCGGCAAACAATGGAACTGTCACAACAACAGTATCTTCAAAAATAAAAAAAGTTTTTTTGTCTGTCAGCTTGCATTGTTTTAAATGTAATTCTTCTGTGGAAAACTAAAGCGTTGTTATTTGTTGTGGTGTTGCATATAGAGCAGTTTGATTACACATTTGCTTGTTTTGTGTGAATAACTTTGTCGAGATGACATTTTTTTTTGTGTTTAACAAAAAAAAAAAATCTAGTGGAAGGAATTCTAGGATCTATGTGGGGAGGGGGGAGAATACGTTCAGTGGCAAAAAGAGTTACAGCATTGCATTGTAACCTATTCTCAAGAATTAAATATTATGCATACACAAAGTATATTGTACTCATACGAGAACAATTTCAGACCACCAGCACTACTTTTAAAATAAAATGTAAAAAAACGGTACCTCGTGACAGTGATATATGAAATAAGTTTATTTAAATAATTTAAGGAATATATGTTTTATATGCTATTTTCTATACCTTAATTTAAATGAAGTACTTTTTCTTATTCCCACCACCTTTCTGCCCCCAATGTCCAGAGGTCAGAGACATGAAAAAAAAAACAAAAACAACAAAAAAACAGAAAAAAAAGCAAAAAAAAAAAAACATCTGATGTATAAAAACACAGCTAGAATGTGATGTTGTAACACTTTCTGGGAGAAATGGGTCACACTCCGAGTTATTCCTGAAGAGCAAAACTGTTTTACTGATGAACTGTGTCACTGTGCCACATTGAGGCAAACCATGTTACAACAAGCGGGGCCTGTGCGTTAGCCTATTTAGCTACCAGAGGCAAAAGGTTCCTTGTACTTTTTAGGCTACTGTATGTTGGTTGATTTGTTTTTACCAACTATTTATGAAGAAATGTGAACGGAAATTTTGACTGAAATTAAAAAAAACATTATGAAAAGCGACTTTCAGACTGGGACGTTGATTATTATCACTTTTTTTTTTGTTTTTGGTTGTCCTTGCTCCCCTCCTGCATCTTTTACGCATATATCCGACACTGTTTAGCCATGCTGTTTGTATCAGACTAGTAGGAGTCACTTGAACTTGACACTGATTAAGGCGCCATCTTAGTATCTTGGCTGTGTGTGTGTGTATGTGTGTGTGTGCGTGTGAATGGGAATATTGAGGGGGAGCACGTCAGAGGAGCACTTCTTGGCAGAGCGCAGGGGGCTGAGGTGGAGATGTGGGTCATCCGCTTTATGGCTGCAGGAGTCGCGCATGCAAAGTTGTTTTGTTTTGTTTTGGTTTGGTTTTTTTTTTGTATTCCTCCAATTTGAAATAATCCCAACGTGCAGACAGGAAGACGGGCAACTGAGGACACTGTGTGACCGTGAAAGTGGAGTGGGATATGTTGCCAAAAGTGGCGCTGCCTCAGCGTCTCCCACCACCCGATTAACAAGGAACCGCTTCATAAAAACAACCAAAGGAGTTACCACACATCAATGGACGCTGTAACAGGCGTTTAAACGGCGAAAAAAATCAGTTTGAATGACAACAACAGCTCATGCACAGGCCTGAAATCTTTAATATTATACAGTGTAATGTGTCTAATTTCTTACAAAGCTGCATCCGTTAGAAAAAGGAACAAAAAAAAGGCGCATTGTGTGTCATTTAAACGCAGCTGTAAGGAGAAGAATTCACTGTTTTACTCTCAACCAGAGCTTTCTCACCAACCCCCCTACAAGGTGCTTCAAACCCGCCACCCCTCCTCCGAACCCACCAATATCCTTCAACTATAAACAGATTTTAGGAATATTGATTCAAATTCTGCTTTTGACTTTTCGCGCAAGCGCACGCCTCGCATTCCGTTTGATTTCATGTCTTTTCACCCACTCTTCCCTCCCCTCTTCCCCATCCCACCCTCCCCTCTGCTCGCTTCTCTCCCTCCCTCCCTCCCTCCCCTCCCTCTAGTCTAGTCGCACATTTCAAGTTCCCCCTCTCTCAGACACCGTGACGTCAAATAACCGAGACCCGGCTTTCTCCAAAACACGGCGGGCTCACACATGGAGGGCTCGCGTCCCCTTTACGCGTGCGTGTGGGATGAGATAAACTGACCCACAGCGAGCGAGGAGGCGAAATATGATTATGAAACAACAACACTTTCACATATGAACGTCTCCTTCGCGGGGTAACGTCGTTGTGTCTCGATTACGTCAGTCACGAATGTCATTTTATAACCCGGCCGGGTCATGTGCAAGTGCAAATAAAACCAGCGGGGTTGTTCGGACTTTTCTCTCGGTGTGTTTATGTTCCGCTGGGAGCCGCAGCCCCGGCGTGCGTGTGCTTTTATGATGACGCCCGAGCAAGTCATCGTTTCCAGACTATATACGAGAAACTGGAGCAGGCGATTCAATCCAGAGGGAAGGAGGGGAGGAAAAAGAAAAGGGAAAAAAAAAACAAAAAAAACATGAAAGGCTCCTTTCTGCCGGATCCTCAATGGATTAGAAAGCAGCGACGGTCACGTGGATGCAGTTGTGTAAAGACTAGCGGCTGTATCACAACAATGCCGCTCTGCAGCCGACTACAACCGGCTCTGAATTACGTTTGCGCTCATTCATCTCCAGTTATCTTATGGATTGCTTCACTTGGCGGCGGTGTGCGGACCTGGGGGATGGCGGCTGACTGTTGGCAGCGCGCAGCAGCCTGTAATCTCTCTGTGTCTATAGGGTCTGCTGCTGCTGCTGCTGCTGCTGCTGCTGCGGGGAGGGAGTGGGGGGGATTGTGCTCCTTCTGCATGGGGGGAGGAAATAGGACTGAGTTGCACTTCTCCTCCTGTCGCCAAAGTTTGATATCGTATTGATTGGTGAACCCCCCCCTCACCTCACCTCCCTCCCTCCCTCCCTCCCTCCCTCCCTCCCTTCCACCGTGCTCCTCAGTATCTGCTGGCTAAGCGGGAGAGCGCTCTCTAAGAGGATAAACGACACAAGCAGGTCCCAAACGCCTTTTGTCACGCAACGGAAGGTTGTGATCTTAATCAAGCCAGTGGCTAATTTATCCGCTCGTTAATAATTCCGGAATTATACGAAGGCAACGTGCGCGGATTATCTAAATGAACTCAAAACAACAACAACAACAACAACAAAAGACGAGTATTTTAGGCTGAGGCTTTTATTTTGGAAGGGTGCAAGGTCTTGCTCAAGGGCGCTCCAGCAGGGAACTTGACCCCCCCCCCCCCCCCCCAACAGACACACACGCACACACACACACATACACACACACACACACACACACACACACACACACACACACACACACACACACTTGATCTGCGTCTGTGGCATTTTGGACATTAGACAGAGTCTTGCGCATCAGCATCATGCAACACACACACACACACATACACACACGCACACGATGTCCTAATCTCCTCCCATCACTGCCCTAAATAGCTCGACAAGATGCTGCCAAAAAGTGAATCATCATAATTAACTCAGTCATCTGAGAAATGTGTGTGAAATGTAGGATTTATCTCTCCGCACACAGCGACGGAACAAGTTAACATCGTGGATTACTGCAGATATTTATGGCAGCCGTTTTTTTTCTCTTAATCAAAGACATTAAAACCCACTGGAATATTTTGTCAGTGAACGCACCATGACAATTAGATTGCAGAGAGATGGATTTGCAGCATCATGAGGAGAAGACGCGGCGGAGGAGCTCGCATACATCTGATAATTGCCTCACCGAGGGCTTTCCATTTGCGCGGAAGTTGGGCGCGCTCGCCAATTATCGACGCTTATTTCACCTCCAGCAGGGTGTTGAATATGCATCCACAAAGTACCTTAATCCACGGTGTGTCTTTATATCTTAGCGCGTTTCATGGCCTTTGTGATGCAAGCTGATTAACACAATGGCTTTGTCTTTGAGTTCAATTATTCCTCAATTGACTCCTCGGAGACATTTACATACTCCATCATACTGTATACTGTAGCCCGCAGGCGCTTCTTTTTCCTCTGCTGATGAGGAAACGAGTGAAAGTGGCCAATTGTGAAACATTATGAGGATGATAGGAAGTTATTCAGTGAGTTCATAAAGCTCTGGCGAAGGCTGAGCCTGATAAAATGCCTCACAGATTAACAGATCAGTCAAATTCATTGTTTCTCGCTGCTGCCGTGGATAGTGGTTAATGTGCACGATGAATAAAAAAGAGGACACCGAGGGCCCTGCGCCGTCAGATTTATGGTTACTGCTGTCATAGCGTCATTATTTGCAGCCCCCCCCCCCAAACACACACAACACCCCCGCCTCTCGCATGATTTCTTTCTATTACGCTACTGGCTATAGGACAAACTATTAGTACATGTCCAACAGGAGACAGCGCTAATTCCCAAACATCTGGCGAGTTGTCAGAAACTTGATGAATTCCTTATCAGAGCGGGCGCGGGGATCAACGCTAATAGGTCCCGAGTGAGGGCTCCGGCAAAACGCTCATTCAGCAAAGCAGATGTTCTGCGATTGTGCTTTGCGTTCTGCCTTCTGACAGATATATTCTTTAACACGTCTGAGAGGTGGTAAATGGGCAAATGAGCAATTGACATCTTTTTTTTTTTTTTTTTTGTAATGGCTCGCTGCTGCTCTGCCCTGCGCGCAGCGGCGGCGAAGCTTCACCCCAAAATCTGGCGCAATAACAAGAAGCCTCCCCCCCGGAGGAGCGCAGAGCGGTTTTTTTTTATGAATCCATGAACTGCAGGTTATTGGAAAAGGGTGCGATGATGAGCTTTAAATTGGTATAAACAATGTGTACCCTCAACTATCACCATCTGTAATTAAACCTTTAATTAAAGCCGCCGCACAGCCGCCTGCTTGGCTTTGCAAAGTCAACAAAAAATTGGGGTTTGTTTTGTCCAGATTGCGTAAGTGGCGTGATTCAGCACTTTCAGCAAACTTTTCACCTGAGAGACCCCCACCACCCTCCACCCACTCCCCTCCACCACCACCACCACCACCACCCCGAGGGGAAGGACGGCAGCGCTCACATATTCATCAGCCTCTCCAAAACAGAGAGGACAATGCTCGTTAATGTCCCCCCCCCCCCCCCCCTCCCCTTTTTTTTTCCTTTCTTGGAGACAATGAATTAGAATTGGAGAGCGCCTCTCCATTATTTAAAAGGTCTTCATTCATTCACGCAGCCTCTCTCGTGGTGATTTTTCCGCGCCTGCGCAGTGCTTTAAAAGTCGTGCCAAGCCGCAAAGTTGGCCGGCGCGTCCACATGTTGCACAGCGGTGGCGCGCAGACAAAGGAATGGACAGATGGACGGACTGATAGATAGATAGATAGATAGATAGATAGATAGATAGATAGATAGATAGATAGATAGATAGATAGATAGATAGATAGATAGATAGATAGATAGATAGATAGATAGATAGATAGATAGATAGATAGATAGATAGATAGATAGATAGATAGATAGGCACACTGCACGTCAGCACAACGAGGAAACATAAGTAGCCTATATCTCTTGCACAATTCCGATTTGTGTCCCAGAAATGCCAATCAACGCGTGTAAAAAAAAGGGGCAAGCTGTGGTTGCATAACGTTTTGCACAATCTTTAATCCGTTATGGATATGCATGAGGCAGGGAAAGCCTGATCCCCTGGCGTCACAGAAACACAGAAAGAAAGAAGGAAATTATTCATCTGTTTTGTTTTTTTTCCCCCTCCAACTCCTGATTTAGATGTTTTAGGAACACTGGGTATATTTTTTCCCCCCCACACCTTTATTATAGTGACAATAACGTATATCATGTAAAAGTATGGAGCAGATCGTGGTGTCACTGATTCAAATGAAAAGACACATTATTGGAATCATTTCTTCTCTTGACTATTTACCTTTTAAATCCACCTCCATCCATCCCCTTATTAATAACACCCGCCTCACAAATCCGATCAATAGAGAGATTCAACATTGCCGGCTGTCGAAGAGCCACTTTTCTCCAAGAACACTGCAGTCATTATTTTCCTCAAAACATTAACAGTTCTGAAAGATGAACAGACCTGTTATGATTCAGACTAACATGGTGCTACATTGACGCCTTCTGTGAAACAAAATATTCTCCCTCATGAATGCAACGAGAAAACTTTTTTTGCTCGAGTGCTGCAAAAAACATTTGCCGCAGACACACTTCTGGCAGCTCGACAGAATGTTAAGAAAAATAAAATTAAATTAAGGGATGATCTAAAGTCGAAATGGTTCCAACTTTACTTTCTTTTGACGGGAAATGAATAATATAAACGCTTCTTGTAAGACGAGGATGTCACATTAACTCCACAGTGGTGTCATGTTTAATCCAGAGGCGGTTGCAGCACTTTGACCTTGACAACAAATGTCAAGCATAAGTGGAATTCAATGTTTAAAGAAGCAGCGCAGCTTTCCTTTAAATCATTTTTTCCTCCCACATTTCCTATTTCACCAACAAAAATGACTCAGTACTCCTAAAGAATCGCTCAAAAATCTTATTATGAACAAACCAGAAGTGTCTCTTTGTGCATTTTCAGCATCATTCCAGGGGATTACCAACGCTGGGAACCGCTAAAGAAATATATCTTCGTGTGTGTGTGTGTGTGTGTGTGTGTGTTTTAACATCTGCAGTATATCGCCACAGGCACCGTTTCTCAGGATGACTATGAGTGGCGAGAAGGAAGCATGACACATAATAGCAAACAGGAATCCATCACAACAACAACAACAGCAGCAGCAGCAGCAGCAGCCGCCTGGATATTTTTCCCCATCTGATTCTCCCCCTTTTTGCTGCAGGAGACAGAAGTGATCCTGCGGTACGATGTGTTTGGATAACTGGGCCTTAACAGGAAAGGGACCAGGTGGGCGGGTGGAGGTGGGTTTAGCTGCTAAAGGAGAGTGATATTCAACAGCTGTGTTATACAGGTTTTCAACAGCCATAATAAAAAGTGTTAGAGATAGCACCAGTTATTTTCTTCCCACTTTTTCCACTAATCTAGACTCGACTCTCCCACTGCGCCTTTTGGCCCGAAACAGTACAACCACCGGCTCACATTTTCACAGCATTAGACATACTATTAGTCTGTGGTTTTTCTGGTCCGTTTTTTACTTTTTTTTTTCTGAGTTGGTATTTTTCACAGTTCTGCGTTCGACTAGACGAGCGGAGTCGAGTCAGAGACGTTTTTCTCCCCTAGAAGTATCAACAATCGGCTCGGTCGTGATGAGAAACAATCCGAGTGTGATTGCACACCTTCAACTTTGTGCCACGCTCGCTCTCACTGGACAGTTCACGTCTCTCTCTCTCTCTTTTCTCCCCCTCTCTTTCTATTAATGGTCACCTTCCTGGGACAATAACGGGCGGGCAGGGTTTTGGAGAGGGAGGAGGAGGAAGGAAGGGAAAAAAGGGGAACCAGGTAGGAGGGCCTGGTGAAGGAGAGGAGGGGGGTTGGGAAAGCCAGGTGCTGGTGGAAATTGGCAGGCGATTGCCAAAGCGACCTCATGCCAGGATAATGCATGGGGCCATAGGTGTCCCCCAAGCCAATCCCAACCCTCATGCTGATAGCTTTTCAATGCCTGTGGGACAATCTCTCCAATAATTGCTTTTTCCTGTTTCAATTCTGGTCTGAGGGCCGCTAACAAAAGCGAGAGGGGACTTTGTTTCTCACAACCATCGCAAAAGGTGCGTGGTGTATTGTATCCGGAGCCATTCGTAGTCACGTAGAGCTACAAACAGGGGTGCAGCTTATTTTAGCATGTTATGCAAAACACACAATCCCACACAGACACACATGCAGCTCTTTGCTGCTGCTGCTGCTGCTGTCAAAAGTTTGCACTCGGGGGCCGAATGATTGGCAGATCTCCCCTTAATATATTGCACATTTTTCTCCCCGTCAGGAGACCCTTCTTCAGAGGTTGTAACTAATCTCATGTTTGTTAAAAAGTGACACAGCCAAATATTTTCATTCCCATCTCTGAGACACCCTATCCATCCTCCGCTACGATGACCGATGACATATTTCTCTCCTGATGGAGGGAGTGGAGCTCAGCGGGCCGGTGAAACCCAAAACCTCTCGGCACAGTTCTCCTCTGAAGTCCATGGAAAGTTTGACTTGTTGCTCTAGTAAGTTTTTTTTTTGTGTGTGTGTTCTTTTTCATCTTAACTATGCATCTCCTTTAAATTTTTTATTTATTGTCTGTCCATCTGTCTGAGTCCTATGACGAATACATTCATAAAAATATTTATTAGGCACATACAACAAAAATAGAACTTGCTATAAAAACATGTTATAAGAATATAGTTTTTTTTAATCACCATTAATAATAATAATCCTTATAATAATAATAAAATGTTGAAAACCAGATGTTGTAATAAATCCTGCTGATTTCAACTTCTAATTAATTATTTTTTTCCTCCCTTTTAAACATTATTTTTTATGCTTTTTAATTGATTAGTTTGAAGTTAGGCGTTCAAAGTTAGGAGAAACCTACAAGGCCTCTGTATTCTCAGCTGCACTAACCCTCCTGCTCTTCCTCTTTTTCCTCTCTGCCGACTCGAAATAAGAGTTAAAAAAGAAAAAAAGAAAAAGGAAGAAAAAGGAAAATGCGCGCACTTGTGATTATTAACGACCCACTTGTCTTCTTGTCTTCTGGTCGCTGAAAAGGTTTTTGGGGCGCAGTTGAAAGTCAAGGGAAACCCCGAGTTCAATGAAAACAGGAGCTAGTTTCTATGGAGGAGGACTCGACGGAGAGGAAAAGCCTCGTTAGAGAAGTTTTAATTAATAACCGAGGAACGAAATCCACCCGCAAAGACGCGCGTCTCCAAACTCCAAACCGCAAAACTCTTTAATCTGCACGATCTTAATGAATCGTACCAACGCGATGTTTTTTTTATTATTTATTTTTATTTTTATTTATTTTTAATAAGAATTAAATAATAATTTAGATTTTAGATTTTGCTCCTGTAAATAAAACAAAGGGGTGGCGGGGGGAGGCTTGTAAAGTGACGCTGTGCGCAGGTCAGGATCCAGTTTAACGCTGAGAAACGTTTCCACGCAGCCAGTTTGTTTTCATTCTTGCGTGAGGGCATAAATAATATATCAGCTCTCCTGTCTGTCACTTACATTTAATATGCCGTCGTTCATGCATTAGGAATGAAGGTGTTGGAGGCTGCTGTAAAAAAAAAAAAAGGGGGTGATATTATAAGACGTGACATTGGCTCGACCTTCGGCCGCAGAGTTCACACTCTGAGGAGGAGATAAAGAACTTGGCCCCTTTAAAAAAAAAAAAAGATAATGAAGTGGGCGAATTATCATGTTTTTATTTATTCATTTATGTCTCTAAAAGTGATTTTAGAGGAGATCACAGCGTCGTTTTCAGTCGTAAAATAACTCAAAAGCTTTATGAAGTGGAGTTAAATCTGTGCAGAGGCTCGATTTCATCTCCAGCGTTTTTACAGCCAACTTTTATGTGTGCACTCTGGTATTTTTGATATTCGTGTTGAAATTGGCAACAGCAGTGTGCCAGTCCCAGAACCCGGTTTAATTTACCTTGTCTCGGGAATGATTTTGTCTGTATTACCTAAATAAGGTGAAATCTGGGGCATGCAGACTCTCTGCTGCTTGTCGGAATCAGTGGAGTGTGAAATTGCAACACCAGACAGCCAGGATAATAGCTCAGAAGGGGGCTAATGTCCCTGCTACATTCACAGAACATTTTTATAATGACTGAATTATAAAGGGAGAAAAAAGTATGGATTCATGCTATAGCCTCTTTTTCTTTTTTTCTCTTCACTTTACGAATGTCTTCATCTTTAGCTTCAGCTTTCTGTGGATTTGTGCGTTTGCCCCGAGTGTAAATAGATTTAGATCCAAATATTTTGTAACAATTGGAAATAAACCTGTGCAGGACGCTCTCATCTCTCATCCTCACAGAGTTGGGACAGTTAAAGGTGCACTACGTAGTTTAGGGGGAAGAAATTCCAATCATTCATTGACTGTTTATGTCTTTTAAAAAAAACTGATTAAACAAACTCTCTTCATGTCCGTGACTGAACAAACAAACTGACCTTGAAGGACAACACAATTTCAGTTTTGCTGTGTTTATATGTGGCGGACCCCGCCACCTTCCCAGCTTCGAACATCATTCTGGGGACCTTGTTTTCCCCCCCCTGAGAACAGCTTGTTCTTTCACTTATGGCTAAAATAAATATTTCTGAGTTTGTATTATAACCTCATTCACACCGTCAACATTTGAGTTTGAATTTCTTCTCCAAAAACGACACAGTGCCCTTTTTTTTATTATCGAGTGCTGCTTCTGCTCACTCAGTCCCCACATACATGACCACTGAACTCTTTTCAGACCGTCTTTCTCTTGTAATACATGCACAGACACACACTTGTAGTCTAACACACACATGAATTACATGGGGGATTATTGAGACATGGTTCTGTTCTGGGAGCGATGTCACCAGCAGGGCCTGATTTGTCAGGCTTTACTATACCCAAATTCGGGTTGGTAATACGTCTGCTTTTAGATCATTCCAAATAGCCCCCCAAATCCCTGCGACTCACCATTTAACACTCCCACTGGTGCTAAACCTAATCTTTCCTCTGACTGGGGTCACCATACTGGTGGTCTTAGCTTTCCAGCCACCGGACAAACTCAGTCCACACACAGTCTTGTCTCACATCAAAGCACACTCGTAACACGAGGAGAGGTCTTCTTAATCATGCAAAACATAAAGTTGAAGCAGTGTTAAAAGGTGCTGGAAGTGAAGCGATCAGGTGGATACGTTTTAGGATTTTAACAGGTATTTCAGCACGAGCCTACAGTAAAAGAGCAATAAAGTTAAAAGCCGGTCGAGGATTTTTGCTTGATGAAAAGCACAAAAGAAGAAAATAGTTAAAAAGTTGATTAACTTTTGGGTGAGCAGAGGAACTACTCGTACAGTCAAGAGTAACGCGTCTTTATCGGATGTCGTTGGGGGTGATGTTAAAAATGTTTTAACGATAATCCGGGCTTGTTCTCAAACTCAGAACCTCCTGAAATCTGTCTGAATAAGCATGTTTTCGTGTACTCTCGAGCCGGTAAACTAAACCCAACCCTCTTCATTAGGAAGATATAGTGTTTTTGGATTGTTTTGATGTGGTCGGACAGCAGACGGACCATTGGCTAAGCATTGGAAAGAGCAGACAGACAGACAGTCCAAGCGGTTTAGCCTTGTTTAAAATTATTAATCCACTTCTAATTCCAGCTGGCCCCCTGGCAGCATAGAACCCTATCAAAAAAATCAGCGCCTCCATTGTGAGGCCTGGCAGAAGGGGACTGGGCGTATTTTTTCTGCTCCAATCAGTTTCTAGAGGTTGGGCGATTAAAAAAAGAATCCCAAAGCCCCCCCTTCCTCGCACAGCGGGGGAATAACGGAATCATTAATTCCCCATTAATTTCAGAAAAAAAAAAAACTAAATGTCGACTGGATGTAGTGCCTGAGACAAAACAGAAAAGACAGGAGCGACAGACAGGAGCGACAAGTGCTTTTCGGTCGACCAAAAACAAAGTGTTGGAGGGCAACATTCCAAAACTCCACGTATCAGTTTGGAGGGAAAAGACGATGTAATGTGATGTTTAGCATTCAATTCAAGTAGAATACAGGAAATAAAGTCCGTTAAAACTCTGGCACAGGAACACAACTCACGAGCCTCTCCTTTAACCAGTTTAAGACAAGCTGATATCTGTTTAAAGGTTTTTCTTCTCCAGTTTTGTAACAATGCTCTTAAAAAAAAAACAGACGTTTCGGAAAGAAATGCTTTTAAAAGCTACTTGACGCTGAAGCACTTAAAGAGGTGTGTGTTATTAAAATACATAAGAGGTCGTTAATTATATGTTGTCTGACGAGGCGGCAGTTCTGACGTCTGCTGAGGGACGACGGATGTCGAACAAAGTGCACGATTACACTTGTTTGACATATTAATGTTCAAACGAACACCAATAAACATATCTTACATATCTAATATGTCTGATTAATGAGAAGACTTCATGACAACAGGCTGCAAACACAAACGTGAACCACTTGCGGCTCTGTACTTCTGTATCGGTCTATTGTTGGAATATACAATTTTGAGGTATTTGTACTATTTTCTGCTACTTTACACTTTTAATCTGTTGTTCTCTTTATTCCACTACTTTTATTTGGTAACTTCCGTGACTAGTTAACTTTGCAGATTACAAACTGCATCAAAAGCAAAATAACAAATATCTTAAATGAATCCATTTTAACAACAAACAGGTAAAAATAAAAACTCTGATCATAAATAAATGTTGAATATCTGATCCGATAACCAGTCGACCCACAGTACACAGGATATAACTACATTTTATTTTTCATACTTTATTTGTACGTTTGATTTATTGCCAGAAAATTACTTTTGAAACTTAAATACATTTAATATCAGATACTTTAAATACTATTTGTATGTGTGACTTTCAGGTTTACCAAAGTAATATTTTAACACGATATCTTTACTTTTTTATATTCAAGTATGACTTTTGGGGACTTTTTACACTGTTGAAGTCGGTCAAGTGATTTTAGTGACTGTTCCTCTCGACACATAAAACCTCTTTGCAGTTTTTGTACCAAATGCACCTGCAGTGTGGCTCCAGATGATTACAACTTTTTGTCTGAAGTTTAAGGTCTCAAAAATGATTGTGCCGATTGTCAGACATATTATTTTGTGTAATAAATGTTAATGTATGATAGTAGGAAATATTATAACATGAAAACCAACCTGCTACAACCCACATCGAAGGAGTCTTTATGATTAAGATACTTGTTCAATGACGAGGTTAACGCTGTTCTTTAAGACCCTAAACAAGCTGTTCATGCAGGAGGATGTTCCAGGCTGCTACATGCATACATACGTACGTACGTACAGCATAATGTGGCGGGCAGCGGGGACACAGGAAGGGAGGGAGGAGAGGGGAGAGGGGAGAAGGGGAGAAGGGGGACGCAATGTCAAATCTCCGAGGGGACAAAGAGGTGGTTCTGCTCCGTCTCTCCCAATGTAAACACCATACAGCAAGCACACTGATGCACGAGCACCCAGCGAGTGGATGGGTTTTGATTAGGAAGCATGGCCGGGCCCCAAGTGTGGGCCCCTATCATCACCCTTTCATGGACACACACACACACACACACACACAAACACACGTACTGACACACACACACACACACACACACACACACAGACACTCATGGGGCCATTATAGCTGTCTCTGCTCAGAGTGACAGCCTTTCATATCTGTCTGTCTCCAAGCCAAGTGGTTATCATCTATGCACCCAACCATTAGGAAATGTCACAAACGCACACACAAGCATGCAAATACGCACATGTGCACAAAGACGCGCACAGACACACGCACGCACGCACACACACACACACTTTTTTCTCCAGGAAATGAGGTCCAATTAGACGTAATCAATGGCGGATAAGTAAAAAGCATTTCAAAAAATTCAATGCTTTTAATTTTTTTAAATTGATTTTTCCACTAATTTCTCTCCCTTTCTCTCTCTCTCCCTCTCCCTCTAGCTCGCCCCTCTGTCTCTCTCTCTCCATCTCTCAGGGTGACTTTTGAGCACTCCCGAGATTGACAGAACAAAAGAGATTGTTGTGGAGATACTAATTATTTAATGAATTCTTTATTTATTTTAAAAGTTCCCTGGGTGGCGATGTGCCCAGATCTACAGTAGATGGAAAATTACAGGCTGGAAGACAGTGAGTGACACATGAACAGAGGCAGAGGGGCAGGGGGTGGGCCGTGCCATCCAAACATGCCCATGCCCTTAAAAGCCATGGCAACATCCCCCCACCCTGCCCGACCCCCCCACCCACACCCACACCCACCACCACCACCCCTCCCCATCTCCATTTGCCACATTCCATTTCAACAAAACTGCCATATTAATCATGTGCGCTCACTTCAATCCAGCTTCAGTGATTTTTTTTTTCTTCTTCTTTTATCGTACAAAGTTCCCATTTTCAAGAAACAATCCTCAAAATGACAACAAATGACAGCCAATTTACCTCAGCGAGGGGCCGCGTGTCCACTACAATGAATGCAAACCGCTAAAATATCAAAATAATGCGTTTCTCCCCCACCCCAAAAAAAAACCGATAAGTAGGGCATGGGGAGAGGAGGCCACTAAAGACCAGGTCATTATTGATTTGACAAGTGAGTGAATAATTCATCTCTAGTGGCAGGCATCAGCTGGGACGACCGTTTACGACCACTACTACTGTAGTATCCCAAATCTGACCTCTCCTCCGTCTCTTCCACCAGTCTGTTATGTAGTCTAGCGCTCTGGTACTGTACGTCCGGCGCCCCGCCTCTGTCGGCCTTCCTCACTTTATGGGAACTCCTCTTATGGTCTCTAGTAATCATTCCAAATGTTCCTTTCAATCCCAGATTTTGTATGATTTCCTCAGCCAAATGCGGCTTAATTTACGATCATTTCCAGCTTCCCTGTAGCTCTTGGCCAGCGGGACACAAGGACAGCTTTATGCATGGGTGTAATTCACACACTCATTGGCACCGGCCCCAGCAACTGCCTGCTGTACAGAAATACTGATTTACACACTACCTCAGCTATAGAAGATATTAGAAAACAGATAGTTTTGACTGGCTGAGTCACGAACTGTTGCCTGATAAACACAGATATGGCTGCTCAGCTGTTCACATAAATCAGACGTCCCCGCTCGTCCCGCCTGGAGTATGAATAACTGCTAGTTAGTCAGCGGTTACGACATGCACAGTAGTGCAAATCTGCTATAAGTCAATCTTGTTAGCACTAACAAAAACACAGGGGAGATGAAAAACAGCCCTTGTGGTGGTAACCTCACCGAGAGGTCGCAGGCTGATTCCAGGATTTAACTCACTAATGCCCAGCAACCGTCTGAGAATAACAAATCACCGGCCCAGCCGCGACTTCACCTCTCCTCCTCCCTGAGTTCTTTAAACCAGTATCACTTAAACACAGGCCACTTTTTTTCTTTTTTTTTTTTTTTGATTGTGAAGTTTCACAGATCATTCTGGTAAAAATCTAAATTACATTGTGTCACCGACACACACGCACCTTGAGAGGAAACGACTGCGAGCTGAGCAACCGCTGAACCCTCTCCCATCTGGACACAATAAAAAAAACTAACTCCTGCAATTTATTCCACAATAAAGGAACAGTCGAGCTCTTGAATGGGGAGCTCTCGGGGTGTGCTGAGCGCAGAAAGGCAGAGTTAGTTTCAATCTGTACTCCGACTACCTGCTGAGTTACCAGATCCCCAGCGAGTGTGAAGTCGAGCAGACTGCTACACTGGCTCATGCTGCCTGCCACCACCTCCACGCCGCAATCGTGATTTATGCCCCGACAGCGAGACGTTGCGACTGTAAGATTAAGACGTGTTTTGCAAGATGCCTGACACTGATCACCTGATGGAGGGAGACATAATCATTTAAGCACATGCACGGCCTCCACACCCACTGCTTGTACATATTCAGATTTTGTTACGTTTATCCATGTACTGTACATACATGCACACACACACAGCCTGCCTGTCAGGAGGTTAAGGCAGCGTAAAGAGTGTCTGAGCGGGCGGAAAAGATGAAGAGTTATGTGCTTGAGCTGTCTGTGACCTTTCTGGGTTGTCCATATGATATCACTCAGAGAGGAGGGAGCCGTGGGACGTCTCAGTCCCTATCCTGCCTCTCTGAAAAGGCCTCGCACTCAGCCCATCTGCATTCTGGGTAGCACATGCTTCCTCTAGTCATCTAACTTTCTTGGATACAAGAGAGCAGCTGAGTGGCTTGAAAATCTCTTTTCTTTCTTGCTTGCTTCCTTTCTTCCTTCAATCTGCCTCTTCCCACTCACTCAAACACACGCACACACACACACACACTCAGGGGCCACAGGGAACTCCAAGTTTCCATTCATGCTTCTCATTATCGGGGCATGTCGGTATTTTATGAGGCCGTGTAAACCACTGAATTACTGCACTTTAAAATGCATCCTGACACTATTACGCGACCATGTTGATGGAAAGGCCTTTCATTGCCAGAGCGAGGACCTAAAATGGTGGACGACAAAAGAGCATGACTTGTTAATTATTTTTAACTGCCGGATAAAAATGATTACGAAGTAAGGCAGGATACACAAATGGTCGAGGCTACATCATAACGTGACCCCTCTCTGTCAGTGGAGACAAACTCACTCTAGTTTATGTTTAGGTTTGTTTGTTGCCGAGTAAAATAAAACTATTTTGCATTTAAAGGTGCACTTTGTAGTTTTGGAGAAAGAATTCAAAGTCAGAATTTTACAATATTAATAAGGTGATAATACAAAATACAAACTGAATATTTTGTTCTTTTACAACTGAGTAAACAAGCTGCTCTGAGAGGAAAATAAGGTCCCCAGAACTCTGTTTAATGCTAGAAAGGTGGCAGGGTCTGCCACACATAAACAAAGTAAAACAGTAAGAAATTGTCCTTTAAGGTCAAGTTTTAGTTTTTTTTAGCCTTAAAAAAAAAATCAGCCTCCTGATTTAAATTTCTGCCCCAGAACAAAATAGTGAACCTTTAAGAACACTCATCTGATTTTTCATGTTTGTGTCTGTATGAGAAAAAAAATAATAAATCACGTTGATAAAAAAATAAAAAAATGGACGTACATAAAAATCCTGAATGGTTTTTAAATGTGTAATGAGTTCATGTCATTTTTTCAAATTCATTCTGACGTGTTATATTAATTACAGCAGCAAGTGAAATTATTCATCCCAATTGTCTTTTCAATTTAATAGGCAAGCTTTTAATTAAGTGATTCTCTCATTCAGACATACAGACGTGCTACTGTGAAATATCAATGGGTTTTTCAGCGTGTGTGTGTATGTGTGTGTGTGTGTGTGTGTGTGTGTGTGTGTGTGTGCTCAACCACTACCAGCACAGTTTTCATGCTACTGATGTTTTTTCTTACATAAATGCAGTGATCAAAAGAAATTACAAATAGTTGTCAGAAAATATTAACTTTGACCGTTTTCACCTCATTAAAAATGCAGATATACAATTTGTGAGAGCTGCTGCTGCTCACTAACAGACCGCTAAGTGCCGAGGATTTGTGTACACTTATCTGCACAATTTGAATTTTGCTGCTAATATCCCTCAATGCTGAGCGACACCATGTGAAACCGAAATAACATCTAGTAGGGAAATATTAACCAGATACGCCACAGGGGGACATTTGAGGTTATTCCAAATTTGCTCTGCAGTTTTTTGATGATATATGAACTTGTGAATCTTTTTATTCAATAAGGAAACTAGTGAGTCTCCATCTCTCGCACACCTTCCAGTTCATTTCTAATGCTCGTGTGCTTTATTTGACTGGTGCCATCATCAAAGTCAAGTCCGATCTTCCCAATCTCCTCAGTGCGCCCTGAGGTTTCCGTGGGTTCTGTGCACACACGAGGGAGTGCGCGCTGTGCCAATGTGCGTGTGCGCGCATTTGCATTCCTCGCTCGCAGTGCATGCGTGTGTTTGTGCACAAGCGTGCGCACATATGTTGCGTGTGAGCGTCTCTCAAAGAGCCACAGTGGCAGTATAGCTGAGGCAGGAGCAAGCTGTTGGTCGGCAGAGCAGTGACAATAAAAGGTGGCAGATCAGTCAAAACAAGCCCTGTTCTTCCAGGCTGGGCCAAAGTGCTGCTGAAGAGGTTCTTTTGAGGCACCCTTAATGTGGTAAAGTGATCTCCTCCACAATTGGGACACTCCAAGAGGCCATCCCTGACAAGCAGAGCAAAGCAAACTCCCTCCCCTCTCGCTCAGCCTTGTCAGTTTCCATCTAACCCCCTCGGCCCGGATCCTGTGAGTAGATATCCCCCAACATAGGGGGCTAATACATGCATAGGGATTTTCAAATTTTTTTTTTTTTTTAACTGCATCTATCTATTTATGTACACATTTGTGTAGGACACTTGCAGCTAAATCAATTTTCGGCTGATTGAGCAACATGTTTCTTTCACCTTTACGCCCACACGTCTTAACAGCTATTTCCCCTGTGCTATTTATTGTCTGCGGTGTGGATGTGGCCTAGGTTGCGATAAAGCCAGACAGAGCTCAGAACACGACAGCAGAGCCCAGTTGGCCTCGTGACAATTTGGCCGACAATGCCAGCAGACTTAGCACTCACTTTTTACAAGGGCTGCCTCAAATTGCTTCTCTGTTTCTCTCTCTGCGGCACTCGCAAAAGAGAAGAGTGGCAAATTGAAACTGAACTTTATTGGAGGCTGAAGCCAGACATAGTCCGTAATAAGTGCGGCTGCCCCGATCCAAATAAATAATCGGCATCAAAGGAAGCTGAAACACAGATCTGACCGTTCGGGCTAACTCTCCGTAAAGCCTCCAAAGAGGAGTGGAACTTTGGGCTCAACTTAAATGAAAGGGGGAATTTCTTTTCTTCTTCTCACTCTATTATAACTCTTCCTCTTTTCTCTCTCTACTTCTTCTTCTTCGTCTTCTTGTCTGTTGAAACATGTGGTCAGCTGTTATGCTTCCATGTGGTCAGATGATCAAAGCTGGGGAGCAGCAGTAATTGTCCCCCGCTGAAGCCCTGCCCCGGCTGGGATCAGGATCCCAGCAGGTGGGGGGGACAGCCATGAGAACGGAGGGAGAGGGTGGAGGAACGCAAGAGGCCCTGCCTGGCAGAAATAAAGACTTCCTAAGGGCTGCTCTCTGACAACAGAGCCCCAAAGGGAGAGTGAAAAATGAAGCCTCCACACATTCGGAGGGGTTTTTCACTCGGGGAAAGGGGCCGCCATCGGGGTGAACATTAGGGAGAGAGGGCAAGATGGAAAGCATAAGAGAATAGGATTATAATATTTGCTCAGAGCGAAGAGGAACAATTGTGCGCCCATTTCACAGTGTCCTTAGAACTGAGTCTGTGTCGAATCCAAGAAGAGCCTTTTTTTTTTTTTTTTATGACGGTTCATGAAATATGGATGCTGTTTATTTCACCTGCTAACCCTGACTTCTCTGGTCAAACACCTTCCACTGGCAAACAACTACAGCTGGCGAAAAAAAAAAAAAAAAAGATGAAAAACTACAGAAATAAACTTGGCAGCCTCTCTTGTAGAACACACAAATACACGAGCCACTGACATGGAGGTAAACACAAGAAAGTCCACTCTTTTCCTCCCACAAGCGGGCCAACAAACACATTATTATCATACACAAACAAAAATACAAACACACACACACACACACACACACACCGAGGTGAGGAAAGACCACGCATACCTCGACCGGTCAGTGTTTACCTGAAGACCGGAGGGAGCTGTGAAAGCTCACAAGTTGGGCTACTTTGCATGTACATGGGAGCCCGCAAAACACTTCTCACTGCTGTCCGTCATTTTGATTGCCCAGCACGACTCCTCCGCCCTAAACCTCCCAACACCCCCACCTCGCTACACCCCCCGCCCCCCTTCCACACTGGCCAGATGGCTTTTTTTTAACTGTCTGTGGGCTCTTGCACCTCTGCTCCACCACACTAAATCCCTGAGATGGCTGGGTGGAGTGGAGGGTTTTGGGAGCTCTGCGTGGACAAATGGTTCGGAGGTAGCAGAGCAAATAAAACGGATTAAGAGGAGTCTTTTCACAGATACTTCAAAACTATTTTGGCGCTGAGCCATGGATCTCTCCCCCCCATCCGCCCCCCAAATACTCCCCCTACCCGATCGGAGGAAAAATCAGACACCCACAAAGAAATTTTCAAAGCATACGGGACATTGTTTTTGGGGGGGAACTGAGATGGAAAGAGTGCGCATGTGCTGCAAAAACACTATTTAACCCGAGTCAGATACAGAAACGCATTCATGACTATGTGTGAAGCCGTAACAGAGGTGCCTACATTACATTATTTGACTTATAAATGTTGTATTAATCTAACATAGAGTCAGGGTAAAGAATTGCATGCTGTGACTGTTATTCTATGTGGAGGTGCTCCAGAATTTAATCCTGCAACACAAACCTGACGTGAGGCAACAACAGCCTCGTAACTCGGCCCATTAGTCCTCTACCATTTTGTGAAGAATCATGTACGTTTTTCTGAGTAACTAAGTGTTTTATGCACTGTGAGTAGACATAAAAAGGCACCGGGGACATTACTAAATGCACAGATTTCTACAGAGCAGAGTGACTCATGCACAGCCATAAAGATAGACATTTATGTAAAGGACTGTCATTTCGCCTGACGTTGATTGAATGCTTTCAATTTTCTCCCTGAAGTTGAAACAGTTTTTCTTCCTTCATATATGAAAAATACAGTTACTTAAAAGCACACTTTATACCACTGGAACTGTAAAGTGCAATGCAGCCACTGTCGGCGCATCAATAGAGACTGATATGAAGGAAATCCAAATGTCACCTCTTGGCTCCATCCAGCCAAAGGTTAGATTCTTGACTCCCCGCTGTCTCCTGTCATTAGGTTGCCTAGCAACCGGTTACAAGCTATAATTAGCTTAGCAAAATTAAGATTTCCATTTTGTTAACACAAAAACACTTATCTGAAAAGTGTCACATGCTCTCTGAAAGACATTCCAAAGGGATGCATTGAAATATGAGTGATTTTCTTTTTCTTTTTTTTTTTCTTTTTTTGAAGACTTGGCATGCTATGGCTGTCGCCGCTGAGTGAGATGTACAAGTGCAGCTGTTATAGCATACTTAATGAAAAATCATAAGATGGGGCATGATATCACCCTGTGAGCATCTGTCAAGTGTTATTCTCATATGTTCGAAGCATACTAATTTCAAAACGGTCTAACAGTCCCTCCATCGCTTCACCCTCTTCATTACGCCTTCATACCTGCAGCACGGAAAATTCCTCAAGGAAAAATAAACCTTTTATTTCTCCCTACACTTCTTGCATGCATCCACCCACACCTTTCATAAAATCACAGGCCAGTAGCTGGATGCTTTTATTCAATGTGCCTTAAAGCACTGTGATTTCAATCAGTTCTGCCTCTGTCAGTCCTCTAAGGAAACAAAGCAGAAACATTACCGGCGTCAATGTCGAAGCCACTGAACTGCACTTAACCTCGCTGTCTGACTATGGTGTAACATATCCAGCCTTCATCTATCATCCATCCGTCTGTCAGATAACAGTCCACCCAACAACCACCAGCCATCACGGAGCCAGACGTGTAGTTATGACTTAAAGCGAAGGGCAATGACACCGACTCCTGCTGACGTGTTACCAGGCAGCGACGACAGGGTCACCAGGATCACTCAATTAGCAGGGGTGACAAAAGACCCAGCAGGATCCAGCTCAGCATCCCCCCCCAAAACCCTGACACCACATCAGCCACCACAAGCAGGGGCCCGCCTGCTGCCACCAACCTACGTGTTGTTAGGGCGCACTCACACTTGGCCCAGTTGCTCCGTACCGTCCTCCTTCCCAGTCACCGGCTGGCCTGCACTTACACTGCTCCGGCCGCAATCACGCCTGAGCACGGTTACCTCTCGAACATACGGCATCACGACGTAGCGCGGTCGCAGCACAAGGGAGAACGACACAGAGAACATGACTCTACAGACCTTTTTGTGGCTTATTTTGTATCATTTTGGTCACAGATGGCGCTCTCTCAATCCTGGATTTCTTGATGATGCAAGGGAGCATAATTCAAATCATTATACTTCATGTCCACGTTGGGTACCGCTGCTTCAAACCGTGACAGGGCCAACAAAGTTTTCCGTGCAATAGCCAATACTGAATTCATGCCAAAACGTCCAGAGATGTCTTCTTCATTAGTGGTGTTTAGTGGTCAACTCCATAAACAGCTTTGCGTCAGAGAAAGCCGCCACTGAAATCCTGAAAAATGTACTTATCTTAGTTTTAAGCAAGATGGATCAGTTCATTTAATGTATAATGTGTAACTTAACAATAACACTGGTCAGAAAAAGCCCACCAACGTCTGGCTTTTGTCATCCCAGCTGCCTGATCGGCACTGCTCATGTGCGACTCTCAACCGGGATGAGAAAATGGGATGTCTTCCTCCTCAGCAGCTTTTGTTCATCGCTACAAAAATCAATGTGCCTAATTCAGAATGAAGACTGAAGACTTTTTAGAAAAAAGCCTGATGAGGTATCTGTCTCTGTTTATTAATGATCTCTGTTTTATTGGCGTGACCGTGATGACGGAAAGCAGAAAGGCAAACTCATCTCCTGGTGATGGGAAACGAGTAAATCGTGTTTTTATAGCTGGTTTAGACGCTTCTTTTGGTGTAGGACAACTGTGTCGTCTAAAGAAATACATTTATATATCATTTGTTTGTTTTCTTCCTGCCACCATGTTTAGTTGTGAGGTTCAGTACGTAGGGACTGTAGCTTCAGTCACAGGTTATAAAACACAAACACGTCCCGTCTCGTGCTTCAAGTCAATGTTGACTTTTTCAGTATTTAACCACGACCCAAATCTTTCACTGAACCTCAGCCTCAACAGAACCATAAAATATGTTAATCATACTTCACTTGCCACAAGCAAATATTGTTGGGAAAATGAATTAAATACATTGACAGTGAAAATAACATTCGGTATGAACATTTTGCGACTTGGCAGACACGGTAATTAAAATCATTTCCTCATTATGTTCCTCATTATGTTTTTTATTCGAGGCAGCATTGTGTTTGTTTCAAAATGTATTTGCTGTTACAAATCAGCGGTATGTGAACAAACGTCTGATAGGGTTGAGTAGGGAATTTGTAGTCTTTTTTAACTCATAAATGAAGAACTAAAGCTGCAACTCATACGTATTTTCACCATCAATAATTCTAACAATGATGTGTTTAACTAATTGATGAATAGCTAATAATAAATTAGTTATAACATGCCAATACAGTATGAAAAAAACCACTATCCAGACACTCCAAATCAGAAAAAGTACAATTATACACTATAAATAAGCCGTATTGACATTAAAATGACTCAAATTTGGTCAAAATAGTAGCATGAAGGACACAACAAGACGAAAGCAACATCAAATTAAATCATAATAGCGGCAGTATGTATAAAAATGCATTTCATAATACAGTGCAAAGACCAAACTTCCATTATTCAGCATCTAAATCAAATTACAGACACGAGAGTCTCGAGTTTGACCTGCAGATCATCACAGGACCGAGGACCAAAGTAGAGCAAGCTTGATTTACCGGCCTCTAATCTCACAGAAGGAACTTTTAACTGAGAACTGATAACAAGAAAAACTTCAGTCCCAAGTAAGAAGGAAATTCTTGTAAAAACATTAAAAACCTTTATTGTGGCGGCTAAATCATCAAAAGGCCAGTTGTGAAAAATGCCAACATGTTTCCACCACTAGTTCTTCATCAGGGCTCCAAACAACAAACAACACAATCCTGCCTCACCTGTAAACTAGCAGCGGCCGAGAGGAGGCAATCATTTGATACAGATAAAAACACAACAGGTGAAAGAAATGGAAAATAATGAAACAATGAAAGAACAAGAAGCAACACATTGTCTGTAAGTATTTTACGGCAAACATGCCATAACTTCATCCTAATTGTAACCAGGATCCTTTTTTGCGTTTACTTTGATCAGAGGTTTGATTTGCTTTATTCGTGATAAAGAATCATTTGCACTGTGATGTTCGCTGCAGTGTCTGCCTACTGGTTCATCCACAAATCCTAGTTCTAATGGTAATGTTTGTTGCCAGGCAAGGTGATCCCCCTTTTCGTACGACCTATGTTAAAAAAGGAGCCCCCCACACATTCACAAGAGCCCAAAGTGTAGTGGTAAAATTATGCTGGAATCTTAATAAAGAGTACACAAATCTAGCGCTATGATAACACCTATTTCAATTATTTATGTGTTTTTTTATTACACAGACTGGTATCAGATCAGTACTCGATATTGGCCGATATACAAGGTTCAGATATTCGCTTCGGTATTGGGAACGAAACAAAATGATATCAGTGTCTCCATTTTAAACAATTTTTGTGGACATTTGGGATTTCTGCTCGAGAAATCAATCAGAAAGGGGCCGCGGAGAGAAAAGAACGTAACACTGCTGACTCTACAGATCACGACATGGTAGTCGTATCTGAACTGCCGTGACAGAGATTTTATAAAAAAGCCAGTAGTCGTCTAACACAGAGGTCTCGTCCTTACATGTAAACAAATGTTAACTTATCACAGGTGAGCTCGCACTTCCCGGCAGGTATCCGATGCATGTACGTCCTGCATACGTACGTGTCTTTGTGTCTGTCTCTTCGCTATTCTACTTTTTTCTCATCCTCTGTCTGTCAGTCTGTCAGGCCATCTGTGTGTATTTCCCCTTCGTGGCAACCTGCCTGCCTGCACCCCACCACCACCACCACCGCCGCCGCCCCCCTTCTCTCTCCTTACTGTCCTATTTGCAGCAAAATGACTCCTGTCTCGATCAGCGCTCAGGATATTCCTCGCAGCAAAGACTGCGCACATAACCCTGTGTGTGTTTTTGTGCATTCCCTGTTGAGTGGATGCTTTGGAGAAGAGGACGCTGGAAGTTGAAGCAGATATTGCCGGAGATAGAGGTGTCAGCGAGAATGGCAGCATTGTTAATTAGAACATTCCCCTCGCTGGGTCTCCACCTCGGCTGCGATATGTAGGGCAGTAGTAACATAAAATAGACGCCTTTGATTATAGAAGAATACAAAGCACACACACACACACATACATACACATGCACACGCATGCACACACACCAGAGTATTATACTGAAACAGGGATGGAAATAAAAAGATTTAGAGACTTAAAAAAGAAAATAACCCTCTTGAGTCTTTCAAAGGCTTTGTCTGTGCGAGTGTGCGTCTGCGTGTGTGTAGCTTTGTGAAATCACATGACCACTTGTGCGCTCGTATATGGTTGTAGGCAAGTTCAGAATCCGACGGAGGGGTTTTGGGGCGGATAATAAGGCACTTTAAGCTTCCAGCATCCTTGAAGTTCTCTTATTCAATGCATTTTTTTTCCACAGTGATCACTTGATCCCACTGTCACTCACTTCAACCCCATTCAGGCAAAATTGATATTTCTCCAAGAGAAATTCAGACTAGTAACAACAACAACAACAACAACCACCACAGCTATGTTATCACACAGGAGGGCAAAGATTAAGAGCTTCCCGTTGTTCGGAAAACGGATTGTTGGCATCCATCATTTCACCTTTCTCCTGTCATTTTATTCCTCCTTTTTCCAAGATGGAAGGAGTCAGAGTTGAAACAGTGAGCACATGAGGTAGCTGACTGAATGACTGAACAGTCAGACAAGGCAGCGGTGGGAAGTAAAAGTACAAATCCTTCGTTACTGTACTTACATTACAGATTTTTCAGGTATCTGTACTTCATTTGGGAATTTATATTTCTTTTCATTTACCTTTCATTTCATTTTACCTTTACTCCCTACATTTAACGCAGACGTCATAATTGTACTTTCTTGTCACTTAAGTTTTAATGCATTCGAGGGAAAATATCGATTATGTTTATTTTGTGCCATTGCACGCCGCCCTCCTAACATCACAAGACTGTTTTCAGCCTAACAAATCACACAAGGCAGATGAAGTGAGATAGAAAACAGACAGAGAGGGAGACTAGAATGTGGAGAAAAGGTGCATTAGTGACTCACATCTGCAGAAATCTAGTAGTGATCTGGCTCTATTAATTCGTTTTTTCCATTTTTTCCTTTTTTTATTGGACGCTTTACCAACCCAAAATATCAAGATTTGACACCCTGGGACATTTTTCTGCTGTGTTTACAAACAGCTCTGACAAATCCTACTGATTCTGAGTTTAATTGTCTTGAGTTGTATCAATATGACATGAGGTTCAGTTAGCTTTGCACAGAAATAGCTGACGAAAAATGTCCTTCAGAGGGAAATTTTTTACTTTTATACATCGACTATACTTCAGAGGCTGTACTTTTTTACCTTTACTGAGTAAAGAAGTTGAATCCGTACTTCTACTAACGCCAGAGCCTTTTTAACACATTTTTCTGTACTTCTACTTGAGGAAGGTGTGTGTGTACTTATGCCACCTCTAAACAAAAAGGAATGTTACAGCAGAGAAAAGCAAGTACGCTGCAAAAAAAAAAAAAAAAAAACCCGGTAGATACTTCCACAAGATTCCACTATGCAAGTGAATAGGAATGGCATCTCATAGTGGCAATAAACTCTGCTTCTAATCTTAAGTATAATGCATTTCAATTTTAAAGACCCACATGTGGGACAAACAGTAGGTCAAAGCAGTGCAACAGCTGGAAGCAGCATACACAGATCTCTGCAGCTGCTCTTATTCAGCAGATAAATACACCCATCAGTCATACAGCCAAATAAACATGCCTGAGAGACCAGTGAACTTTCTGTCTCTTCGCATGCTGCAATTTAAATTCCAAGTTTGTTTTTTTTCTTCTCCTGGGTTCTCCTCCTCTGAGAACACACACACCAAGCAGGTATCGCAAGTTAACACTTTGCTAATGGTTCCCTTTTGGTTCCCATTAATTGCCCAATGATTATCTTTACTCTCGGCAAACAGTCACACGTCACCTTGTGTCGCCACAGACACAACAAACTGGGTGACGAGGGGGCTGGTTTAGGAGGTGGGGGCTGGGAACAGCGGGGGGAAGCTGATAAAAAAAATACCAGGATTCAGTTGGTCACTGAAATAAGTTGATAAACCCGAAAAGTGAAAGTAGCTTTATAGGTCAGAAGGAGGTCAAACGGTCAAAAGTGTTGGTAGTTAACTACACCTCAGGCAACAGTCAATCAGCTGTTACCCCCAAGACATTATTCCTAACATAGAAACTTTAATTAAGAGGAATCATTTGCATTTTTTCTCCCCCCCAAGAGTAAGAAGATTTAGAAGATCAATATCACTCCTGTGTCAGTGTGTCAACTGGAAACAGCAGGAGACAACTCAGCCAATTCACTCCTGAAATAAGAAAAACATTCTGAAGTTCAGTGATTTTCTGTTGTGTGATACGACTATTCCTTGGTAATCAATGACTGGATGCAGTGACTCCTCATGTTTGTGAGGTTGCCAAAAAGAAGCTTTCTCTACTTGCTTGACTACAATTTTATCTTTTTCTGCTTTCCAAATTTCATACCTTTTCTCTTTTATTTTTTAAGTATGTGAAATGTCAGCTGTCTGTGCTGTTTCGCCAGCTCAGTCAATGTAACGTATCTTCTGTGCAGAGGGATTGTGGGTCAGAAAAGCCAGAAAAGGCACACTGGCTTTCATACGGCAATACGTGACCAGATGCAATCAGGCATGGCTGCTCAAAGCAGGGCCCATTGTCCAAAGTTGGCCCGCCATGGGGTTTGATTCGGCCCGCTGGATGTTTATTATTGTGATAAAAAGACAATTACAATATGAATTGCTGGTTGTGGTTTCATGTGAGGCTAAAAGCTCTTTAAATAGGCCTACGTAGGATCCTTAATCATTATTGCTTCTCATAATCTGAGCACGGCAGGCAGAGAGGCAATTTGTGCAGGTAGTCGGTCCATTAATTGGGTCTTTGTACTACGGAGGTCCAGAGAGGCGAGTGAAATTTTTTTTTACTTAGATAAAGATGATCCTCAAAAACCTGCAAAACATTTGTTTCCCCTGCTCTTAAGTCACAAACACAGGAAAGAAAACAATCAAGAACAGTTTAAAACTGAATACCCAGAATTTTCTTTTTAACTTTCCTCTGGGCTTCCGTAGATACCTTTTGGAGTCTTGACTAGGGGTGACCGATTTGGCTTTTTCGTGGCTGATACCGATAATCAAGAATGGAATAGACCGATAACAGATATTTGGAAAGAACACAATGCATTTGCAGCAAAATTAAAATCTTTGCATTAAAGTTTAAAATAGCCAGTGATGGAATCTATTTAAGTACAATTGTGAGGTATTTTACTTGATCATTTCCTTTCATGACATTTATTTGACACATTTAATTACCGGTTACTTTGCAAAGTCAGATGGTTCAGTGTTTAGAGGCTATTATTTGTGACGTACAACCAATTAGATGCTGTTGTGGGCGGACATCGTGTGGGAGGAAGCTGCATCAGAGCCAAAGCAGCACATTTTTTATTTTATCTGCAATCTGACAAAAAAATCCACCAATATAAGCGGAAAAATTCCAAAATATCAGCTCTGAAAATCGGCCAGGCCATCCTAGTATTTTTTGCAGACTGCATTTGATATAGCATGAATTTGGACGTACTTAATCTTCTTGTGGCGTTTTAAATAGTCGGGTGGAATGGGCACTGGAATGCAGACATCATTTCATGATCTAATCCTCTCGCACCTCATGTTCCACTTACCTTTTATAACTCAGTATTTCATTTTATTTTATAGCTGCTTAAGCATTTCATTTTATATAGCGTTTTATTGTTTTTTGTATATTTTATATGGTACTTTATTGCTTCTATATTTGCCCTTGTATTTTGATTGTACCTGCTGCTATGATTCCTTTTGGTGGATAAATTATCCAAAGAAGTTATCTATCTAGCTTATAGAACCAAATTGTCCATCAATCTTTACCGAAATCTGCTCATGAAATAGAAAAAAGGACTAGCTGAGATGAAGATCAAACCCACTTGGCAGACAAATATCCAGTAAAAAGTGAGGTTCATGTTTAAAGAGCACAAGAGCGCAGTGTTTAAGCTGTTGCTCCGGTGGAGGAGTGACAAAGGCCGGGGATGGGAGTGAGTAACACCTCTGTCTGTTGACTCTACACGTGTGTCGTATTTAATTAGCTGTAATCCAATTGAGGGATATGGCTTCCTGTTAAGAGAGGTGCAAAGGGTCGAAATAAACAGCTTACAAGACTATTAAACACTAAAGATGCAGTCTACAGCCTATAGGAAGACAAACCCCTGACCTTTAGTGACACACTGAGCGTCAGCCTACTCAGACCAGGTGTGACCTGACCTCCGGCGAGCTGCTTCATGTTCGTGCTGCTTTTGCTTTGTCAGATCTATGAAAGAGTTTTTCCTCATTATTAAAAGCGAGAGACACAGAGAGAAAAATGAAAGGATGAAAGAATGAAAGAGAAAGGACACGCGGGGATCACAGGGAAGACAGCTTGGATCGTCTTCTCTTGACCGGTTGTCTTTTTTTTCTTTTTGTTTCTTTTTTTTGGGGGGGGGCGAAAAAATGTTGTTTTCAAGAGAGAGATCAAAAAGTGTGGCTAGCATGTGTTTCTAACTAGCGCGCACACACACACACACAGAGAGAGAACAGTGTTATTAGGTTATTGTGACAGTGATCTCTTTTCTGTCTTCAAAGCCTCTGTTTCAAAACCACCCGTGAGCCAAAGGTGTCAGCTTGTAAAGACTCTCTCCAAAGCTCGTCCGATCCGGCTCAAATCATCGTCCAAGCCCACTCCCCCTACCGCTAAATGAAATTCAGTATATACATGATGTAGAACAATTGGTCTGAGGGGAACAACAGTTGGTTGATGCAGAAGGCACGGGCTTTTTTTTGAGGAATAAATAAAGCTGAGTGGTCAAAAAAAAAAAAAATAGACTGATTGGAACATGGCTGAAAACCATGGCAACAGACTCCTTAGTAAACAGTTTATGGAAGCCCAGTAGGAAACCCGGCGGCTGGGTAAAGACAGCCTTGCGCTAATCAGTGCATACCAACACCTCCAGCGCCCAAAACCTCCATGAATTTCTCAGGAACAGATGTGTCAACTGCGCCGGCCCCGTGCTCTGCGCTGCTGCAGAGTATGAGCCAATCACAACTGTGTTACTCAAAAAAGACTGGATGCATAAATGAGCGTGCGTGTTGATGCGCCTGTGCTTAGTGGTGTACAGTATGCTTTAATGTATTCGGGCATCCTGTCAGAATCCAACATTACCCTCTGTTCTCAAACTCACTGTGTTTTTCATGCAGTCAGCAAGCCCATCTAGACTCCGCGACGGGTTCAAGACCTCTCGTCTTTGTGCGAGTGCCAGGTGGACACAAAGAGGTCAACTCGCACAAAAACTTCAAAGACCTGAACGGTGTGCTTTGGTGTAACCGTTGACTTTCATTACACGTATTAGATTCCTGTAGAAAATCCCATATCAAGCAGCTCAGAAGAAGAGCAAATGGGTGGGAGAATGTGAGAGACACTACTAGTTCAAAGAAACACCCAAGAAGAAAAACAGCATCTTGACCTATCTGCCTATAGTGCGCGGCCACGTCATTAAATATAATGTTATAACTCCCTGCGCTGTGATCAATAAGCAGGCAGCAGCGAGGAAGAATCCATCTTATAGGGTAGGTGAACTACAAACACAAGTCACCTAATCATCTTCAAAGTTTCGCGGCCCAACACAAACCCTGAGACCAGCCCGGAATCAAAGCCTCTCCAACAACCAGGCAAAACACAACATGTGTGCCCATGTACGCACACACATATGCAGATGTGAGCGCGGACGTGCGTTCGCTCTCAACACTCGCTCCTCCCCGAGCAACTTTTAGCCTCAGTCACAGCCTGTTCTTCTCCCGGCGTAGCCATAATGTATAATTCCCCCCTATCATTTATCAAAATAATCATCCGCTGGGGCGAACGGAGAAGCTTGGCGGTGAAGTGACACATCTGAGGTCAAGGGGAATCATCTTTCAGGGACGGCACGGCGCTGTGGGTGGCTGCCAAGCCGCCGCACGCTGGATGGTGAGGTGGCCGTGGCGACGGTGGACGGGAAAAGGCGCGGGTGGGGGGGGGGGGAGCCGTGGTGGGGGCGGGTGGGGGGGCTGTGCAGATGCCCGCAGACAGACCGCCTTGCCTGAGAGACATGAGAGCTGCCGGAGCCTCAGACAGCTCTCTCCATCACCCCCTCCAACTCCCCCTCCCCTCCCGTTGCCATCTGTGAAGCACACACACACACACACACACTAACACACACACACACATATAAAGAAAGACGGCACCCACTAACTAAGAGGCCCAGGGACACTTAGCCACGTTAGCAGCCTTACTGAGACCGCTGTGCTGGTAAATGCTGACATGCTTTAAAAAGACTAAGAGAGAGTGAGAGTTGGCGGCGAGGGAGGGAGGTGAGCGGTGCTGCTGAGCCAGATGGTTGGTCTAAGCTTCGCTAAGCGGCGAAGAAGATTGAGATACCAGCCAGGTGAATTTTCCTCCCGATTCTTTTTTTGACAGGTGGGCAGAGAGGAGCCGTCTGGGGTTGACGGCACTGCCATGTTTCCAATGAGCGGCGCTGCGTATTCGTGTGTGTCCCACCGTGTGGCATGTGCAGCCACGCTGATGGCGGTTTTTGTGCGTGAATATGTATGTTTGTCTGTGATTCCGTTTCTGCGTGTCCATATGGGTGCATGGTCACATTTTGTTTATTTTTTAGTGTGTGTGTGTGTGTGTGTGTGTCTCATGTATGGTGAGCCTCGGTGGTTTAGCCCTGCACTTGCATCAATTACAGTGGATGGCGTTGACAAGTGTAATGACAGAGTCAGGAGCTCTAATCGGCAAGATCCTGCCACGGAGAGGAGCATGAACTGCTGTTTTCAGCGCTCTTCACGTCTCCTTTCTTTTCTCCTTTTCAGCAAGCTATTCTTAATTTTTCACTCCTGTCTTTCCAGGTCTTGGCCTCCATTTTTCCTTCTATCCTTTCCTCTCCTCTGTGGTCAGGTTAGAAAGGTCAAGGAGGGGAAGAAGAGGAAGAGGAACTCCTGATGACACTTAAATAAACTGGTAAAAACTGGGATATGACTTTACTCTAGTTTTAAATTAAAAGCTCACAGAAAGATACATCATTAAAAACTGCAAAAAATGTCCCAAGAAGGGTTAGGGTTGGGGTTAAGTTCAAAAATTGTGAGGGAGTTTGTGAGGAGCCAGCGTTGCCAGGCAGACCTTCAAAACGAAGAAGAGGAAGGATAAAACTGTTGCAGGATTGCAGTCTGCAGAGAAGAGGCGAGAAGATGGGCAAATGATAAAAAAGGGGAAAGTCTTGCACCAAGATGTTTGAAATTTGGGAGCATATTTCTTCTTCTTGAGTCTTGTTTTGCCCAAACTGAGAGAAGCTGAGCACTCGAGTGAGCACAAGGATGAGTGAGAAACGACAAGGCAGGGCGTTTTGCGAGCGCTCACCTCTGCCTCTGGGTTGGGCTTCTGGGTACCATGAAACACAGTCCACAAGAAAATGAGACAAACTAATTTGATTTATATCTGTGTATGCAATTATGGAGATAATTTACCAATCACAGCAGGAGAAAGGTTTAAAAAAGCGGGATTTTTTCCGCGAGCTATTAGGGATGCACAATATTGGATGTTTGCTGTTGTTGGCCAGTTGCAGACAACGATGCCAATAAGTGCACATAATTTTTTACCACCTAATTGCAGAGAACATCAAGTCTCTCCCACCATGAGATACAAACGTACAATGCCTTCAAAAATGTACACGTTCACTGAGCAGGATGAGAAAACCACTTAGTCAGCGGTTGGCGTTGGTTGTACATAATTGAAGCAACATCTTATCGGCATGTCATATCTGCAGAAATGCCCACTGAGTTCTGACGCTCATATTTCACGTTAAAGCATTTACAAACTGATATCAATGACATGTTGGAATTACTGTTCATTCCCTAACTACTATTGTATGGTTTGGTTGTGTCACCAGAGCGTCCATCTTTTTTGTCTCTGTAAGAAACTCCATGGTCAAAATCTAACAAAGAATCAGGGTTCAATTTAAGACCTTGAGCTTCTCAAAGTCATTTGTATTCTTTATTTCATTTTTTTATCCCTGACCGTCAAGGATCAAGCCAAAACTTTTATTTTCTTTTAAAGTCCTGAGCTGGAATCAATCATGAAGAAGAAGAAGTCACCCACAGGAAGTGGCTCCATGTATGCAGATTGAAGATTGGGGGTTTTAATAATTTCTCTTTCACAATGACGTTGGATCTCTTTGATGGTTCTGAAGGTAAAATGGAATTTCGTTTGGCAAAAGAATGAAATATTCCCACACTTTGATTTATAATTCAAACAAAGGGAGTACTGTGTGACAGTTGTTTCAGACAGAAAAAACAACAACAACACTTGAACAACTATACAGGTCTGCTTTTATCACAACATTTTAAATTTGGGATATCCAAGCTCAAAGTACCACGTGTGCTCTTCCCCAGATGCAATTCCCACACAGATTTCAAGCTGGCTAAGCATCGGTGCATGCTTTCCTGATTGTATTGTAACGTTGAAAATGTGTGTAGGATGTCTCACTTTGTGAAAGATTGGCCCACAAACCTCGCAGCAAATCGTGTAGTAAATTGTCAGCCGTTACGATGAAGAACGTTCAGTAAATTCTCACACTTAAGAGCTTGTCTTAATCGTCTGACGATGGGCAGCGACTGCATCGATCAGCCGAGTCAAATCTGCCGTTAATAATTAATGATTCGTCTGTGAGAGTGAATGCATTTCGTGATCACCTCGGTGAACAAAGACAAAGTGCAGATTTGCTCATAGAGGATAAAAGTGCTCTTGCACAGATGAGCTGTGTAGACACACCAGCGCACACACATCCATGCGCACACACTTGCATTGGCTCTAATCTGTAATGCATCCAATATGTGGAGCTATTGGCCAGAGCTCTGGGAGGCAAACCGAGATGGCACACAGAAACCTGCACGCTAGTCTCCATACTGTACAGCTATCCAATCAGCATCTTGCCTGGCTCCAGTGCCAGTGGGCCAATCAAATGCCCCAGATGCAGCCCACTTCCCAACCCCCACGGAAACACACACATATCTACAGTAAACACAACATGCACACACATCAATCCAGCTGTGATTCGTGGACATAATCCAAGTTGGCTGTCTGGTGTGGAGGGCAAGGTGGCGTCTGTGTGTTGGTTGGTGTGTGTGTATGTGTGTGTGTGTGTGTGTGTGTGTGTGTAGACAATCTTCTATTATAAAAAGAGAGCAGCAATCATATCAGCAATCATTGTTGTCCAAAAACAGAGAGGAGGTGGGCACCGACAGGTCACTCTGCAAGATCACAGAACAATAGACGCACAAGTGAGAATTAGAGAACAACAGCGAGCGAGAGAAAGAGTGAGGGAGGCAGCGAAAACGTGACTGAGAGCTACAGAGAAGCAGGCGCTCATTGAATCATTCTCACACACTGCGCTTTGGCCCAGATCAGCCAGAGAGATAAAGGAAGAGGATTACACTCTGGCTGAAAGACTTGGAAGTCTCTCCTGACTCTCTGCCACTTCTACAAAGTCACCTCTGACAATGGGACTATCTGTTAGCAGAGGGATAGATCAAAAGCACACAAGTATGTTTGGGAAGTACGCCGGAGTGATGTGGAGGTCATTCAAATGTCCCAAATCAAACGACAAAGAGTTGGAGAACAGGCAGATGAGCAGTGCCTGGTGGGGGTGACTAAGCATGTCCAGGGGAAAAAAAAAAAAACTGGAAATCGTTTGTCTATGACGGGGGTCTGTTTGCAGTGTGGACTCAGAGTGTTGGCTCAATGCGATCCAGAGCTGAATGTGTCCGTCCAGACAGGGATTCTGTAGGAAGAGAATGTTTTATTTTTTTTTTTCCATCTTGGGTCTTATTCGCTACAGCTTTGGCCAGCGTTGCTGAGCTTTATCTAGCCGAGCAAGAATGATCAGACGATACTAGCCAATCTAAAACACAAAAGTGGGCTCACACAAAATGTTGCAGTCAATCCCTTATTGCACAGGAAGACTGCGTGTGCTTCAAAGTCAAAGTCGAACTTGGAAGTGTGTGATGAATATATTAACAGGAGACGGTGTGGACCTGGGGAGGCTGGTCCGTAGAGACGGAGGAGATTGATCCTCCTCTATTTTTGAGAAGCAAGAGGGATGAAATGGTAATCGGTTGATATGAAACATTACCAAATCTCAGTATCATATATGAAATAACTTCTCTAGCTGCTGGTGTAACATTTCCTCCTGTCCTCCCTGATCCTTTGAGGCACCACTTGCTACTGTGGACAGTTCGATCTTTAGTGAGTCTTCCAAAATAAGTTTGTGGAATAAGTGGTTAGTTAAAAACAGATACGCGACGTCTTATATGACCTATGACCCAGGTTTTATAAAATGTTCATCGACTAGGCTCTCATCTGTGTAAAACACACACTCGACTGTCACTTTGTCTGTCTATGTAGGGTATTCAGACGGTGTAGTATTTGGTCATGATACTGATTCTGACTGTTACAGGGCTTCTTACACTGGAACTTTCAGCCATGCCGGGACAAACCGTGTTTTGTGATTTGCAAAAACGATTTGCTTTTGCATCACCAGTTTAACCACGCTGAGTTGAGCCCAGGATGGACCCTCTCCAGATCGTACCTACCCCGTCTCAAACCGAGCTGCGGTTGGATTTCCTGACCGCGGTCAACCCTTGAGGACCCCCTTCTTCGCCTCAAACAAGCCTGTGTTGTGACACTCAAAAAAAAAAAAAAACTTTCTGAAAGTCTCTGCATGTTCGGCTCTCAGTCATTTTTTAGCCTCTAACTGGATCTCTTTATTGTCTCTCCTGTGTCCTTTTCAGACATGCGTTTGAACTTTTATACACCTGAATTATTTCAATATTTATGTTCACTTTCAGCCATTTTGGGACTCAAGTTACTGCTGCTGAAAACCCAACATTTCCTGATTTTATTGCTTCATGGTCGAAGTTACAAATAAGTAAAAAACGTGGCACTTTAACATTTGTAACACTGAATTATCTGACCTTTAGTAGCGGCGACTCTACGGTGCCTCATTAGTTAAAGACAGATCTCTTTACACTACATTGTTGGCTTTGTTGTCCCGTAAAAGCAAATCCCTCGAACTGAGTCAAACCTCACTAGCACATTAGAGGCCTCTTGTCAGTACTGTTGTTGTTGTTCTTTTGATGTTTCCAAACCTCTTTATCTACCTGAAATGTTTGATTTTCTTATCTCTCCACTAAGTCGCACCTGACCATGCTGTTTAAGAACCAGGAAGTGTCAAACCAGTGCCAGCCTCTCAGGAGGCGGAATGCACCAAACATTGTGGAGGTGGAGGGGAGGTTGAGAACGTACTAGATTTCTGAGTGATTTTTGGTTTGATGACACTTTCTGGAGAGACTTTGTTAGTTGAACTGATGTATTTGATCGTTGATATTTCCTGAAATAGGAGGAAGGTCAGAATTGAAAGTTTTCCTGAAAACCCAGAGTCCTTGGAGGAGGGGAAGATGAAGGTGAATTAATTCAAAACACATGGCTGGATGAAATCGGGGACAAATAAAGTTGACTGGGAACAAGTTCAGATGTGGGGTTCTGTCCGACAACATGAGATCACGAGTTGGATTTAGGATAAAGTAGATTTATCATTGCTCGATGTGTGTCGCAGACTCAAATGGAAAAAAGCTCTGGAAATAACTGAGTGGCGTGCTTCCCACTTAACAGAAGAGTCCCACTGAAGGGAGTTGTAGATGGAGAGGATTTAAAGAGTGTAACAGAGTTGTTGACAGTCAAAGGATGTCCAAGACAAGTGAGAATGATGTGAAACTAGACCTTTAATGTTATATTTTGAACCCTGACAAAGTGTTCCTGAACCTTATCAGTCAGCCAGCGAGACCTTTTGTTCCCGAGCCAATTAGGTGCAGACACTCTTGTAAATTCGGACACTGCTCGCTTGTGAGTAGACTAGGAATATTTGCTATGTGTGCAGATGAGATGTGCAGTGTAGAAAAGTCTAATCAGTGTGGGGGGAGATCATGAAGCATGGAGAGCAGAGGCTGTCCCTGAAGGAAGAAAGAGATGGAAGTCTTGAGGATCAGGTCCAAGCGAAGGCTAAGTCAGGAGGAAGCAGTAAAGAAAAGATGGAGAGCAAATCTGGTGGGAAGCATGATGAAAACAAGATTAAGTTCTTAGCGTTTCTGGCTGTTTCTGTGCTACTGCTGCTGCTGCTGCTGCTGCTGCTGCTGCTGCTGCTGCTGCTGCTGCTGCTGCCGCTGCTGCTGAGGCGGAGAGGAAATCAGAGAGAATAGAAATAGTTGTGGATATTGGTTACTTGAGAGGTAGTGCAGGGACTTTTGAGAGAGTCTCTCAGGCCCTATCAGAGCCCAGATGGAAACGGCGGTTCACTAGAGAATGGGATGAGGGATGGGGAACATTTTATTTCTTTTTTAATGTTACCATTTATGTTTTCCTATTTTTCCCGTTATAGTGTAGATACAAAAAAAGTAGTCTCATTTTCACAATTGGGTGCACACGGCCTCTAAAAACCAAACAAGAAGAACGTCCTTTTCTACTGTAGTTCTGTGACTTGAAACAAATTGTAAAATATACAAATGGAAATAAATCAAACATTTCATCTTGAGCTGTTCCGCAAATAATGTCGTGTTTTCACCAGTGTCAGCTTGTTGGTTTGTCAGCAGGATGACACAAAAACTACTGAACGGATATCCATGAAACTTTGATGGAGGATGGGTCTCAGCCCAGAATAAACCCCATTAACCTTTTGTATAGATTTGGATAAATGGAAAGATGCTGGATTTTTTTTTCTCACTTTCCTTAACATTTTCCCTTAATAATTGCATTGATCTTGATGAAAGAAATGAGGTGTGTTTAGGTTGCTGGTATCTATGAGTGAGTACAATTTGATGAAATGTGATTCTTCCGTGATACACTGGAGAGTATGATTCCATCTGTATTGCTTTGTTGTATTACTGTTTGACTGTTGGCAGTTATGTGAGATTTAAGTGATACAGGGCAGTGGAATCTAACAATGGATTATTGAATTAAAGGGGGACAGTTTGGCATTGGCAGATGTGCACACTCAACTGAGAGCCATGTCAGTTTAAGTACAGTGGTGCTTAATTCCTCGTGGCAATATATACTCACAATGACCATATTCGAGATACAATATGTAATATTTCTGTATTAAAATGTCTGAAAATGACTCAACCTTTTCTGCTTATTGTTTTCCACAATGTTCAAAACCCAGAAAAATATGCAATTTTATTCAAGTTGTTCACCTCATCACATAATTTACAGAAAAACACCAGATGATAGAGAGTGAGGAAGGGTTACATTGTCCATGAACATCTCTGCCTCAGTCACGTCAAACAGGTTTTCACCAGCAATGGTGGTTGTTGAGCAATGAAGACAACAACTCCCATAATCCCACACTACTTCATCATCGTCATCATCATCAAGCTACGTCTTCAGTTTTCTACATTTTCATTGTTTTGTTTTGAGACCTGTATTATAATTTACATAGTGTGTGTTTAAGGGTTAGGGTTAGGGTCAAGTACAGATTGAACCAGAACTGCAATCGCAGTAGAGTGCATACCTCTGCCAAGGCCCAACAGTCCCCTTTCATTCGATCAAGCCTGATCCAATATCGAATTTGATAGTGCTGCATTGCTCAAAATTTAATCCACTCATAACTGCTTACCTATAATTTAAGCTCCTCAGATCCAGGATGGAATTGTACTCACTCATAGATACCAGCCACATAAATAAGCCTGAAATATTCCTGGATCGATCTATTTATGAGTTAATGGGGTCTATTCAGGGCAGAGATCCATCCGTCATCCAAGTTTTGTGGAAATCTGTTTGGTAGTTTTCGTGTAATCCTGGTGGCAAACCAACCAAACAAACAAGCAAACCAATACATCTGAGGCTGATGGGGATGTAGAAGTCGAAAAGTGGTGGACGGTCCATCAGCACAAACTGCTCCCCATTGCTAGTGTGGCTGAAAATGGTTTCCTAAAAATGAGAATTTTTGAGAATATTTATTTGTCGCAGGTTCTGCACCTGTCCAGTGTGCTGTTTTGTAATAACCTGAATAATTGAGCTGTGAGTAAACACATCTTTTGTATCTTTTCCGACTCACTACCTGAGGTGGCGGTGTGAATTGTGTGTGCTTTCACTTCCCGCAGCAGCTGGATGACAGTCATGCTGCTTTCTGATGACCTTAAATAGCTTATTGATTTCTGTGAACACTGGAACGGACAGACTGCAGTTTTTTTTTTCCCCTGCCCACCTCCTTTTGTGCTGCTCTTCTTCCAAACCATTGGAATTATCAGGGTCAGGATTATTGTGGCATAAAAAAAATGTTGTTTACTCACTCTGCCTTCTGCTGAAAATAAAGACAAGAACATAGACGAACACATAAACAAGCCCTGCTGCCGTGTGTGTGTGTGTGTGTGTGTGTGTCTGTGTGTCTGTCTTGTTGTGTAGTGTTTAAGGGCAGCCACAGAGTTACTTATCCAAAAGGTCAAAGGCATAATGGGTTATAATCTCTTTGTGGGCGACCTCCTCATCCAACAACACTGCTACTTCTAACAAAGACCTCGGCCTCAGCCCCTCAGCTGTCGTTTCCCTTCCTTGGCTTCCACCGGCAGACCTCAGACGACCGATCTATTGTCGTCCTGCCTATCGACTTGTTAGATGAATTCAAATTTCACATGTCAATTAAATGAGTGTTGCCCTGGTGATTAGCAGATCCCGCTAATTGTCACTCCCTCCTCCTCTTTCCTCCATTTTTTTTTTTGCCTCTTTCTCCCTCCTCCTCTTGCTCTCCTGCCATTTTCCACATGGAGGAGCAGGGAATGGGGCTTTGTGCTGTCGGGCCCCCATGCCCCATGTCAAAGATGGCTCCTCAGCCTCTTCTCCCAGCCACGCTCCTCCTCTGAGACTCCCAGATCCTCCCTCTCAAATCAAGGGGTGTCAGGAGAAGATGGACATAGAGGTTGTATGTGTGTGTGTGTGTGTGTGTGTGTGTGTGTGTGACTGTGTGTGTTTAGGGGGCACATATAGATCACACAAGCGTAAAGAACTATATAGGGTTGAGTGGATATGCATTTCATCCTGTTTGAGGCCACAGCATCAGGTCGCAGGAGAGGATGCTCGGAAAACATCCGATGCGACAATCCTACGTGCACGTCACAGACACGAGCACAGAAACACGCTCACCCTGACACGCACACTCCCACACGTGCACCCTGGCAGATAATTACCCCAACAGCCTCTGGAGAGCAGAACGCCCATGTGGGCCCCATAACCGCCTTAGACAAGGGCCATGGCACACCCAAGACCCTCCTTCTTTGTCTATCTCCCAAGCCATGTGTTTGTTTTGCTTGACTTAGTGAACCTGATCTGTGGATCTTCACAGCATTTTGGTCCCCATGCATCCCAGCGGGGTTGAAAAATGTTAAATCCAGTGATGGAGCAGCTCTGAAAATGCAATATGCAAAAGGTTTTATTTCTCAGGTGCAACCATCTAGTGAATTCTTCCCCCCGAGAAAATCATGTATCTTTATTTTCATCTATTGTGAAAGAGCACACACAAAAAAACCTTCATAATCAAATAAGTTAAGTGGAAGTACACACAAATGCACAACATTTTCCTGGAAAAGCACAAATTATTTGATAATATTTCCATACTTCACTACTTGGAAACATGTCGATCCTTCAGCCAGTAAACTCTTAAGATCGTGTTCAAGTAGTTGTTGACTTCGAGCTCGCAGGAGTACAAAATCAGCATGAAATTATTGCATATTAGTGAGTCACCCCTTTCATTTCTAACGTAAGTAGTTACTGCAGGTGTTGGATGAATGCATTGAAGTAAAAACTGGCCTATTTCCCGTGTGCACATCAATACACCCACACACATATGCCCTGCTCTCTGATCACTTTGACAAGTGTGTCATGTTAGCGCTATCTGAGAACTCTACAATATTGAGGATTTTGAAAACCCTTGAAAGAGAAGCAAGACAGGAAACTCTCTTCCAGTCTTAAGCAAGGCTCTAATCATCCCCCATCACCATTAAACACAACGGACAGCAGCTCCAAACACTGGGTGACATCTTAAAACTGTGTGAATGGTCCCTACCCAGAGCAAACCCCCCACCCTTCCCTCCCTCCCCATCACCTAATGTTCAACACTAACCAAGCATCACACAGACCTACATTCACAGCTACAATGGAAAACAGTGCAGCAGGCCAGTGCAGCCCAGACGGTTTCGTTTGCACTTTATCAGACCATACAAAACAGCAACGCCTCATTGAGCCACAATTTGCTGCTAGTTTCCTACAAGAAGCAAAACAAAGAATGGGGCGGCCTGGTCTTCCTTTTTGTGCCAAAGCAGCGGACCAGAGAGGACACACACACACACATACACACACACACATATACACACAGCCAGAGTAGAGGAAGTACAGACAGAGAGAGAGAAAAAAGTAAGAGCAGCGGAACAACAAACTACAGAACACATCTGTCACATCCTTCAAAGCACAACACAAGTAAGCTACTGGGCTGTAAAGCCTTTAACCAGCCACTGAAAGTAAGAACAGTGACACAGCGAACAAGCCTCTAATTTAATTTTTATTAGCGCGAGTATGTGTAGAGCAGAATTTGCATCTAGATGTGAAAGTTTTCACTTAGCATAAGCAACTACTGCAACTTTTATTTTCTCCCATCGGTCCTGCCACCGCGGCTAGAGGAGAGAACAATGGCTTGTCCTCATGACTGGGTCACGGACATGGCAAGCGTTTAAAAACCGCTTGGGGATAAAATACTTCTGCTGGGGCAATCGCTCTCCTCTTCCCTCCCTCTGCTCCCCCCACCTCCTCCGCCTAAGTCCCTCTTCCTCCTCTCTCGTTGTCTCGCTCTCCCTTCCTCTGTAGTTTTACTACCACGATAATTCCTGAGTGAGTAAGCGAGCGTGTTTTGTGTGCGTGAGCCAGCCGAGGCTGAAAGTCCTGTTTGTGCATTTGTGTAGTCATGCGAGAGCGCGTGTGAATGAGTGTGTTGCTCGTGGATGAGTGCTGCGGCAGCGAGTGTGCTGAGGGAGACAGAAGTCTGCAAAGCGAGAGGGGCTTACTTACTTACAGTCAGTCTATGAAACAGACAGAGGAAAAAAAAAAAAAAGAAGCCCACATAGTTAGAGGAGTTCGGATGTGTTTGTGTGTGCGCGCCCCTGCATGCAACACAACACAGGCAAATTAAAAAAAACCCTGCAACCACTGCAATTATCTTTGCAGTGAGGGTAATGCAAATGACTCAATAATGTCTGAAGGATAAAGGCTCCACATCTAAATAAACAAAGGCAAAGAGATGCTTTACAATGCATACATAAGACCAGATTCATTAGCATACACACTGAGATCAAAAGGCTTTCTCAAGTTCACTACATCATAGCCTTCTCCTCAAAGAATCCCTTATCAGACTACCGTCAAGTGCCTCCTTCCAGCCACCACCGACATTACAGTGCAATTTGAAACAGAGAACAACAGCCCCTCTGGAGGAGAAAATTGCGTCGCCATGACAACCCTGAAGAAGTTCAACTACAGACAAGAAGGTGCAGATGATGTGCCGATTGTGTCTGTCTGTGTGTGTGTGTGTGAGAGAGAGAGAGTGAATGCTGAGCTGGTCCCTCCTTTTCCCACCTTACCCCACCCCAACTCTGCTGCACCCTCTTCTAGCTGGCAGCTGTTGGACCTGCCACAGGATGGGCGTGTGTTGTTTTGTCTGCCTGTGTGCGGATAAATAAATAATGAGAGCGTTGGGTCGTCAGGGACGGGCCCGCTGGTCAGCCCCACTGCTGCTGCTTTTTCTGTGCCGTCAGCAAGGCGGGATAAAAAAGAGGGGGGGTCGGAGATGGCCGCTAATTGGAAGTGGCGAGGTGATCTGATGACACTGCAGGGATACTTTGGTTTGTCACAACGAGTAAAGACCCTCGCATTTCAAGGGTGGCCGCCTTCAAGGAGTTAATCAATGCACAGCTAAATGCTCGGGACAGAGTGCAGTCGCTGGTGCCGGGGTAACTGAGGTTAAAATCCCCGAGACGTTTCAGGGAAAACGCTTTGACTTTGAACTATTACGACACAGAAGCTTTACCTTCAGCGATACATCACAGACGAAACTGTACCAACATATTATGTCAACACTGTCATCAGAGCAGCAGACGAGCTCGTGATTCTGGTATCTTACCTCAGCCACAACTGTAGAGCAGACAGCGGCACATATTGCAGACAGCCGTGATAGAGAGCCTGTAAAAGAGAAGATAAAAATGCATAAGCTCGGAGCATCAATCATGGTCAGAAAATAGTGATTCCATACACAATCGATTTCCATGGTATCTTCACTCCCTACAGCACATACGATACTACTTCCAAACGACTTTCTTCACACTCGCAAAGTTATTTAATACGGGGCACAGGAAGATGTAGGAGGAAGAAAATGTTGTGTCTGAGTGCGAGCCTGCACCTAAAACATGTCATACATCTAATTCCCTTCTAAAGAGAGCAGCATCCCACATAATACACCTCTCATGATAAAAAAAAAAAAACGCTCCCTTCGCTCTTTCTTTCGTTCTCTCGCTCACACACATGCACATTAACAGCCACCCGTTACGGTGCGCTACACCGACTTGTAAAGTTGGGATTTACACTTGTGTACTAAAAACAGCTTGAGACAAACAAACACATTAAAATCACAAATGCTGAGGTCTTCAAAGTGTGCCAGCAGTTGGGCTAATTTATTGAGGCATCCTAGCTGAAAGAGTAGCTGTTAAAAGCAGTTTTTTTCTTTTTTTCATCGCGTAATACACTTTTACAGCGAGGAGAGAATCTGAGAGTTAACCGCCAGTTTCTACGCAACTTTTTAGATGAAACCCGGGTGTCATGTATGCTCCCGGACCACCTTTGGTGCTTCTCTAAGCAAAATTAAGACCTTTAGAAAACCAATTTACATTGTAAACACGGCATGCAAATCTTGTTTACTGTGTTGGGGGTCTGCAGGCACGGTGGTTGGTTACAGGACCGAGGATGGAGATCTAGGGAATCTCCCTGGACCACCACACACACATAAACACACACAGTACTCACCCTGCACCCACTGACGGCCCCCCACCCCCGGGGAGAGCGCCCACCTCCTGACCTCCTCCAACAGGGGGGTCAAAGGGAATTTAACACAAGGGTCCCACATTCCTCCAAGGTGATAATTGATGTAGCTGCTGGCAGGGGGTCACCAGGCGCAGCGTAAACAAGCCCCCCCCCATTCCCTCTCTGCTAAACAGTATGCATGGCTGTGACCTGCGTAAATTATGCCATCAAGCCTGGCATGACAGCGTGTCACCCATCACAGTGAGCTGTTTGGTGTCTGAGCACCCAGGTGTTTCAGTTAACTGTAACTAAGCCATCAGCCAGACAAGCCACTTCACACATACTGTCAAGTACACGCTAGAAGCTAAAGGCTAGCTGCATTTTGACAGACGGTGAGCTGTTAGCTGTTGTGTAACAAGTAATCCGTGCAGCCTAATCACAGTTCTGCGTCTTCTCTGTAGCTTTGCTGACCCGAGGTAAGACGAGAGGGAAATAGTGAGATCCATTCTGGGTCTGTTTCCTTCCAACACAGTATCAAAGCAGCATTTGAAACTGAAATAAAATTCCCTAATTTAGATGTCCAAGACTGTAACACCGGAATCCAGTTGTCGCATCCAGTCTGTGGTTAGGTTTAGGAAACAAAAGGTCTTTAGGTCAAGGTTAGGAAAAGATATTTTGTGGCTAGATTTCTGCAACAAAAGCACTTTTTGGAAACGGTTTTTAAAGATTGTGATTGTTGTTATATGTTAAAATCAGTTCTTGAGAAAGTGACATCATCTGTAATTTGGGACACACTCTTTCATTTTAAAGTCATTTAAAGTCACAACAAAAGTGACAATTTGTGCCAATGTACATGATTGCTAGATTACATTTTGTTACCATTTCAAAATCTGCCTTGATACTGGATTGTTCCTTCTCCTGCTATCTGCTGCATGTTGCCCTACCCTCACTGCAATATCCACAGATCAAAACATTCCCGTCTTATCAGGAGAGGCGGATGTTTTTTATTTATAGGAGCTACGGAGCAATGAAACAGAAGCCTCCTGCTGCAAATTCAGCAATTCAGTTCTGACTAAATTCACACTGCTTTGGCACAAAATCCAAAGACATCTGACGGGATGAGGCTGATGCTTTTTCTTATTGTCATCAAATCTCATGAAAAGACCAAAACCAACAATTAAGTATTGTCTGTGTATCCAAATCTTTATATATCGTATTTCACTGTGCCATGGAGCTCCAGTGTTGCCCAAAAGCTATTAAAAACACATCAATGAGGCACACCATTGAACTGGGTTAATTACGCTGAACGTGGGCACTGTAGTTTATTTTGAGTCCCACATCCAGCTGCTTTAAATACTCACAAGTGCACCAAATCTGTGTTTCAAAATAGTCTCCAACAAATGCACAATTTACTCCTGTCTGAGTAACGTTTGTGTTTAAAAGATTTATGTCTTCGGTGGGAACGAATGGGCTTGAGGCCAAGATCCAGTGGGATGGACTAAAACATTGATGGTTTTTGGTCTTTTTATTGTTTTTGTTCACAATAAGAAAAATACATTTTTAAAATCATTCTGGAGAAGAAGCAGAACAGAAGCTATGAAGCAATCCCACGGCAACACAAAACAAAGGACATCCGTGAAAACTTATATTCAACACTAGAGAAATATTCAATTTGAAATATTCTAAGTGCTGTATCGTGGATTTGATATACATAAAGAGGGATAATATATGCGTAGTTGTCCTGTGCGTTGTTAGCGGTGGTTAGTTTAGATAAGGGGAAGGCCTGGCAGTACCGTTATTTCCTGGTCTCTGCCCACATGTGGTTCCCCCCCAGCCACACACTAAGGCTTGGGGAGGTTATAAAAGCCGAAGGGGTGATTAAGAAGCAGGAATAATGGCCTCCACAAAACTAGGAATGTGTTTAACTGCTACAACGGCTCCGGAATCGCTCTGAATCGGACTGCCTCCGTTAATATCTGGAATTATTCTGCTGCTCTTGAGCAGGAAACGTTACAGGGGTTTGAACATGATTTTCAAAGGATCTGGTCCTGGGAAAAACATGAGAAGCACAGGCAGAATGTACTGTAGGTTTATGATTTATGTCTGAGGGTGACCCCCGGAGGATTTAGGTTCAGTCTATCTAGAGCTGTGCTGACCTACCCACCACTTCTGCATTGTTGGAGTTTGGTGGATCCTTCTAAATCCAGGATTAGAAAAGTCAAATATACAAACACCTTCACCTCTCCTCTCTTTCTCACCAAGAAGAGGGAGAGGTATACAGAGTTACCGTTTGGCAGCTGCCTGCCTGCCTGCCTGCTAAGCATGCCCAAACCCCAAACCCCATCACTTTCCTCATTACTGGAGCTTCATGGCTTTTTAGGGCTCTGTGCTTTATCTGGGATTTCACATTTCCCAGCCTGCCACTTGACATGGCTCACCCAGCTGCCAGCAATCAAGTAGCAGAGGGCAGCAGTGCGGCCGGCTGAGTCTTCAGGCTGCACCTTGATTTGAGAATTGCACATCATAGCCACTGGCCCCGCTAAGCTCCGGTAATTACAGGCCACACATCCCATCGTGCCTCCAAACGTATTTCTACCCCACATCATACACTGACTTGGCATAATGGGTGGAGGGGCAGAGGGGTGCACACGGGGAGATAGCAATGGTCACGGGTCAGGGGTGGCTTCTTAGGATGTGGATCTTTGCTTCAAAAGGCATAAAGTGTGTGACAGTGTTGGAAAAAGAAGTGGGAATATGCTCCATTAAGCATCCACACTGTCAATCTTAGTTTGCTGCAAGTATGGAACATCCTCACATGTGTTTTTATGCGCGCCCGCGTGCGTGTGCGCATGCACTTGCATCTACAGTACACACATTGTATGTGTGTGTGCCTAATTGAGAGGTAAGCAAAAAAGTTGCCTTTAAAGTTGCCAATAAATATCCTGCCAGTAATGTTAAACACCTGCCCGTAAAGCCCAGAGGAATGCTAAATGAAACCAAGTTGCAGAGCCTGTCTCCTGTCTGGGGTCTCAAGTCAAGACAGCAGGATTTGTAATGGCTGTATCCAGGATTATTGAGTTCAAGCAGCCAGGAAGCAAGAAAAAAAAAAAACACATGACATGGTCGGCAATGCTGCTTTTCCTCCCTTTAACGGCCAGTACAACAGCTCATGTGCGTCCCCTTCCACGGTGCAGATTATTCCTTGCAGAATCTGTGCTGTAACTTTTGGCATCAGAAATATGTCACAACACATCATGACAGGATTTTTCTTTTTTTTTTTGCCACCGCTCTTACAGTTGAGCGATCAAAGCTCCTCATGCAGAGTTGTATAATGCCAGCAGACACACGGATGTTTCAACAAAAAAGTGTTCCTGATGTTCTTTGTACGAGTGTGAGCCAGATAAAGTAAGACGGACAATTAGCGTACCTCAAAACACGCCCCGATGATCTTCCCACCCCGGTGTCATATGCATACCCCTGAACACCCCGACTGAGCGCACATGCCTGTATGTGCACAAAAAAAACTGTGCACACACGCGCTAATGCACATACATTCACAGAGATACAGTGTCAGGGCAGGAAGAGGCTCTCGCTGAGATTTGGAGCCTCCAGGGGTGAAAGAGAGCATCTGACCCCAGAAGTCAGAGACGCTGCCGTTTGGCCTCATCTCTGGTTTCGATTCCCTAAACTCCTGACGCCTTCCTCTCACTGCACCTGTCGAGCGCCAATAGACCCCCTGCCCAGACCTTTCACCACAGAGAATATATGGCCCTGCTCTCTAGTCCAGTCTGGCTAATTGCTACTGGCCTCAAACTGGCCCCAAACGGCACGACGGGACGGGGCGTTTAGCTGCCGATTGCTACCCCGAGGCCCAGCTGAGCAGTCCTTCCTCTCCCTGGTGCCCCTCCATTCCTCAGAAAGGACCAGATAAGGCTGACCGAGCACAAGCATTTACTCCCAGAGTCACAGGCTGCCTCATTCAACCCAGAGATTAAGCACTGCTGTCTACACGCAACCATGAATAATGAAGCTATCACTCCAGACAGGCAGGCAACAGCAGTGTGAGTTATACACACCAGTAATCCCATAGGCTGCTGCACACACGTGCAAAACGTATACAGTAGCAGCAGCACTGTACTGTATAGCTCATGCATTATTCCACATTGCAGAAGCTTCACTCAGAGTCAATTAAAGATCTTCAGCTCGGCTTTACTATCATCTCGACAATAGGACAATTCACTGGTGTGTAAAGCAGAGGGGCCCAGGTGCAGAGGGGCCCCTCTACACGCTCATTTTGCACAAGTGCCTTTGGAAACTACTTCAAGTAACAGTGTGCCGAGCACTCACAGCATGCACAGAGGTTTATTTGCCACCACAGTGGAATTGTCAACTAAGATACAGAACTTTGAATTCCATACTTCCAAATATTCCATACCAGGTTCGATACCACAGGGGAAATTGAAACACCGAGTGCATAAAATCTTAGGTTTTTATTTAAAGATAAATGTAACAAGGCTTGTGGACAGTCTGTTATGAACAGCAGCATCTAAGATCATTTATTTCTGGAGATTGCGTCACTATGTCGGCTCTACAGTGTCAACTCAGAGAGGAGAGCGAAGAAACGCAGATGGTCGGGGGGGATCAATACTGCGAAAAAAATGAATATTGAAGCACTTTCAAATGATGTATCGATATATAAATATTTCTGATAACACTATCTGCCACTATCCATTCAGACAGGAGTCAGGAATGACGTGCACACAGTGAAACACATCATGGGTGCACTGGAATACACACTCATATATCTACGAATGCATTTGTTGTCCGTTAAATTCAAACCGGTTATTTCAACACGTGGACAACCAGGAGAAAAAAAAATAACATCTGCCAGGTTTATAGCGATCAGCTGGCGGGAGCAGTGATATTAATTCGACAGGAATTGATTGCTAGGTGTAGCTGAGGATGTGTCCGTGTAATATCATAAGTAATTATTACCTGTATGGAAAAGTATGACCTCTCCACCTCGTGTCAGACTGAGTGCCGGCAGTCGAGGACAGCAGGTGGTGAGGTGACGCAGAGCAGCCTGTTCATCATCTTCAGACATAATGTCCATCTGTCTGTCTCTCTGTGACAGGAAGCTGTTTGTCGTGAGAGGCCAGAGCTGGAAGTATTTAATTGAGACTTCAGAGGTCGTGATGGGTTGTGCAGAGATTTGTGCTGAAAGTTATTTATAGTGTGCTGCACATTTATCAATATAAATCCTCCTGTAGTGCAGTTTGGATGTTTATGTAGAGAATATAACTGAATAAAAATATTGAGTTTTTTTGTTTATTAGCATAATGTTATATTTAAGTTTTTAAAATCTGTTTAGTTAAAGTGTTTTTTTGTTTGTTTTTTTCGAGACATCTTTCTAATCCGTAGTTGTGAATAAAGCCCTCCCTCCACACAGCAGTAGGCTGTACCTGACGTGAGGCAGGATAATAGCAGACACCACGTGACTGCAGCACTTTCCTGTCTGGATGCACGACAAGGTCTGTCAGAGCCTCCCCGGTGAGGACGGCGCACACACGCACCGGACAAGGTACAAAAATAAATAAATAAACGCAGTTCTTGCCCTGATAGAACGCGTAAAAATCCCCATAACGCACATCCAACTTGGTCAACTTCATCACAGCCGCTTGTTTTTTTCAGTGTTTAAACAGCCTGTTCAGTTTATTATATCAAAAATGCGCACCACCCATTCCCTGCGCGGATTTCACTCCTCCCTCCCGCACCAAGTCTGAACAGTGGTGTGTTCTGTGCCATCGCATCAACACACACCTCGTCTCATAAGAGCGACACCGAAACGATTCGTTAATTCGCACAGTAAGTCCCGTCGCCTCTGCTATGCGCTGCGTCACCGGCTTTCAGACGGGGAGGGGGGGCAAAGTATGGCACCATAACTTGCATGAATGAAAGTGACGGAATCATAGCAGTCAGTCAGCAGGCGACTCACTCAGCCTCCAGTACGTCTGCGTGTCTCGCCTGTGTGGCGCTCTTCCCCTGCATCCTTCAGTGAGCATCACTTTTGTAGAGCCGGTGCCAAGGCATCCTCCTGTACAAACACTGTCTCCTGGTCATCCCAGACAGCCCGTCCTGCGACATATTTTTAGTTTGGACCCGTTGATGTCACTTCCTGCCTGGGTAGTAGCCTGTGCAAATGAGCACAAGGATGTGGAGGGGTGTTCGGGGAGCCGCTCCAGGGGATTTTCGAGGTCACACGGCAGGCAAGTTCACAAGGTCACGCAGAGGCGACGTTTCCAGACGCGGACACGAAGCGCGTTGGTCTTAAAAAAAAAATGACAGCCATCATCCCCATCTGGTTCACTCCAACTGTGCCCTATACTTTTATATAACAGCAGTCACATCCACATCAGCCAACCACACACCCCCCCCCGTGATGCGCCGGCGAGTTTCATTTCCTGGTACGCTGTGCGCATTTACGGCCACGGTTATGCAACGACGAGGCGGCTTCGTCACTTTGCCTGTTTTGACTATGTGCATCACAGCCGGTGAGACTATGACCGAGCACAGGAGGCACCCCGGTAGCTTTAGAGTATCACAAAGTCCTGGGACACCTGTTGATGCCAAATTAAATTAATGTAAAAAGATTCATGGAGCTAAATTCATAAATAATGCATCAGCTTTTATTCTGTTTAAATGCACCTCACGGCCTGTTTGGACTTTAGTTTCTCGCTGCTGTGTTTGAGCTTCAAGCCGTTCGTTGCTGCAAGATGTCCTTTGACAACACATTCAAGATAACTTGGAATAATGAAGACACATATTTCTACTCCGGCACCCTGGGGGAGAGCGATTGCTCTTCTCTGATGAGTAGTAGACACAATGAGGTGATCTGCAAGATGGGTGATGGAAGCCGACTCCTGCTAAGAGCGCTATCCCCTTTCCTCGTCCAGGTCTCTCCGCTTTACCTTTGAACCCAGGCCCAGCAGCCCATCTCTGATCTACAGAGGGTCTCCTCTTACCCCCGTCCCCCTCGCAGGCCCCTGTGATAGATGACCATCAGCGTGCCCAATACTGCACAATATTTCAATTTCCTGCCCTGGAAGAAGAATTTAAAGGGTTGAGTGAAGTTCAGAAGCACAGTGTGGTGCCAGCAGCTCACAAGCAGCCCCCCCCAGCCTCATGCCGAAGACCCCAAGATCCAAACACCGAGCCGAGAACATTCCAGAAACCAGGTCCTCTCTGTGTCAACAAAACAACCCCTGCCGCCATCGTCCTGCCTGACAGACAGCAGCGCCGAGGACACTGACAGGAAACTCAACAGCCTCCGAGAATGCAACATTACAAAGACAAGCGGTTGCTTTATTCAGAAGTGTAGTTCTGTCTGCAGGGTCGGGCCGGTGTGTCTGGTAGTGGACTGTTGGGGTTCTCACTGCTGATACGACTTCTCATTACAGATACGGTTCTGAATGAAAAAGTATTTTTTTGACAATTTGAAATTCAAGCAACGCAATATTTTTATTAAGCTATCATGGGCGACACAAAACCTTTTATTTGGCCATTACTGGTGTTGTCACATCTGAATTATCAGAATCAACAGACCAGAATTTGTATTTTCTGAGCATAAAAATTCATTCTTGACCTTAAATAACAAATAATCTTAACTCCAAATCCTCTTTATTCATCTTTCTGTGCTTTTAAACACATTTCACGGTCGGCTTTCGCCTTACAAATCATGACAAACTATAATATGTTGAACTTTTTTATGCCGTAACACGTACTTTACATATACAGTAGCAATATTCTGTGATAAAAAATGTTCATACTGTACTACTAACACGAGCACAATGAAGACGTGTTCAACTTTGTTGTGTGGATTTCTTCTGTTATACGTCACGGTGATCCAAACAAACAGGATTATGTACATTGTATGAGTGTAAGCAAGGCGGGCAGATATCCAGCATGTGTAGGAGCCTGTGCACAAGTATACATGCCGTGTGTAATGTAGTATTTTGTGATAGGAAGATGCTCTCATGTGGCTCCGCTCTAAAGCTCTGCCATTGGTTGGATTAGTCAGAGGAGTGTGGAGACGAGAGGAGGAGGAGACGCTGCGAGGCAGGCAGTGCGACCTAGTGGTGGAAGAGGGGTGTGTGTGGTGCAGAGGGGAGTGCACCACAGTTCACGGATACACTCACAAACACACACTTCGCATCGTGCTCATAGACACACAAACCTACGCGCTTTGTTAATTCGCTGGTGAGTCATTTATCTCCTTGAAACACATGCTTCTAACCTCTAACCCATGTATTTGATCTAATGTCCTCAATACCCAATATAGTGTTCCAGGTTTAAAAATAATGGATAATTCCCCACAACCCACCCACACACATGACTTAACGCTCTCTAAACAGGTTTGTACGCATTTGTTATGTCAGCCCACCCTCCCGGCCCCTCCACCGTGCACCCCCCTCCCGCTCCCTACTTCCGTCCTCCCACAGCCAAACCAACCAAATGGCACTGATGGCAACTTCAAAGTCAGGGGCTCTCTGACTACCCAAACTTCAAACAGGAACCTCCCTTTGCCTACTGCTATGGAATATTAGGGATGTGCAACCAGACCAGCTGACTGAGAAGTGATGTCTACCTCTTTCCAATCGACTAACTGAGACTTAGCCAGGCTGCTTTTTGGAGATGCTCGGCCTAGGATCACCATTTATCCCCTGACCCTCCCCAAAAAATTGACAGATTACCCTACCCTTCCAGATGTGTTTTTTGCAGAGATTGAGGGGACAGCAGGAGGAGCTTTGATTAAGAGGGGGTTGGGTAAAATCAGATGGGTGGAGCTGGTCACCAATTTGGGGAGAAAAACGGAGTACAGCATGGACAAGCGAAGTCCGAAAAGCAGGATTTAGCGGGGGCCCAGCACTACCAGAGCCACGGCCCATTTTTCCTTGAAGGGGATTAATAATGAATTACGGCACTCCCACCCCCCTTCTAAAAAGATATTCATGCATGCTAATGCATCCATTATTTATAGTGTGCATAGAGGCTGGCTAGTGGTGGCCACATGCAAGTGGGAGGGATGGAAGGATGAAGCGATAGGTGGGGGTCTCTTCCCCCCGACTGAAGCTTCGGGGCTCTGGAAGCAACATCCGCCCATTGTGGCTGGGCTGGAGCTGGGTGGGGATGGGATGGGGACTGGATATGGACAAGTAGGAGGAGGTGGGGGGATGAGGGGTCCTCGCTGCCAGACAGGCAGCTCGTGCATTGAGAGAGGGCCGCCAAGTGTTGTGGGGGGAGGGGTGGATTAAACAAATAAATACATGATAAGAAATAATCATGCCAGGGAGGGAGGGCGCGATGGAGACAAAGAGGCTAAGAAGGACAAGGCGGGGAGGTTAGCTAAGTCAGACAGGATTTACTGTCTGGACGACCCATCGTTGACCAAAAATCAGCATTGAAGTCATGACAACTTTTCTGGATGTACTCTTGATTTGACTGTTAGCTCGTACTGATGATACTCACGCAGTGGAGCTAACCAACACGTTTTTGTCAGGATATCAGGAACTGAAATAAACTAGAGACATCTGATTGAGCCCTTCTTGTAATTTCAATGGCAGGTCTAGAGCGTTATATTAAGGCAGCAGTGGGTGATGATTTAATCAGGCATTACAGGAATTGAAGCAGCGGAGGCAAAAGTTGAAATGAAGAAATGTGAAAATGGGGAAAATGTGTGAGGGCGAGAGATAGAGGAAGCGCGAGAAGAGGCTATGTTCTTTTCATGTGCGCAGCATGCCAGGTATGTGGTGAGGCGGTGAAGAAAGGCGCAGGGCGAGTAGAGTGATAAGATAAAGCTAAAGCACGAGCCAGATGAGCTTTCTACCTGACTGATCCCCATATTAGCATAGATACAGCCATCAGCATGGCAGGGAACCGTTGTTGTAGAGGTGACAGCAGGGCCACGACACCCCAACTCATCTCCATAGATATCACTGGGGCCATGCAGCTAAATCATACATCAGGCTTATCTAAGATACGTCTGTAGTGCATGACATTCTGCCAGCAAGCTGCCAACTTAAGTTTCAGTAATCCTTGTAAGCGATTCATTCCTAATACTGCTTTAGTTGTCCCCAAAAACGCAGAAACGAAGCACTACTTAAAATTTCAGTGCTGTCAGGGTGATTGTTTTTTAGTGGTTGCACCGTCTGCATGATGGCTGCTTCCACAAACTGCATGACTTAAGAGATAATCCTGGAGAGGCTACTTAGAGTTCAGTGTTTATGTCCTTGCTTCTTGTGCGCATCAACACACATCTGTTCGAGATGTGGTCATATCTGGGGTAAGAGGTTATCAGTGTGGCTTTGCAAAACCTGTCTCAATAGGATTGCTCCCCCTGATTTTAAAGTGTCGGCATGGCATTATACCCATGACAGGAAAATCCCCTAGTATGATGGAGTTATGAATGGCTGTACTGTAAATGCTTCAGATATTGTGACATGAACTGCATGTTTCAGGAACAATGCAGGTAACCGCCAGACATCCATTAATGGCAGACATGCAACATGTTTCTCAACAAGTAGCACCGGAGGCAAGACCTCCCAGAAATGACAATCTGCATTGTGCAAACATTGCAACCTTTGTTCCCCCAACAAACACAAGGTGAGGCACTTAAGTGTTTGTTTTTTTTTAATACCGAAACCTCAACCACACACAGGAAAATCCATAAACATTGGAATGATGTCAAAACAACACTGTGAGGTTTGACGGTTTTAATTTTCCACTGCTCAAAGTAAAAAAAATGGCTCCTGCAACATTTCCTGCACCCCCGGTGATTTTTATGACAAATACAACAGCAGCTTAATTATACATGCGACCACCGCCGTAAAAACAGAACCATTAACTACCATCTTGTTAACACAGAAGACCTGCCTTGAAAGTGCCACAGTCGCATTTTAAAATCCTTTCACTCAGCGGCTGTCTGTTGTGGCAGATTGGCACCGTTTAGAGGAAATATAAAACATGAACGTGGCAGTGTGTACACGCCTCGTACATGTGTACCTGGTTTGAATGAAGAGGATAGTGACCACAGAAGGTAACCTCTTGATACACTGGCTGAATATGATTAAAGAATACAAGTTAGTGAAAGACAATGTAGACGGATACTAACACCACTAACATCTGGCTTTTGTCTTCAGTAGAGAAGGGTACAACTGCATTCATTTCAAGGTCAAATGACTGCAGTAGTCACGGTTGTTTATCGGGTCCCCTTGATTCTGAAACACGTGTAGATGCTAAAGGCCCTGACACACCAGGCTGATAACTGATTTGTACACGAGGAGAGAAAAAGAAACGGAAAGCCCCTAAAACCTGTCGCTGTAGTATCTATGTCTTATTTTTATCCTCTGCCTTTTCGCCAGTGTCATTTGCAACTTTTTACCAGACATATTCTCAATTAAAAGCGGCTATATTTGTGAGTGTGGTGTCAAAAAATGCTGTTTTATCATACCAACGGTTTGTACCGCAGCAGAGAGGTACTTCCTTTCATGCAGGCGCCGAAGGCACAGGCTTATTGGCCGCCAGCTGTAGTCTTTGCAGTGTGTTCAAGTGCAGCTTTTTGGCCAAGACACAGGAGATGTGAGGCAACAGTTGGCCTTGGACACAGCTAGTTCTTTGAAGTCAGTTTGGTGTGTCAGGGCCTTCAGGACGTTAGCAGCAAATACTTTTCCATCCATCTCTGTTCAAGCAGTGCTTGAACATCATTCAGTCAGCATTGAGCTTGAATGTGAGACTAAAGTAAAAGATATTTTTATTTGAGTAACCACCGTTGTCACTGGCCTGATAACTCCCAACCTTTTGTGGGTTTACACGGGTCTAAAATACCTCCATATACGTCTTCATTTTAGTGTAAAAATGGTATGACATATCCGAAGAGAAGAAACAAGTACAAAGATATTCTGACTGACTTTGAGTTCATCCTACAGCTGTGTGGATGCCGGAAGAAAGGTGGCTTCTGGTGTCCCTGACCTACCCGTGTGTGTCCAAGGAAAAAGCTTTGGAGTCTCCAAATAAGAGTGAACTTCCAACCTCCTCCTGTAGAGGCTTTGGTTAGGTTTCAAAGGCTTCCTGGTTTTACGTTACTGGCCAAACACGCCCCAGCTGTACACAAAGTGGTCACTCTCAATGAGACCGTATGGAGGGCAAGGGAGATCAGACACCCCGTGACGTAACCAAACATCCTAGTTAAAAGCAAAGCGAACAGAGGGGGATGCCATTGATGTTATTGCCTGCTCAAACAGGTCAACGTTCACTCATGGCAAGTGTGATATTACAGAGAGTAATATCATACTGGAGAGCAACGGGTCAAACCCAGAGGCCTCTACAAAGAGAATTCAAAGTTTGGCACTGTCATGAAGTCGAGCAGTCATCTGAATATTTCATACTCTGTTCTTTAATCTACTTTATCCATAAGACGTCCATATGGATTTCATAGTATGTGTCAATCTCTTGTGAGTGATAGAATATAAAACCCACAAAACAACCCCCTTAAGGCAATCCCATCAAGCAGCATTCAATAAGAGATGTATGGCCCTATGTTAAGCAAATGGGCAGAGAAATGGTGACCCACTGAAGCCATTATTTCTCCTCCTGCGTCCATTGTTTTAAACCCTGCCTTATGTGCCCGATGTGCCTTTTAAAGACATGTTAAGAGAAAAGAGCTCTCTGCCTTGGAATGAGCTAACTTAATTATCATAGCAACTGGCAGTGCTCTTTAACATGTCAATAGTACTTGGCCTGCATGCATAATTTTGCTGTGTTATTGTGGTGGCCTCTGCGTTTCTCACTGACAAAAACCCAAACCACAGGCACGGGGGCCTATTGTCATGGGCGCATCCATCTGGATCAAGGCCATTAGAGGATATTTGCACTTCCTCTGTGGCTCCTGGCTCTTTTTGACATGCAGCAGAAGGAGCAGGCATCACCCACCAGTGCAGGGCCAATTGAGGTGCAGATTGACCAGAGGGACAGTGAAGGAGGGCAGCCAGCAGGGCAGCGCTCCTGTCAAACCCAGTGATGGACACCCACGTGGGGGCTGGTAGTTGGCCTGCGGTTTCTGAGGTCCTATGGCAATTGATGGGACATGACGAGGCAGGCGCCCCGGTTTCAGTCTTTTGTCCCCAGGGATGTTGGAGGGTGTATCAGAATGTCAGAGGGTCTTGGCTACAGCACACTTCTGGTGTCAACTGCCTACGATATACAACTGGCCCTTGCATGCCCACACAAGAAAAAAGGTATTGAAGTAGCTGTGACATGCATGTGTGCCTTTGAAAAGAAATAAAACAGGTAATTTTCTTGTTTGTTTTTTTTCAGTTCAACATCGACACATGAATAAAACATGAACGTATGGAACCTATATGCTGCGAACACAGATTCTGAGCACAAACAATCAAAACACGAATGCATAAACGACGTCCTTTGAAGCGATGCGAACATGCTGATAAGACGCACAGATAGGCCTGATGTGGTTAACACCACAGCATTTACAGGGACCTTGGATGTCCCTTCATGTGTGTGCGCATGTGTGTGTGTGTGTGTGCACAGGTGATGGGGGACGCTTGACGGCAAAAGCATAAACCTCTACACGAATATGGAAAAACGTCTCTCAGAGACACATCAAATAGAACCAATTCAGCTCTAACACATAAACACCTTAGCTGTCAATCCATATCTCCCCACATGTAACTTATACGCTTGTTGCTGCACAAGCGGCCGCTCTGGGCTGTGTTGGAATGCTGACAGCACCGAGATATGAATCTTGATTTGATTAAGAGTCAGAGCTGAGGGTCTAAGCGCCGGAGCCAATATCAATTCGGGCGGGCGGGTGGACAGGGGGACTGTAGCGAAGGAGGTGAGGCGGAGGGGAAGGGGCAGAGTGTGATGGCAAGGGGGGTTACCTGTGGCCCTGGCTCCAACTGGGAGTAATTTGGAACAGACTGCTCCCAATGTGTTCATTAGGTTGTGATTGGGCTGAGCGCAGGTGGGGAGGGCCTGCCCTGCCTGACGCTGAATAGTCCTGATTGTGCCCAGCATAAAACGCCATCTGTTTCAATGAGGGAATGAGAGAGAGAGAGAGAGGGAGAGAGGGAGAGAGAGAGAGAGAGAGAGAGAGAGACAGGCGAGAGGAGGGAGGAGGGAGCTACCGGTGAAAAGTCATGTTTTATGATGTCTGGACAATCTTGTGTACTAACAAGGGCACAAAAAAGGAAAGGGACAAGAAGTGCAGCGGTATTTGTAACCCTCTTGCTTGTCTTAAATTCACACTGAGTCGAAATAAATAAAAAAAAAAACTTGATGCTAAAAAAGCCCATAAAGTAAATGAAAGGACTGGCTGTGAAGATTATTGCCATATAACCAAACTTACACCAACGCAAATAGGTCAAATCCGACTTATTCTAGTCAAGAGGTAAAATGGCGTCCACTTCCAGTTTAAATGGCAGGTTTCAGTCTAGCTGTGGCCTGCCGCTGTGAGCAGACGGCTGAAGAGACAAGGGGATTGGAGATGGGGCAGCGGAGTTTATTTATGGGCCGCTGGCTTCAAAGCCGGGATGTTTTTGGTTAATCCTGTACTCATACCGAAAGCAGACATACAAATGTTAATCTAGGTGTTTACACTCACATTTACACCGTCTGCTCTGCCATAGACACAACATTACCCCAAAAATCACATTCATAGGTCTCATGCGGGCAGAAACACAGAAGACAAAAATATCTTTTTACTCAGTCAGCCTCTCTTTCTGTGTCTTTTTTTTTCTCTCTCTCTCTCTCGCTGCACGGCCCTGGGAAGAAAAAGAAGAGAGCCGAAGAGAAGAAGGCCACTGTTTGCTGCTCGACTTTTGAAGCGTCTTTATCGGGCTTGGCAGCGTGGTCCTGCGTGTCCAAGCCTCGTCGTGCTTTTCATCCTTTGTGCTGTCCAAGGTGTGTCCAATGCACTGGGGCTTTGTGTGGGGAGGGAGACGACACATCACATTCTGTCTTCTGTCCCAAGCTGGGGGGATGGGGGGATTGGGGTTGGAGGGTGTTGGGGGGGGCTGTACAACAGAGGGGGGACAAAAAGCAAACTTATAGAGGGCCACGGCTCTTCAAAGCCGCGATGCACAAAGGCTTATAAAGCGTTACTTCATGTAGAGTTGTGCCAGATGTAATTGCGGGGTTCCTGGAGATAGAGAATCACATGCAATGCTTAGCCCCGCCCCTGACACCATGAAAGGGCTGTGAAGCTTCAACTGCAAAAGGGGGGTGAGCGGAAAAGTTTGCTCCACTTTGATGCACAATAAACAAGTGAGTAAATAAGTTATCTTAAAGGTCCTGGTACAAATTCACCACTTGATGCCTCGGAATGGGTAATTTCATGCACGGAGCTTGATGGATGCAGGAGGACTGGTTGTCCTCATTAGAAATCAGAAAGGGTGGAAATCGCACCAAGCGACAAGTGATTCCCCTCCCCTTTTCAGCTTCATGGTATGGGCTCTTTCAAGTCTGAACACAGCTTTCCACAGAAAATTATGTTGATTTATTGTTAATAAGCCCAGAGGTTGGCAGTGCGTGCACGGTGCATTGCAAGTATAGGCAGGCTGTAGTTTTCCTGATCAACCTGACTAGTCCTCATCTGTTTCCTGTGGCCTCCTGCTGAGATGGTACGGGTGTCGAGTGTGCATCGTTAAATATGTTCCAGGGCACAAACGCTGCCACTGTCAGGTACATTTGCACAGCCTGCTCCCTGTTTGAGGCGTGTGCGCAGGTGGGTATGTGCATGTGTGTGTTTATCTTACTGACAGTGAATGGTGATGGGTGTGGAGGAAAGGGTGGTGCCATCACTTTAGGCCTGCAGATGGGGTTCCCACAGGAGGGACACGCCCCGGTGTTTTCCGAGACAGAGACGAGGGCAAACATGGCGGCAGATCCATCTTTGCATCTTAAGGGTTCAGCAGATACTTCTATAGTCGGAGAACAGTAAGTTCTTGTTGTCTCTTCATGCGTCAGGTCCAAAGGCCTCCTGCTAGGGCGGTGGAAAACTACCGCGTCTGTATCCGCAAGGTCAAGGCTTAGATGTCTTGCACAAAGATTTTTTTTAGCAGGCTTCATTCTAAATGTAAAAGAGGAAACTAAATCATGTAAAGCTTCATCAAGGTGACATAGTGTGAGCACAATAATAGCATAAAAATGCACCTCAGTGGCTCTCATCTTTGGAGGACAAGTTTAGTCGGGGACATGTGTTTGTTTTACAGACTTCCTTCCCCCCACTATGGATCAGAACCTAAGTTTACTTTATATCTCCGCTGCAGTAAAAGGGCCTATGTTTGTTCTATACTAGCAGAATTACAATGGCGGAGTGAAATCTTGCCCGTGATTAGAGTGGAAATGAAGGATCTTGTGTATATCCAAGTGATATTAAATGGCACCTGGCAGAGCAGGGGCGCTAAAGCCTCACCCGTGTCTCCTTTGCATATCAATAAGTACGCTCTCCTGTGAAATGGAATAATTCAACCGTGCGTGTTTTGGACTACAGGAACGATTTTTGATGTAGAAGCCGCAACTTGCATGTAAAGCAGCCACAGATCAAATGTATAAATAATCATCAAAAAAGAAAATAATTTAAATATAGAGCTGGAGGAGAGCATCCAAACACATCGCCACCCCTTGTTTTTATAATGGCGGCAATTAGCGCCGCTCGTAGCGGATAATACAGGGAAACGCATAACAACATGCACAATAGATACAGCAATGACATCACTATAGAGTGGACATACGTGTGCGTAAGTGTACAACAATTTGCACTGCAACCTACGTCCACATGAAACTTTTGGATTAGCTATAAGCTGGCCTGTATCTCTCCACATGTACGCACCGATCTCAGGTCACAGAACAAAGCACAAGGGCCAGCGAGCAGGTGTCAGGGGTCACAGCATCCCAAGGGTATCCTCAGTCTCATCCCAAAAACCTCTAACATTTTTCAAAGCCCTCCTGCAGCCCAGGCCCTCATCAGCAAGTGCCCCCAATGGCCCCGTGCACATAAGCACTGCCCCTCGCTCCTCTCTGGTGGGTGAACGTGGAACCTGAGTGCATCACCTGGAGCCCCCAGTACGAGGTGAACAGACCCGGTCTGTCCAGAACCAGCCTGAGACCCGGTAGGGGGGGGCAGTAATGATGCTGAGGGGGCAGAAACACATACAGGGGGCAGATTTCATTTTCTCCATATCGCACAAAGGCTTTTCGCACATTCCTGCTGGACTCAAAGACGAGCAAGAGAAGGTCTCACCCCATGAGAGATAATTACTCATAACCCTCATGGCCCTGTTAGCTCGGGTTCATATAAACATTCACTCAAATTTCAGATGCCCCATCGCCTTATGTTTACCCGAGCGGAGCCACAATAAAACATTTCGGTTTTGCTTGAAATGAGAAAAGAAACATCCAACTTTTCACGATAGATTGTGACACAAAAATGAGCCAAACTTCAACCACCGTCAGCTTCGAGGACAAGGACGACGAAGGACGATCATTTAAAGAACAGGAATACCACTCGTGCTAATCCTGCATTAATTTGATATCTCTCTGAAAGTGTCCATTGGGCCTTGATAAAGTGATGTGGTTAAAGCCATTGATGCAGCAAATCTAAACCCCCATCCCCTTGTCTGCCCAATCAACCATCAATAAAATCTCTCCTCTTCACTGTTGCAGACAACCTCAGCAGTGGCCCAGGCGCTACCTTACATAGGGGGGAAAGAGACGCCACGTCCCAGTAAGAGGCAGAGAAACATTAAGGTGTTCTATCTCTCAGCAGATTATACTTTATCCGAGATGAAGGGTTGAAAAGAACGAGTGCAGTTCAGTCAAACTAGCTAAACGGGTGAGAATTAAGATGTTGTAGCGTGGGATGAGGCAGTTATGCATACATAACATGTTGAGGCTGGGACCCCCTACTGGGGAGAGGCACGACAAAGCCTCTCAAACAGCAATACCTCTGGGACAGCTAATGATTAATTAGCTTGTGTCATTAAGTGAGGCAAATGTCACCCGAGCTTCCTGGGGAAGCTGTCACACCATGTGTAGGCTACTCACAAGTTTCCCCCTCAGGTGTTGGTGAAGGGGGGGGGGGGGTGGTGCACTGTTACTAAGCAAATCCTGACATCTAGTGGTTAGAAAACGCAACTGTGTCAATCCCTCGCTGCCATGATAAAAGCAGAGACGGTCCCGAAAACTTTTTTTCCCTTTTCACGAGCATCGTGTCTAAATGATACAGAAAAATAAAATAACTTGTACATTTAGGTAACATTTCTTACAATAAGCCTTCATCAAAGAGGTTATCCAGATTCAGCTTTGGGATTACTCCCTGATCTCTGATCCCCAATCACTAAATTGGGTGAGGTGACCTCTGACCTTTAAGTGTCATTCACCTCGTTGACCATGGCACTGACGTCAAAATTAAAGAGGCAATGCTTCCTCACACCCATGTTTCTGGTAAGTTGTGAGCTGGCACATGGACACGTGTGGCGAGAGGCGTTTTTTTTATAACTGCAAAATCTGGCATCAGGCAAACATGTCAGATATATTAAAGTTGTGTTAAAAAACTGAATAAATTAAGAAAAATCTCACACGTTAAAGCAGAAAATTTTAAATTTTCTTACCAAAGGAATCGAGATGTAAGCCGGGACCTCCGACTTTAGTGCAGTTTCCAGACGAGAGACACCTCCGAAACAGCAGACGGACCCAAGTTAATTGAATTGCTGTCTGCTCCATCAGCTGCCACTTTCGCTGCACACATGCTCACACTTAAACCTCTGTCTCTCCCTCCCTCTCAGATCATTTAGTCTGAGTCTTATGAAGGTCAGCGCTGAATCCTGGCCTGCTATAAGACCAGACCAAGAAGAAGTGAGAAGGCCCCTTCTCTTCGCCAGGGAGTGGCAGCACAACGTGGAGAGGCTTAACACACTCACAAACGCACACACATACGTCTGTGTTTATTCACGTCCACAAGTGCACGCGCGCACACACACACGCAGTCACACACAATCTGCTTCACCCAACACATAGACATACGCATACAAAAGCACACCTGTCAGGGCCTTTCCACTGTGTGAGCAAGAGCAAAGAAGTCTGGCCCCCCCTCTGTCTCTCTGTATGTGGTATCCCATGTCTGTTATATTAAAGCAAATCCATTCAGTTCCCACTTTCTCATCTGAAATAATGGCATGAGCAATTTTCACATTTAGGCAAGCAGGGACACATGCAGCCTCTCTCTCTCTCTCCCCCGTCTCTCTCTCTCCCTCTGCTTAATGAATGGGATCGGATCCGGGCCCCTGTGGCTCTGCTCTAATCTGCCTTTGAAGATTTCTACAATTTTCCCGATAAAAAAGATAAACCCGAACCTCCTCACACGGCCGTATTTTTCAGCAAAATACACCAGCGAGTAAGACATCTACTCATATCTGCTTATACATTTACTCATATCTACAAGTGCGCGTGATTTCTGCGTTATTTACCTCAGCCGAAAGGGCCCCGGGCCTTTGCCAGGAGCCTCCCCGATTGTGCCAGCCCACTGGTGTGTGACGTCCATTTGAAGGGGGGAATCTGTCCAATAGAACGATTGAATTAAAGTGCACTTTGGTCCGGAGTGCTCTCTCTTTGCCACTTTGCACCATAACATGTCTTGTCCTAGAATAATTAGATTGAGGCCTTGGGTGGTGGAGTGGCCGGATCCTCAATGGTCAAAAGAAGGAATGGTCGGGCTTTGAATGGAAGCCTCCCATCTTAAAAAAACACTTTATTTCTTTACACTTGAGGTTTGTTGTCTTTTGTGACTATTATCCCCATTCGCCATTTGCTTTCATGCAGCTGTGGCCCTCTTAAAAAAAGTCTTTGTGCCAGCACCATGAATACAGGGAATGTGTCCATGGCAGGTAGCCCTTATTGCAAGTTAATCTCCTGAAAGAGCCTCATACAAGTACTTTTAAATTCTCCCCGAGCCACAGAGGGCTCATCATCAATCGAGCACTTCTCCCCTTTGTACGGCTGATGAGTGTGGTGCCCGGCCGGTGACAATGGCTGCCAAGTGTGGCAAAGTAATCACCTTCTGGGGAAAACACTAGTAATTACTTCTAAACTGTTTGGGCTTCGGAGACAACTGCTATTGTGCAATAAAATGAAAGGCTCCCTTTAGAGAGCGGCGCTGTGATGGTTGCTCTCAATCTCTTTGTCATCTGTTTGTTTACAGAGAGATTTCTCTTTGCGGCTGCCCACTGCAGCGCCGCTCGAGCACATATGTGTTTTTACGTGCGTGTGTTTCAGTTTCTATACGTCCCCGTGCCTGACACATTTCTATACCTGTATTCTTGACCAGAGAAAGCACAATTCGACACCCATCATGTATATTCTAAAAGACGCTTTGCATTGTATGAGCCACAATTTTAAGAAGAACCTCTGAATGCAGCTGCACAAACGTAATGTCCCCTCCGTTACTTAAGAGCGCGTTAATTCAGCTCATTCCGGCATTCAACCAGACTTGTATTCATCCTCTATCGGGCTCTGAATAAGGAAGAAGAATAAAGAAGAATGTCTTTTTATTTCCACTTAGTTTCTCTCAGTCCTCCATTTTGTTGTCCTTGACTTGGAAATTTGATGTGCTACCCATTCGTGTGTTTCCTCATATTCTAGTTTTTGTTCGGATCTCATTTAACTTATTTTGGGTGGGAGCACTGTTGGAGAAAATAAAAAATAAAAAACAGACAAAGTACGCTGAATTCTTGAACAGCCTTCAAAATGACACCTTTTAAAATACACGTTGCAGTTGAATAGATGTTTATCTCCCCCCCAACTGGATAAATTATCAGAATGTTATGTTGTATTATTGTCATTGGGTTCCTGCACCTTTTTCACAGACTAATCCGAGAACCTTTCAAGCTTTTTCAAGAGTGCATGCATTTTCATCACATCAAATCCGATAGTATTACAATATAAACAACCAAAACTAAATCTGTGATAGCATTCTCCATTAGGGTAGAGAAATTCAAGGAAAACACGAGAAAGTTTCATGTTTCAAAATGTGTCACCTTTCTGAAAGCAGACTTGCCGCCTTTATAACCTGGATGAGCAAGCAAGTAATTCAGTTACAATTTGAGGCTTTCAAGAACTTCATCCAAAAAATCCAAGCACTTTTCAAACCTTCAAAACACCACATTAAAATGAAAGCATACGCATCTCAAAAAAGAGGACAGGATGCTTCTCACTTGCTCCGAGTTTGACAGAACTACGCAATTTAAAGTCGCAAATCACCTTAAAGTGAAACTCTCGCCAAAATGCAACCTAGGCTTTTTTTTGTGAGTCAAACCTTAGTGTGATAGCATAATTACAACGAAAACGGCACTTTTAAGATTGACCGTAGTTTCGTTTTCGGGTCAAGCTCATTTTCTCAGTGCAAGGGGCACTCTTACGCTAGCATCACAATCGCTATTTTTAAAACACTAGGAAGGCTCGACACAACATGAAACTTTGCTCGTAGTATCACCAGGGTCTCTACACATGAACGCGAGCGTTGAGAACATTGTTTGTGTGCACAGAGTATACTAAAAAGAAAATTTTTCTAACAACTATCGTATCGTAAAAGTGCCCCTTGCACTGAGAAAATGAGCTTGACCCGAAGCCAAAACTACCAGAACATTTATGGACTTTGGTTCACGTAGTTCAGGTTTCGGTTTGCTGACTCTGCTCTACAAACTAAAAGACATACGAGACACACAACGCACGATTCAATCCCACCTCCGTCCTCCTTATTTTCTACCATCAATTCAACGCATTGAGAAATATTTTATTATATACAGCCACACTGTGACGATGTTGAGCTTTGTTGTAATGCCACTGTTTTCCTCTCAGCCTCTCGGGGTGAGCACTGATCTTCAGTGACATTTTAAACGTGGCCAGCGTCTGTGTTGACTTTAATGTAACTTGTTGACCTTTTTTCTGCGCGCCTCCTTAAAGAGTGCTTCACAGACAGAATGATTTGATTTGTCGCTAATCAAGGCCTCTGCGTATTGCATCAGAAAGGAAAATTGTTTAAATTGCTGTGACGCGGAGACTTTAATCTTTGTGATCTCTAAAAAAAACGTTCCTATGACAACAAGAAAGGAGCTCTAATTTCCCAAGACTTTAATTTTTCCCTCCTATCTCTTTAATATCAAATATCAAACACTTGTTCCCTTCAAACGCGACACCATATCTGCATGCTCTGTTAAGTGTGTGCGTTTGTGAGATACAGAGATGATCAATTAATACAGACAAGAAATGGCATTTTTCAAAACGATCCCAGGTCTCAGGAAGAAAAATAACGGCTTTCGTTCCACCGCTGAAGGCAGATTTACGCGACGCCAGCTTCACTTACCTCAGCTCCCCCTGACGCTCGTCTCGTTGGTTTGACACGGCCATGTGGGGCCTGACTGGAGAGGCACCGTGCACTTCTCACGCTATCAGAAAGAAAACAAGAATCGAACCCATCAGTAAGTATTTTAATTTTGGTCCTGGTGGGTTGAGGAGCAACACAAACATCTCTACATTGCTTCTTCATCTGCAATCAGGCAAGAGTGACAGGAGCTGTCTGCTGATGCCACCATTCAAATTCAATTCAATTCAAATTCAGTGTTATATATACATATATAGTATGTGTATGAGTCACTTGCAAGTATATTTACACATAACATACTATCAATAGTCAGTGGGATAGTTAACGTTTGGGTAATGTTTGCTCTCATTTTGATCGTTGCACTGTTTTTCATGTTGTGCCATATGTTTCTTCTTCACAACATGGAAACAAGCTGACAGGAAGTACGATCAAACTGAACATGTTTGTGTTCAAAGAAAGAGCATTTAGCAGGTGTAAGACACAGATGTTTTTCTAGACAGCGAGAAATAGCCGAGGTGATTGTTCCCCAATACATCGTCCATGAATCCTTCATAAAGCAATATGTCAGGGCCTCCTAACTATTGGCCTGTTTTGTGAATTTGCTGCTCCCTAGTGGCCAAAATAATTAAAAATGCAAACATTCGATATGATTAACATGCTAGCAAACAATCAAATGGGGCTTCCTGATTGATCGGCAACTGAAAACTCAATGAATGGTGAAAATCTAGAGGGACATCACGCCATATGTCAAGCCAAAACAACATACTTTAAAACCTATTAGCTTCCATTAGACGCTAATGTTAGCATTCAAGTACTTTATAGCCACTGTTACTGTTTAATATTCAGACTTAAGACTTCAGGCTCATTTTATTGTCATTTCTTCGCCAAGGTACATGGGGAAAAAAACGAAACACAGCGCTCAGGTCCCGGTGCCAAGTTAAAATATATAAATAAATATGTTACTAAAAAAACAACAACATATACAGTAAATATGTATAAATATAAACAAATCAGTAGAAAACTAAACATTCAGACTAAGACTAAAAGTCATAGCCCATAACTCAAGTGCAACGGATTAAGTGCAACCTCATAAAGTGCCATAAAGGGAATGGACATTAAACCATGCAGCAATCATTGTTGAGCTGTTCAGCAGCCTGACAGTTGTTTGCTATCTATCATCCATATGATTTTAAAAAGGCAATATGTTGAGCTACATATGTAACAGCTTGTTTTATAGTTCTCCTCTTATAGTGGCCAGAAATTACACAATGCAAACATTTAACATCCCTAAAATGTTGGGAAATGATATACCTTATGGTTAGCATCATCATTTATTTGGAGTAATGTTGTTAAGTTTAATATTTACTCACATTTGTGCTCTGCTTCTTCTACTGGCATAGCTTGCTAGGTGCTAGTTTTTGTGTTTCCCGGGTGTTTCGGGGCTGTTTTGGTGCTGGGCAAGTAAGCTAGCTACACAGCGTTAGCAAAGAAAGAAAAAGCATCTCAGCTAGCAGGCTACAGACACAAATGCTTTTCTAAGGAGCAGGTCAATTGAAGGCAGTGGGCAAGAGTCAAGTGGCTGCTAACATATCAGCTAAACTATCTATGAGGCTAAATGTCTGGGTTATGTATTTTTCACTTTTTATGTGGTTCTGCTCCCTAGTAACAAGCAACAATTCAAAATGGCTAACATGCTAGCAAACAACTGCCCCTACTTTCACATTAAGCTACACAGAGAAACATTAGCCTTCACTTGGAGTCCCATTCCTATATAAGTTGAACATTTACTCACCTTTCGGCTCTGTTCTGGCGTCCATCACCTCCAGGTAAGGCTGTTATCTGGCTTCAGCTTGCTAGTTTCTGTCTTTAACGTGCACCAAGGGCCTTTGCCTGCCTGTTGGTGCTGCAATGGTAGGAAGAGCTTTTTTTATATACCAGCATAAATAGAGAGGGTGCTGACTCAAACAGGAGCAGACAGATGTGAAGAAACAAAGAACAGATATTTTTTTCACAGTAGCCAGGAGCAGGTAATTTTAAGGCAATGAGTAAGCTGATAGACAAGGTAACTGTTTGGCCACAATATATTTATATGGGCATATGTAAGAGTTGTGTATCAGTTACTGTGCTTCATAACTTTTCTGCTCTCTCGTGGCCAAAAATCAACATATTTAAAAAATCAAAAATGGCTAACGTGCTAGCAGACAATCCCCTCTACTTTCACATTTAGCAGGCGCAATTAGCATTCATTTTATAAATGAACGCTAATTTAGTTCAGACATGTAAAACCGAAACAAAACAAATGAAGCATAATAAAATGAAAAGCGTGTTAGAAAGCCCAAAAAGAAGTAGGAGGAAGCATACACTTACTTAATCCTTTCTCTTCTCCACAACTCAGAAATGAATCAAAATCAATTTACTTCCTTCCCTGAACCTGCGTGAACCTTCCTAAATCCCCATCTAACTATATATAATTTGATACACTATATGACACCCATATATGCATGTATACATATGTGTTGAACACGTAGATCCATTTCAACAACAAGCTGCTCTAAAATTACATCAGTCTCCTGATAAAAGACGATCAGTTATCAGTTTTTCAGGTCAACATTTCCCGTTAAAGCAGCACTTTGTAGTTCAAAGAAGAAATGCAATACTCAGAATTGTTATATTTACAATATTAATGAGGTAATAATGCACACACTTGTTTTTTTTTCTCCCATAACTGAACAAACAAGCTGTTCTCGGAGGAGAAGAGGGTCCCCAGAACACTGTTTGAAGCTGGAGAGATGGCGGGGTCCGCCAAATGCAAACAAAGTAAAAATGGTGTGAAACTGCGTTTTCCTTTAATATCAGTTGGTTTATTCAGTCGTGAAAACAAAGCGTTTGTTTGTTTAGTTTGTTTAGACATAAAAATGTGGTCAGTGAAGAGCTTTCCCTTCTTCTCCAAATCTACATAGTACACCTTTAAATTCTGAAGAGGGACGGGTAGAAGCAGAGAGAAATCCCAGAATATCGCTTTTGATTTAGCTTTTTTATCCGTGTTGGAAAAAGGAAACTTTATCAGTACAAAGTTCATGTACAAGTGAATGAGGGACGTGATTAGATATGTGTTATAAAATGTATTGTTTTGTCTTTTCTCTTCATCACGTTGATAAAACTAATAATACGAGATTTCTACAATATCATTTATTTGGCAAAACAGTAGCCGTAGTTACAGTCATGCCTAAATGCACCAGTTGTGAGCGTGTAAAGCTGCTCCCTCCTGCCCGCCGTGTGTTTGACCCTGTTGGCCCATAGGTGTCAGTGAGTGACAGTGAACGAGCGAGCCGCTGCCTGACAGGGCTTCAGACAGAGAGGTGAGCACCTGAGGCCGCTGTGAGCGTTCACACTGTATTAACTGGTCCAATAATCCCACGAGGCGGCGGGCCCGTGGGTCTCCCTTTGAACTGCGGTCCATTCAACGCGAGAACAGAGGAAACATCTCCCCACCCCTCTGCACCAGCATTTCATTTGCAATCTAAATCTAAAACACAGGGTGCTCGAGAGTCACATCAAAGGGCTTTTTGATAGCTGGGATGGAGCAAAGACTTGAAATAAAATGACTAATTACGAGTGTTGATTAGTGGGCCATGTAAGCTACAGACTAATTGGATTGCACAATGTAGGACTGCTTTTGTTTTCTTTGCATCTTAATTAGGTCCCTTTTTTTTTTTTTTTTTTGCTCGAGAGGCCGAGGCGGTGAAGCGATTTCTGTGTTTCCAGCAATAAAATGCGGTGAGTTAGACACACGTGTGTATTCTGCACACAGGTTGTAGTTGTTAGATGAAAACTGAGGTGTTCGCACGCAGGTATCGACGACACTGAGGGTGAGTGCTGTTCGTGTTGATTGAAGGTCCATGCGAGTACATTTCAGCTGGGTACAATGAGGGGCTATTTATCTATTCAGCCTCAGTTACAGTCAGAGTGACTCAGGATCTATTGAGTACTGAAGCCTGAATGAGTCCTGGAACACATGCAGTTCATTTCCCTTTTACGTCAGTTCAAAATAATTGCTTTTCTTGGTGAATTAGTACCTCTTCAAATGTTGTGGCATTGATCTAGCAAGTCCGGTACAGATCAGACAAAGGTGCAAATATGAATTTAAGATAAAATGTGAATTATTTTACAGTATTTGGGGATTCTTTTAACTGAAAAGGTTGTGTGATTCCGTCTGTGTGAATGATTGGGAGAGCCGGTTAAGAGACCTGATCTGAGGTGACGCACCGAGGAAGAAGAAATCTGTCTGTTGATGAAGAATAATTGCCGAAGCAGCAACTACATGGACTTTCAAGTGCGGCTTTTTTGTCAAACGCTGCTTTCAAAGTAGAGAATGATTTTCGAGTGGTCGTTTTGATGCTCTCTGGGGGAAGAAATATGGACGATTGAGGAACCCCGAACTGCATCTGCTGGTGAAGATAGTGCGGTGCGATCAAAGGCTCAAGAACAGTAACTGGATCTTGAAGTCAGATTGTTCTACCGGCTGAATCCTGTCACTGTGAAAGGAGAGTCTCGTTTGTATTGTAGCTCTTGTGTTTTTTTTAGCTGTCATCGTGCTTTGAGTTGATGAATTCCAATTTAAAAAAAGTGATTCTTGCACACATTTGTCACCTCTCCATTGATTTATTATTGATTTTTTTTTTTTTGGGGGGGGGGGGGGAAATAAAGCAAGTGGTGTGCGTGTTGCCTTTGACTCAAAAAGATGAAGACGATGTCACTTTGCACCAGAAAGGAAGAAGGTCGTCAAAAAGGCAACGAAACGTGTGTTCTCCCTCTCAGTTACTCATACGCACAGTCGTTCAGGCACAGGGTTGCCGCCACTGCAGTGTCCCGGAGCAGTTCTTTAGGGTTGGGAAAGATTGTGGGCTCTGCAGATGGGACACCAGCCACCCTGCAGTCACCAGCTCACAGCTGGACTATCTGACAAGCAACAGTTTGGTTACTGACCGGCCTCTGTCACCTCTCTGCCATCCTGCCTCCACAAACTTTAAAAGCGTCTGTCAAAATGCATCCAGGCTGTTGCATTTGCTGTTTTCTGTTTTTTTTCTCTGGATGTATCAGTGAGGGTGAGTACGGGGATGTGGTGGGTACCTTTGTGGCACGGTGTGAACAGAACCATCTGCAGCTCAGTGTGACAAACACTAAGGAGCTGGTCTTGGATCTGAGGAGGGCTAAAAAGCGCCGGCTACCCTTGTTTCCATCCAGTGTGGTCATTTACAAGTACTTGGCAGCGTACAGACTACACACTGGACTGGACTGAGAAAACTGTAGTCCTCTACAAGAAGGCTGAGGTCCTTTACCATCTGCCAGACAACGCTGAGGATGCTTTATGAGTCGGCAGCCACCGCTCTTCTGTGTGCTGTTGTGTGCGAGGGCCGCAGGTTGAGGATAGCAGACGACAAACTTGACGCGTGACGGTGATCCCTGAAAGGAGGATATTGTCTAAGTTATGCGTCATCTTGAACAATGTCTCCATGATGAGCTGGTTCCTTCAGCACATTCAGTGTGAGACTCATTAACAGCAGAGAGTCACAGGAAGTGATTCCTGCCTGAGTCAACAGACTGGCCCCTGAACTTATTACACCCTGTTAACAGCCACTATGTCATCATTCATATATATTTCTAATAATGTAACTATTATGTGCGATGTTGTACTGTTATTTGTCTTATTATTATTAGTATTATTATTGTCTTTACTGTAGTTACAGCGTAGTACCAGGCACATACTCCACAGCTCTATTTCTAAAATGTAAATACATATGTAATCATCACATACAGTATAGTTTAATGTTGTTTTTACATGTTATTAGTTGTATATTTTCACTTTTCTCATTGCCCTCTCTATTTATATTTTGTTCAGATCTCTCTGTATTGTGATTTTTTTCAGAAGGAGGAGCAACTGTAAGGTACCAGTTTCTCCTGTGGGGTCAAATAAAGTATTTCTGATTCTGATTCTGTGACATTTAGAGATAAAAAGCTTGCAGAAATAAATTGGGAAACATTAGAAAAACAGCCAAACAAACTTAAAGGGGCACTTTGTAGTTTTGGAGAAGGAATTCAAACTCAGAATTTTAGTATTTACGATATTATGAGGTAAGGAAATATTTATCTTCATCCACGAATAAACAAGCTGTTCTCAGAGGAAAAGAAGTTGCTAAGAACACTGTGTGGAGCTAGAATGGTGGCAGGGTCCGCCACATACAAACAAAGTCAAACAGTATCTCGTCCTTTAAGTTCAGTAACAATACGGACTCAGAAATATGTGTCTTCCCCCGAACTACACAACAAAAACTAAAGGCCAGCGTGAGCTAAACGTTGCTCAATCATCACAATCACACAAATAATAATAATGAATAATGAATACAACGTGTGCTACACCTGTTCATCACTGTGTCTGACTGAGCAGCTGATCCACTCCAACAACAAAAACCACAAAACCACAAACCTGTTTCAGCGCCTTAACCCTGCGAAGCTAACACATGTAACAGGCTGGTGCTGTCTCCATAACCTCGTTGTTAGATAAACTGAAAACACTGGGCCGGGTTATTAATAATGAAAGGAGACAGAAACGCACTGTTGAAAAGGGATTAATGAAAAAACAAAAAAGCTTTTCACAATCACAGTAACAGCCACCTGATTGAATCACTTGTTGTTACTAAGGAGACTGGATGACATGGCCAAATGGAAAAATCAGGTTTTTATTTATTTATTTATTTATTTATTTATTTTATTGTGTGGAGCTAAAAGACTAAAAAAAAAAAAATATCTTATTAATTGATTTCTATAATGATCCATACATGAAAAGGACTGTGTTTGCACGTTTGCCAGAATAATTAAATAATATTAATTTAGCCAGTTTTTTTATTATTATTATTATTATTATTTATTAATATATCAAATAAAGAAAAATAAATGGGGGATAGTGTTTTCAGCCTTGTGACTGTGTTATTGATTATGTAGACTATAGAAAGTGTGAGACGGGATCGTGAGACGCACATCTCACAGCAACAGGAGGTGGAAAGCGGATGGAGGAGGGGGCTGGCTGGCTGGTTGGCTGGCTGGTTGGCTGGCTGGTTGGCTGGCTGGTTGAGGGAGGGGGGGTCGGTGACAAGCTCCAGCGGTGGGAGAGATTTCAGCGCAGGTGTCCTCGCTGTTCCCTTTTCCTAAAAAAAAAAAAAAAAATGTTTTATTTTATTATTCATTATCACCCTCGTTCCTGACACCTCGTGAGATGATGAGACCCGACCGTAAGTAGCCTAAGGAGGAATCAAAGCTGATGATAAATGCTTGATCTGTCATGAAATCCCCCACCCCCGAGGGAAAAAAAAGAGCATCGAGAGGAGAGATGTGCTCGTCTGGATGAGAGACCCCCGCTGGGTGAAGACACGCAGCGTATGTTAGCTGAGCCGTGAACGCTCGCTGCCATTGACTGGAGCCGAGGAGGAGGAGGCTGCGATGGGAGCGAGGCGAGCAGGAGAGCGAGCATCCTCCAGCCACAGCATCGCACCACTGACCGATTAGAGGTATTAGACATCGTTTTACGAGATTCAGCAGCACCGCGATTATTTTTTGCCACTGACTGTCTGGATGATTCCCAGTCAATGTCGATGCTTGAGCGGTTGGCATTTATATTATTCCCATTTTTTTTTTTTTTTTTTTTTGCAGATGTGAGCTGCAGGATGGAATGAGGGGCCTGCGTGTGTGTTTAGGTGGGTTGAGACGTTCAGGGATTCATCACTGATCACGATGAACGCCGGGTCGGTGTTGATGGTCTCCAAGCGTCACAGGCTTTTACAGGACTGGGTGCTCACGTGTGGATTGGATGATGTGTGAGATGCAATGTTGAATTGTTGCACATGAATAAGGGCGGACCGGCTACAGCGGCTCACTGTTGTGACATCCTGAGAAGCAAAACAGAACCCGAGCCGGTTGTCTCGGTCGATGAAGATGGGACTGACCTGACTCTGACTCTGCAAACTCACCGCCCCTGCTGTTGGATGAGCCATGGCGAGCACTCAGGCGCCAGGTATGGCCACGAATCTCACAGATGTTCCCTGGGAGCGAGGTCTCCGCGGTCAGGACCCGGCCTGGTCCTCGGCTGTGAACAGCGTGGTGAAGATGGTGCTCATATCCCTCATCGTGTGCGTGTCTTTGTTTGGGAACGTGGTGGTTCTGCTGGTGTTCCAGAGGAAACCTCAGCTCCTCCATGTGGCCAACCGCTTCGTCCTCAACCTCCTCCTGGCAGATCTGCTCCAGACCATACTAGTCATGCCTTTCGCCATTGCAGCCACCGTGCCGGGCGTGTGGCCCCTGGACGCCCGGCTGTGCCAGGCTCTGGTGGTGCTCATGCACCTTTTCGCCTTCGCTGGAGTCAACACCATCATAGTTGTGTCTGTGGATCGCTACCTGGCCATCATCCACCCTCTGTCCTACCCCACCCGCATGACCCCTCACCTGGGCACCAACCTGATCATCTGCACCTGGGTGCTCAGTTTCCTTCAGAGCACACCTCCCCTCTACGGCTGGGGGGCCATCGACTTTGACCACCATCACAACGTGTGCTCGGTGGTGTGGTCCTCCAGCCTGTCCTACTCCGCCGTGGTGTCCACCTTCTCCTTCTGGCTGCCCGTGCTCATCATGCTCGGATGTTACTGGATGGTGTTCAGAGCAGCTCGGAGGCAGAACGCGCTTGTGCACCCCATACAGACGCAGTCCTACTCCCAGCCGTGCCCGCAGGACTTCCAGGGGCCGAGCAGTCCGCAGCGGCAACCCCAACCGCAGCCCCAGCAGGCCAGTTCACCTGACGGCCCCTACTCGGCCAGAGGGTACCCCGTTCGAGTCAGGCACAGACGCTTCCACTACCACTGCAAGGCAGCTCGTGTAGTATTCGTGATTATGGCGTCATACATCCTCAGCATGGGGCCTTACAGCATACTGAATACTATATCAATGAGTGCCAGAGCAGCTGTACCCCCCTGGCTGTCCTCCCTTGCCCTCGTGCTCTTCTTTTTGCAGTGCTGCCTCCACCCGTACATTTACGGCTACATGCACCGCAGCGTGAGGAAAGAGTTCCTCGCTCTGCTCTGTGGGATGTTCTGCAAGCAGGGCCGTCCCAGCCAGAGCTCCGCCGTGGAGAGCTGCTTCACAACTACGGAGGGCCGCTTCGGCGCTCACTCTCACCTGCCCAGCCTGACCGCTCGGGTGTTCCCTCTGCGGACTTGGGAGGAGTGCACGACATCCTCCTCTCCCACCTGCGAGAGGAAGTCGAGGGACAGCCGCAAAGACACCACCTCAACCAGCGTCAGCTCTGAGCGGGAGCTCACGGTCCACAGCAAACGAAGCACATAAACTGCCTCGAGGATTCATCGGATGGACCATATTTGCTCTTGTCACACAATGTGTTCACACATAAGCTGATATGCCTTCTTAACAACAGGGTTCTTCATTCTGAAGTTGCTGGCATTAGGAATAGTTGTATCACCTACTTGATCACCAACTTAATGATCTTTTACTATTTTGTCATTGATGAAATTATCGATTTTTGGTTGAACATGTCTCTTTGAAGAATAACTTGGTCAATTCATCATTGCCTGATGAATCTATAACATACTGGCTGTGTGAAAGAAATCCTGAACATTGACCATTTCTTTACTTTCACTTGGCCAGATCACGAGAAACACACTTTTTTTTTTTTAAGCGTTTATATGTAATAGCAGTTTTAAGAGTCACCAAGTGTCTGATTAATCAGACTGTGTGTGACTGTTTTAAATGTACACAATTGTTGTCCCGGCTACTGTTACATAACATTTGCATTTAAATCAACCCAGTTTTTAAAAAAAGATTAGAATAAAGGAAGAACCAGAAACAGCTTTTACATCTTTGCTCACAACTAAATATCTTTAGAAATGTTATTGGATCAAAGTTGCTAATGTTCTGATCACTTTGCGCTATAGGCCACAGATGTCTCCGATAAGGTATTGATCCGCACAACTATCTCCTTTAAACATTTTCTCTGTTGTATTCTCTGTGATCCTGCCTGAGGGGCACAGGATGTTCTGTCCTTGTGTTAGCGCAGGCAAGCATCGCCTGCAACTAATGAACTCAGGGTATGCTCGTGGAAAAATGTGATGCCTGCTCTTTAAATCTAGTTGAGCGAGTAGATATATATAAATATATATACGTGTGTTTGCGTCCCTGTTGCTGTTAACTGTTCTTAGTCTCAAAAGCGCCTCTTGAGTAAACGAGTAGAATTGTGATTATGGCCACATTGTCTTAGCCTCTTTGTTTCCTTGAACTCGACCAAGGCAAGGTAGAAATGTTGCATCTAATTGTGTGCCAATGTTTATCTGGACTCAGTATTTGCTGCCTTCGTAATGTCAGCCTTTCTTTGAGGAAGCACAGTATTTTTGTTGGTAGACAACAATACAGTGCGTAGAGAGCAGGGTACGATAAAAAAAAAAAGAAAATAGATTAAAAAAAAACTCCAGTGGACTCCTTGCACCAGTTATTTAACGTAGGCTGCATGCCGCAAGATCTTATGTAACTAATGTCTTCTAGTCCACAGAATACGTGTAAATTTGTAAAGATACCTCCCGATACAGTATTTGTAATAGAAAAAGCTTGTCTGTTTAAAGCCACGGTGCGGGTGAGTTCTTATGTAAGTGTTTTATGCTTGAGGTGACTCATCTCAGAGAACGGCAGCCCATTTATGATGTGATGCCAAAGGATGTCATAGGTGCATCGCAGCGCTCTGTGCATTATTTGAAAAGCGTGTCTCGTCCCACTTTCTGTCATGTTTTTGTAGCGATTTGGAAAAGAAAAAAAAAAAAAAGATCCAGCAGTATAAACCAGGGTGCTCACAGTGTGTTATTATTATTATTATTATTATTTATGAGACTGTGGTAGTTTTTCCTGGAAACAATTCACAACTAATCGGACCTGCTTGACTGGTGTGGATTTGAGCTTCGGTTTATTCAAAAGGTCGCTGGAGAAATCCGTACAGACAGTATTATGAATGACAATCAAACTTGTAGAGTGAGTTTTTTGGAGTGTTGCTCTGTACAGGACAAAGCGTTACTGCAAAGTATGTAAAGAAATGTATCGTCACATAGAAGACAGTAATGTTTTTAAGTGCTTTAAAATGACATATTTTTGTGATTTCTATTGTGCTTTTGTATAATTTCTGGTTTCATTATCCAACATCAGAAGTTGTCCGTTGTTTAATAAAAGTGAATTAATAGTAACACGTGTACAATTTTATATATGACACTCGTGTGCGCGACGTGTCTGTGTTCTTCACTGCCCCCATTAACAAAACACCCGGCTTTAGATGTAATAAAGAGAACTGATAACACACAGGATGTCTGCGGAGTAAGTGTGGTAATAATAATAATAATATTAATGTATAACCAGGTGTGAGATATGAGCGTTAGGAGTTAAGTCAGTTTCAAACTTGCAAGAAACAAAAAAATTAAAGTTTAACATCACAGAACGTTTAAAATAGTTGATAGTAATGACATTAGATATAAACAGAATTTAAAAGTTCACTACACAAAAGTAGTCTAGCTGTCAACTTAAAACTCGCGGCCCAGACTGGGACATCGGAGCACCAGGATCGTGTTGGCGGCTGTGCAACACAAACCGTGAAGATCACAACATCAGAGAATGTTTTCAACTACCACTTTTACATACTGCACCTTTAACTGTTACTTACTTAGATATTTGTATGCATTTTTGTCCTACATTTTTGAAAGTCAGTACAAAAAAAAGTCTAGCTTGTAGGAAATGAATCAAGAGGAAAATGTTGAGGAGTGGATTCAGGGAGAATAACATGAGGCCACAAGACGAGGACGACAACCACCTAACCCTACAGCCCTGTGTCTAAACTAAGGGTACTAATGATTAATCAATAATAGATCAATCTGCATTTGTAATTATCCAATTAAAAATGTATGAACCGACAGTCAGATGGGCACAAATACATCCGAGAGCATCTTGTCACAAACTCAAAAAAATACTTGCTTATCAAATATATTGGAATAAAATACAAAATACTTATATGACAAAATGTATTTATGAAAATACAACACACAAAATGGGTTTCTATACAAACTGATACTATTTGATATTAGTCATTTCGTAGCCTCGATACAGGTTGGATTTTATTGGGCCGGCTGTTGATTGTTGATGAAAGGGAACACTGCAAATAAAAAGTCAGTACCTTGGGTTTAATTTTTTATTCAAGTGTTTACTTTATCTGTTCTTTTAAATCAATACGAGCAGGACTCTGATTTTGTATCGAACATGGATCAGAAAGACATATGATAGATTGTTTGTGAATTGCTCATGTGTGCACTGTTTTGGCTCAAAGAAAGAAAAAAAAAAACATTCGGCCTTCGTTTTGAATTAATCGCATTTATTTGTAGAAATGTTATCACCTCGGGTGATGTCTCCCCGCTGCTCCAAGCAAAAGGCAGCAGTGTTTTATGTAGCTAAACTTCAGCGATCCGCTTATTACAACTTATAGAGGGTGCATCTCGACAGTCTTGATCAGTAAATCCATGAACTGCGTTATGATAACTAGGTGAGAATCTCTCCCGTGGCCAAACAAATCAGGCATGTCACTGAGCGATCATCCTTCATGTGCAACATACTGTAGCTGTAGCATATTTGTCTATGTACAGATGTGCTTCTTAACCAAGTGTACCCCCTTGTTTCTATGCCAACTTAAATGCAGCCACCAAATACAAAGAAATGGACATGTATCATAGTAATGTCAGTGTTTTATATACTTTCTGAACTACAATACAGGCTCATATTTAAGGATGTATAGCCCCATCTTTACCTTGAAAAAAGAAAGAAAAAAAACAAAACTCCTACAGAAAGTTCCATAAAAGGTGACAATCTTTAAGTAGCATTCTCTCGCTCGCTCGCTCGCTCGCTCTATACAGTATATGTACACAGATTTCTTCCATCATTACGTTACAGGTAATGAAAAACAAAACATTTAACTGTAAAGGGAGTAGAAAAGCAAAATACAGAACATTTTACTTTCTTTAGAAAATTAAAAGTAATAACATTTCAGGTTTTTCTTGTCAACCCACCAAAACAAACCGCTCACTATGACAGATCATCCGAACCCACACTGATTTTCAAGAAGCCACTCGAAATATTACTGGTCAACAGTGGACACAAAATCATATATATATTTTAAAAAGAAAAACAACAGCAACATAAGTTTAAAGCACAAAAGAGGACGGGCTCTGCTCTTCGGGTCTTTTCTATGATGGTTTCAGTTCAGATCCATTCAGACCTTTTTGATCCCCCAGTCAGCACTGAGGAGGCCAGTACTGCCCACGCAAGGAGTCAGTCTTTCCCATCAGTCCTCTCTAGTCCACCTTGACCACACTGTAGATCTTATTTACAAACCAGAAGCAGGCGAAGAAACCAATTGTACCTGAGAACGAAAGACAAGTTAGATGAATGTGGAACTAGAAACCTCTGTTTGGGACAAATGTGAGTAAAGTATAATATTGATAAAAGGCCACACAATCCTGCAATTAACGTATTTCAGGAGCACAGACAGAAAAAAACAAAATCCTGAAGTGCAAAATTTGTTGCAGCAAACTTCCATCCGCTCAAAACTCGAAAAATAACTTTTGACAGGGTGGGGACTGCAATCTCTACAAAACAGGAAAAACTCTGCCACCTGCGGTTTATTTTGTCAGAGAAAGTGAGAGAGAGAGAGAATATTCTCCTCTGATGCTGAGAAGCAGGATTGGTCAAAACACTGAATCAATTCATGTCGGTATAAATCCTATCTGACTGCTCAATGGGAGCCACGCAGCCAATCCCGAATTAAATTTGATCAAAGTCGGGATGAGGTGAAAACGACAGACAAGAAAATAAAAACTTTAAAAAAGGGGGGAATGAAAGAGATTAGGATTATTTAGATTAAAACTGAAAGCAAGGAGGGAAAGTGATCATCTTTTCCTTGAATCCTTGGATTATTTCTCGGTGGTAATCTTTTGACATCTCGTCCCCTTGCTACTTACAGCTCTGTGTTAAGATAGCGTCAAGCGGTGCGGCGGGCTAACTTTTATCTGGCCTAATGACAGAATAACACCAGAAGAAATGTCATCATCTGACATCATGGTGAGGAGCATATATGTGGGTGACATAAAGACTAGGCTGTTATCTAATTCCCTTATGTTATCCTTTTCCCGCACATACCCCTATTCTCTTCTGAGTGGGTGTGAAGGAGAGCTGGACAGGGCAAATGAGTGCTGTTGCCATGTCAACGTGTGTCAATCTTTGTCTCATTCAACATGGAGACGATGTTCTGTTCATCCTAGCTCAGTGATGACGTATGTGGTATGTAGATCTCCTCAACCTAAATCACACAGCTGCATTTTTAAGCACAGAGCAGCACCAGTCAGGAATCCCGACTACATATAGACGTATTATCATCCATGTCAACGATCAATGTGCTGCCTGTTTCCTTTTGATCTACAGAAAAAAGAACAAAAAACAGAACTCTCTGATGAAAACTTGACTCGCGCTTGTCACACCGCAAACCACAGACAGTACAGTTGACCTAAATAAGTCTGCAAAACTAGATCTGACCAAGAGGGACTTTGAACACTCTAGTCTTATTTCTCCCAGACTCTCTGATTTTCATAAAACTTTAAACAAAAATGACAGTTCAAATAGAGCCCCTGCAAATAAATGCTCTATAATTGCAGTTGACACAGTTCTTCTGTACTGCTAGTGTTCAAAGAAAAGGGGCCAAGGCTTGGCTTTAAATAAATATTAAAAAAAAAATGTTACACAATAGTATGGACTGTTTCCTGGTGTCTTGTTTCACAGGAACAGGATGGAGGTCCTGAAATTACTGGCATTACAACTACAGTAAACTGATGGGAGGGTGGTGCTACAATAATGAGCAAAGCAAACAAGGCCATTCATACTTACACACCCCTCTCTGTGTAACTTGCAGTTAGCTTCCTTGATTCTCATAAAATGAAGACTGCGGCGAATGGATGTAATATACAGTACATAGATGATCATGTGTTGTGTTTAAACAAACTGAGCTCACCAATAACAGCCACCACTCACAATATGTTATCCTGGTGTCAAAGTGATTTGTGAGGGGAGAAGCAGGAACTCACTGTAGCTATTTCAAGAGCTCATACGTCACTTAACTCACCTGTGAAGAGGAAGAAGATGAGGACCATAATCATAGTGTATCCAAAGTAGAGGATGGTGCTGGCAGCGCCGATGATTTGCAGCTTCGAAAAGAAGTAATGCACCGCGTAGATAAACAGATAGACTGCTGTGAAGCCGCTGGTCAAGAAGGAACGCCACCACCAGTGGTAGTCCTGGACACCAAAAAACGGCATGTTAGGATGCGGTTATAAGGATTGGTCAACAGAAGTCTGGAGCATATTTATTCAAAAATAAAAAGCTGTATAGATGTTGCCTTAATTTTCCTATGCAAAACAGCATTTGCATGACTTTTTGTCAGGGCTGTACAATGAAAGGTAAGAAAGGCACAGAATATATATTAGAATATACTGAGGAACAACATCAAGGGGGATTTATTTGAAATATTTGCTATTCTGTTTCCTCGATGTTACACCAGCATGACTACAATATGACAACTACAGTATGTGTTACTAACAATGAATATTTCAAAGTAGAATTCATTCATTTTTTTCAGGCCCCTGAACATTCAGATACCTCAGCACATAGGTGGAAATAGCAGAGAAGAATTGTGGCCTCAGAGCAGGTGATGAGCAGGATTATGAAAACCAGGAACAGAAATCCAAACATGTAGTACATCTGATGAGACCTGAAAGATAAAAAAGGCAACATGCGTCAAACTCCTCCGTAACTGTAGTCGAGTTCAGGACAATCTGGACAGGTGAAATTCCTGCATTCTTACCAAATGCTGTTCAGGATGAAGAAAAGCTGAATGAAGATGCAGCCAAAGGGCAGAATACCACCCATTACTATACCAGGGATGGGCTTTGTGAAGAATGACTGCTCAGGAATTTGACGGGGGATCTGGTTTGTTCGCACTGGTTGCTCAATTGCCTTTACAGGAGAGGTAAGAAAGAAAAACTTATTACAACTCTTAATTTCAAGCTTGGCAAATCAATATTATATTAGGAGGCCTAACTCACAGCCTTCTTGAATCCAAAGTAGGCACCAACGAAGGTGAGGGGCACAGAGATTCCAAACCACAGAGCCAAAATGGCCACCAGGGTGCCAAAGGGGATTGCTGCTGAGGAGCCCTCCACCCAAAGGATCAGGTTCATCAGGAAGAAGTCTGCAAACACAATACTAGGGTGGAGAGGTAGACAAAGGACAATGACACAGAGAAAGGTTAACATGCAAGACTGATGAAAGTACAAATAAAGATGCAACATGTCACTCCTGGGCAGAAATTTGATAAATGCAAGAAAGCTGACCGATTGCATCAAGTGAACTCACCCTGGGCACAAGAGTGCAGTCAGCAAGACGTTCGTCTTCCACTTCTCACCTCCAAAAGCTGAGAACAGAAACAGAGGCCGATGACGATCATGATAAGAGAGATCACACTGGCTTTAAACCAGTCTGTGTTAACTGTGTTGTGAGACTTAAATTAAACTTTGCAACAAGGTTTCACTGGAATCTTACTTTTGTAAAGGCGTGCAGACACATAACCAGCAGGCGTGCCCAGCAGAACCCAGAGGACCACAGCACACGTCATGAGAGCCCCTCTGTTGGCCGGCGACAGGAAACCCAGACAGGCCAGAACTACGGCAGACACACAGTTAACAGTGGACTCATTCAGACATGCAGCATACCAGCAACATTGCAAGTATGTACTGGAATATCAATATAGAAGACTGCTTCTAATACTACACCTATATGCTGCCCCTTAACTTCAGACTGTAAAACCTAAAATGTGCCTTACATATGTCTTCTTTGGTAGCTCACTGTATTTCAGATCTTATCACATCTGCGAGACAACCAGCTGAGCTTTAACTAGCAATGTCTCGCAAATTTCCACACAATGTCTTGTATTTTAAGTTAGTTTTCACATACACTCTGTTTTCATGTTTAATCTACTAAATCAATTTTAGTAGTCTTACAAGTATATAAATTGGTGTGACATCTGAGTGTGAGAAGAAATTGTGACACTGGTGTCACTCCATTATGTATTTTATCTTGGAAAAGGGAAACTACTGATAGAAGTTAATAAGAATGAAACTCCAATAAAGGCCACATTACAGCCTGAGAAGTAAAATAATCCTTACACAGTGTGATGAAGGTCATGATGAAGATCTGGGTGCCCTGTCCAAGGAACACAGACAGCAGCATGCCTTTCCTCGGGGGACGGAAAACATCCCCATGCACCTGCTTCCACCCCGACTCCTCCTGTGCATCCTCCTGGGAAGAGAGGCAAACACAATAAGGTGACAGTCACAATCAAGCAACTTCACATTTGCAAATGGTGAGTTAAAGGTTAACCAACCACCAAGTAGTGAATAATACCTCACAGACTGCGAGCCAAGCAAAATAAAGTGAATACTGTGAAAACCGGGTTTAACAAAAACTGTAAAATTTGGTGTGAAAAACTCCTCGGTCAATTCTCACATATAACTTTTACATTAAAGAATATCCACACCACATTTTACGTTATGTCCTAATGTGCCTGTTTGCCGCAATCACACACCCAAACACCTGATTTAGTAACCATGAAAGGTTTCGTTCAAAAACGGCTTTCAATAAGCTTACATAGGGTAGAGAGAAGTTTCCTTTGGATGACGGAATCTTTATCAAGTCTGCCTGTGAAATGTAACAAAATATTCATACTTCTCGGTAATGTGCACCCATGTTGCTTGGCGGTATTCCACACAAGCATTAGCCATGAAACTGTGATAAAGATGACCAATAAACATTCAAATGTAAACTTCCAATATTTGAGAGTAAAATTTCAGCTACAATCTAATAGAGAAAAACTACAGACATTAAATGTCCCTTTAATATATCATCAATAACGACTGGTCATCCAGCTGAAACAAGGCTGCTCCCTTCAAAGTTTTCAGTCAGCTGTTGGTCTGGAAATTTTAGATTTACACCTGTATGGTAACAGCTACTTTGAATAGTTGATTTGCATGATGGCAAAAGGTTCATTGAACTACATTAATAAGACAAGAACTAATGAGATCCAAAGTGCACCTGTCAGACTACAATCTGTTGTTGGTTTATTTCCAACAACTGCATCTTTAAGAAATCTTCACTTGTATCCTAAAACTTAATATTCACATCTGGATCAGCTGCAAATGAGAGAGAGCTCAACTGTATTTTTACCTGGTCCACCTGGTTGTATCTGGCAATGTCCTTATGCAGGGTTCTCAGCATGATCATGGCAACCATGCCAGACAGGAAAAGGACAATGACCAAGGAGTTCATGATGCTGGAGAAACAAACAAGACATGGCACTGCTTCAACTAACAAGCATCAAGACCCGCACAGTTTTAAGGGAGAGGGGTTTTTCTGCGATGCACAGTGTAAAATTGGACTTCATACCTAAACCACTGGATGTTGGTGTGAGGCATGGAGACCAGGATGTAGTCCCACCGAGAGGCCCATTTGATGTCATCGTTTTGCTGTAAAGGCAAGTAAAACATTTGTAAAAATCATCACAGGCACACAGATATCGTATTATCTTTGTTACATATAGGTACTCATATAATACAATAGTTTGATGGCCTACCAGAAAAGTGACAGAGTAGGTGTAAATGATTGACACATCATTATCAAACTCTCCAGGGACCTCCATTGGGCTACCTCCTTCACATGTTGGGTTTTTCTCATCCGTGTTTTTGATACTGTTGTGCAAAAAACACACAAAATCCTTCTTGTCATACTATTAATGAATGTGATGTTAGTGAGTGAGAATACACCTAAATCAAAATACAGTGGCATCACGTGCAACTACTTCTAATCATAATTACCTCTTTGGCTCCAGAGTGGCAGAAACCAGCCGAGCTCCTTTCCATCCCTCTGAGGCTCCGCTGTGGTAGGTGATCTTGATGTCCACATGGTTGAAGACGTAAAACGTGTTCTTCTTGTTGAACTCGGCCTGGAAAAAGAAAAAAAGAAAAAAAATCTTATTCAACACTCATGGTACTCATGAAGGAATCTCACATAGTGCATCTGTAAGTATCATCAAACACTGTTTAGGACTTTAAATAGCATTAAGTAGTATATTAAAGAGATCACTTGTCTAATTTAACACAAGCATCCTATATAATATTCTCTAAATTAACAAAAAAGTTTAATTATGAATTCTAATGGCAAGTTATATTTTCTTTCTGGGATATACTTGACAAAATCAAGGATTGCACGTAACAAAAATTAAAACTCACATTGATAACACAAGCATCTTTAGCTCTGCCATCTGCTGTAACAAGGCAGCCAATGGGGAAGCCCGGGTTGCAGTACTTCTGACCATCCTCCACATCATAGCACCAAGTGACTGGCATGTTGTCAATGATCCTGAAAAATAAATAGTTTATCCCAATAAGCTTCTTAAATAGAAGTTTGTGCTCATGTCAGTTTGCTAACAACTTTATTTTACTGCTGAACTGCATATTTCAAACAAAACTTTAGATAACTCATAACTCAATAAGTACAGCGTAGTATGTATTTCACTAACCAGTGGTGCTGGTAGTTCAGCTGCATTCCCATCTTCAGAAAATCGAGTTTGGTTACATCGTCCTGGACGCCTTTCTTGTAATTTTTCGTGCACACGGCCTTGCATTTCACATCTTGTTTGAAGTTGAACTGTAAAAAGGCAGATTGACAGTTATGTATCAAGACCATACATTGAACATATGGAATCTAAAATATGCAACACACCAAGCAAGCTTTAACATTTTCTTGTGAACACCCACCTTGTATGGTGAAGACTCAATTCGCTCACCAAACAGAACCTGTCCAAGGTTCTCAGAAGGCCTCTTTTCCTTGATATCTTTGCAAAAGTCAAACCTTTAAAAAATGTACAGATGGTCACACACAATGAGAAGATGATGTGGAGCTTGGCAACATATAGACAGACATTAACCAAAGCATTCTCAAGAAGAAATTAAATGTTACTTACACATCATACTCATAAGGCAAGACTGACTCCACTGAGTCCAGGCGATTGACAAACAGCTGAATTTCTGTCTGTAAAGAAGCAAAACCAGTTTCTCTTTCAGTCTTTATTTGGTTCAATGGAACAAGGAAGGCTTGTAGCTGACAGGTTGCCCATGTCCATTCCTATAGCTATCGTTAATGTCAATAGCAACCAAATATTGATTTAGATTAGATCGTTGTATGTGGTTAAGTCCAAACTTACCTGATCTTCGCCAGGACTTGAATAGAGTAACTTAGTGGCAATTATGTGTACAATCATAATATCTGTCAGGATTCATTATTTGAATGTTTTAATGTGCTAACAGTCAAATGATAGGCTGGTGAGAACCCGATACCTCTGTAGGAATACCATTTTCTCCCTGCTAATTCCAGGAAGTGTCAGTCAAAACGATACACAATGTGTCAGAATACTATGCTAGCGTTCCGGCTCCAGATATTAGCCGGGGCCTACTTTAGGAGAGGACTGGTTAGCTAGCAAAGACTTAGGAAGATAAACTAAGACGAATATACCATTTACAGCAGGAAATCCACGTTACAATAAAACTGCGGGTCTTATCAGTTCAACATACCTGGCAATCCTCGCTACCGTCGCCCGCTTCACAAAAACTCACTGGGGCTAAACCCGGAAGATAAAACGCCGAGCACGAACAGAGATACGAGACTAGCGAATAAACCAGCACCGAACCAAAGTGTATCCGCCTCTTCATTTTCACGCGGACTCGGGTCTCCGAAGATGTGTGTACTTTCGTGAAGGAGAGTTTTCCTTCTTCTCAGGGAAAGGGATGTTTGCTAGCTGTACCGCTGTTAGCTAGGTCTTTCTACTCGGGACGCTACGGATGGGCTGAGCTGACCTGTCTCGCGCAACGCAACCAGCATCCGTGACGTTCAGCTCTGTCAAGCTATGCGGAAGTCACAAGATGAGTACCGGAAGTGACATAGTTGAACTTTCGAAATAAATTTGCAGGATACGTAATCCGTTTAGTGTGCTGGGTTTATACATTCATAGCTGATATTAGATATGTTCATTACATCTTTTCTAGGATGATATTGTATAAGTGCGTATATAACTGATTATACGTTGAAACTGAGCATCGCCTTTGTCGCCATTGATTTTACGTTGAAAGAAATCAAACCGGACGTTATATTTTCTCCATCGCGACTTGACACCCTGGAAATAACACTGACGTTGCTTATCAATACAATGTCCAGTTTTCTTCGCAGGATCAATGTTGTGTTAGTTAAACTGCACATAAGTGAGAAAAATAATCAAAGACTATGGCGGTGGTATGAAATATAAGGGAGGAGGTGAGACTCAAAAGAGGGGGGAAAGATTTTCAGGTGTTACTGGTTCCTAAAGTAATTGTAAAAGACGCCTGACTAGAAGAACCGGAACGGCAATATATAGCCTGCAAACAGGTCTTAGTATGGAAGTGGATAGAAATGGTGCCGAGGCTTTCGTCTGGCCTTAAAGCATATCTTTTTTTCCATTCTTAAATTCCGTGTCATTAAAAAAAATGCACACAAAAATAATAATTTCTCCCCAAAACAGGCACAGAATCAAGAAGTAGTCCTGCATTTGTCATTTGTGCCAAGCCTGTAGCCAGTGGGGGAGACCTAATGTGCCCTACAAACCCACCTTTCCTTTGGGATGAACTTATTATTTACTTTTTATTTTATATTGCTGGGGACATGAGAGCATATGTGAATATTTAGGGGATGCGGCCCAAGCAGTCAGCAAACAAACCGGTTGCTTGGGGCCTCCATGCCAGCAGGTGGCCCCAAAGAGCTCTTGAAATGACACCAATGACAGGTTGTGTCATATGTAATATTAGTGGTAATTGTACAAAAGAAAAACAACATATTTTGAGCGAACTGACAGTCCATACTACTTGTTTAATCATTTATGCACAAGTTCCATTTCATCCAGTTCATTTTATGTCATTATTGAAGTTTCTATTATATTTATTTCATAATGATTTTTATATTTGCATTTCCCAGACATTTTACAAACTTTACAAAACATTTATTATTTTTATATAAGAAACACTTCATTTGTAGTTGACTGTTCTGCACTTTTGTACATTTCATATTGAAATAGTTAACTCATTTACAGTTAATGCATTGTCTGCTAGTTATTTTTGTTACTTTCTAGCTCACTAGTTAGCCATGATGATGGTTGTGTTGGATGTACAATGGACAAACAATAGAGCATGGACAATATATAGTTAAAACTGGCACTGCTGAGATGGTTGGTGCATTAAGCTGGGAGACCCAAATCGAATTCTGCTTAGGGCCCATAAAGCCTTGGGCCGGCTCTGGGCACTAATTTATAGTTTTTTCCTCTTTTAAACCATAATCTTTTTATGTGATTTTGTAAGTAAATGTTGCTGTAGAATGTTGCATCTTATTTTTGAATTGAACTGAATGTAAAACAGTGAAATAACATTCATTGTACAGAATGGTTCAGGATATGTGTAGAGGTTGACACTAGAGGACACTTTTTATATTAATCAGGGAAGTTTCTGTGACTCACTTGAAATCTGAATTTAAGTCTGGCATCAGCTAACATACGGGTAGGATTTTTAGGATTTTAGTTTGGACGACAATTCAGTTCAAATAACCCACCGTACACAAATGTGTAGTGGAAACTGAGACTTACAGAGCAGTGTTTTCTGTACTGTGGAGGCAGAAGGTACATTTTGGTATTCGGTCCACATCCACCCCTGTTGGTCCTAGATTGCTTCTAGTGGTTTTCTTAATTGTAGCACAATTAGTCATGTTTTGATTGTTGATGTTGTTTTGTACGTTATTTAAATTACAATAGTTATGTTCTTAATTTAGTTGTGGTGGTAATGGTCTTACTGTGGTGTTCCAGCACTCCTAAACGAATTTAGTGAGAACACTTATATTATACATTCTTGTATGTTTTATAAATAATCATAAAGGATATTTAAGTAGAGGACTGTTTTTAATGTGTGCATGGCACAGTTCTATCTACAGATGTCTCTTCTGTAAATGTAACCTCGTTCCCAGTCCTGGCCTGTAGGTGGCAGTGTTGCACTCCGGGGCGTCTGGTCTGCCGGAAACAGCAAGAGAAGAAGAAGGGAGGGAGTAGAAAAACTGTCGTTAACGTATCCTACACAAAGCAGCGGCAAAGTGCCGTATAGTAGTAGTCAGCTGCGTGCCTGCATATTTAATATAACTGCTGTAGTGTGTTTTTTTGTTTTTTTTTTTAGGTTTTTAAAGTAGGGCATTTGTGCAACTTGAGCTCCCCCTCCCATTAGAAGCGTAAATCGTTGCTAACTAGCGTTAGCCAAGTAACTAGCAACAACCGTTGGCACGTTTATCGCCATTTTGCGCATTCAACAGCCCAAGACTTTCACCAGCAGCAAGGTAATTGTCACAGAAATGGCTGGATACTGAGGGCAAACACTGCGTCTCACCTTGTTTCCACAAATGCGAATAGTCCCAATAATTGTATACGGCTGTTATATTGTTGCAGGCGTTTGAAACATGGCAGAGGCAGACCGACCAGGGAAGCTCTTCATCGGTGGACTGAACACCGAGACCACCGAGAAGGCCCTGGAGCAGTACTTCAGCAAATATGGGAGAATTGTCGAAGGTACGAATTAGGCCACTGTTGGCCTTTTTATTTTCTATTCGTGCCGTTGGATAAAATGTTTGAGATGGCGTTAAAAATGCAATGCAATGTCCGTTATTATTTTTTTGTTATAACTGCCCGTCAGGTAAAGTTATAACTGATGCCGGCTGTAAGTTAACCTCAACGCATTCCAGGTGTGATTCAGAGAACTTGCGTTACTGTCGTTGTTGAGGCATCAAATATCAGCTTTCACAGTTCCTTATGGACCTTGAATTGCATTATGGATACATTCAGGTGGTATTCATTTTTAATATGAAATGTATAAAGCATGTTTCGTTATTTTAAACAAACTAGTGCATATTTACCAGCTCATTCCCCACATTCCTGTTACAGTCTGTGAGCTACCCTCATTGCAAATGAGCTTGTCACTGTAAGAAACAACTTCATTTTGCAGCAGGACGTAGGAAAACTTTTGAATCCTAAAGGGTACCCACTGGTAGAGTTTTAAACTGTTGCAATATAGGGTTGTAGACAACAATCTAATCAAGTTAGGCAGTCAGTCACATAACACAAGTTCTCTCCTCACTCTGATTCCTTATTTCAGTTCTCTTGATGAAGGACCGTGAGACAAACAAATCACGAGGCTTCGCTTTTGTTACATTTGAAAGTCCAGCTGACGCAAAGGATGCTGCACGGGAGATGAATGGAAAGGTAAAGACTATCTTTAGGTGGCCAAAAAATCTCCTGCAATTCTGACTGATGTCTGGATTTTAATCGTAACTCCTCTGCCACAGTCTCTTGATGGCAAGCCCATCAAGGTGGAGCAAGCTACAAAGCCTCAGTTTGAGAGCGGTGGCAGACGAGGACCTCCACCCATGCATTCCCGCAGTCGTGGTCCACCCAGAGGCCCCCGTGGTTCTAGGGGAGGTCCTGGTGGTATGAGGGGTCCACCATCCAGAGGTAAATTATTAAGTAATTTAGTAATTTTGACTTTGTAAAATAAAAGAATTAATGTAATAATAAAATATTTACCACAAGTGTATTTATGATGTGTCATTTGAGTTCAGTCTGCTAATCTTTGGATTTCATATCTGTTTAAAGACTACTATGATTCAGGAAATGGAGAACCCTACTTTAAAGGGATGTCATCCAGAGGTCCTCCTCCGATGAAGAGAGGACCGCCAGTTCGTAACGGAGGTCCCCCACCCAAGAGGTCTGCCCCATCTGGACCCATGAGTAGACGTAAGTGTTTGGGAATTATGTTGCATGTATTTTCAATTTAAATAAACCTGGAGATGTGCAAGTGTTTTTAAAAAAACATACTGGCTTGATACCCACAAACCTTTTTCTTTAACTTGGGGGTGTAGACTTCAACCGATTTCAGTCATCATCTGTGTGGCTGGCTGTGTGTGTCTCAGGGTTATTTGGTGACTAATGACCAGTTTGTTGTTATTTTTTGTATTTCAGCCCCCATGTCAAGGGACAGGGATCCCTATGGACCACCTCCTCCTCGCAGAGACTCAATGATATCCAGGAGGGACGATTATCCATCACCAAGAGATGACCATTACAACTCAAAAGACAGGTAGGTTGTTTAAGAGTTTGTTGAGTTTTAAAAGTCTTTCAACAACTGACATCTTTGGTGTTTTGCTAAATGCGAACTGACACAAGTTATATTGACTTATTAGAAATTAAATGAAAATGGGGTTTGTAATGAATTATTTTAATCCTGTTTCTACTGCTCAAAATATCAATCTGATCTTGTCTTTCTTTGACAACACATGGGCAGTTGAGAAGATTAATCTCTAACAATAATATTTAAGTTAAGTGAAAAAAAACTAAATGCATAGATCCAAAGCAAAAAAAATGTTTGAAACATTAAACATGAATGTATTGTAATTTTGATAATTATAACAATTTTTGTCGATTGTTAAGTAAATAAGTCATACGTCATTGTTCCAACTCTCTAGTTATTTGTGCTGTCTTTCACAGCTACTCCAGTCGGGATTATAATTCCAGAGATTCGCGGGACTATGGACCTCCTCCCAGAGATTATTCATACAGAGAATATAGCAACTCCAGTTCCCGAGATGATTATGGCTCAATGTCAAGAGGATACAGGTGAGTAAGGTTGATCAAAAAGGATAAAAACTGAGATTGGATTTCATGTGGTCCTCAACTAATGATTGTTCATAATATTTAGTGACCGCGATAGTTATGGCGGAGGCCGGGAACCCAGAAGCTATATGGACCGTCCAAGTGGTGGCTCCTACAGAGATTCATATGATGGTTACGGTAAGATATGACTCCCATTAGTACAAGATCTGACTCCCATGGCACAAGGAAGAGCTGCAAAAATAACCAACCAGATCACAGCATTGACTACCATCATCTCCAGTCACAAGATGCTGCAGTTTTCCCTCCCCAAAGGAAACCGCATTTGCCGCAACACTGTCCTGCAATCCATGTTGCATATTTTCAATGCTATCAAAAATGTATACCCATTTGGCTTCTCAGCGGAAACACGAAATTCTATTGTGACCACATCAGTCCATATTGCCGTTGCTTTCAGCAAAAGAATCAATGTATGTGGCAATATCATGCAGATCATATAATGAACCCCAGAGAGTTGACAATCATAAGGAACCCCCAAAAGTCCTTGGAAACGTCCGTTGACCACTCAGTATGTGTTGCCTAGCAAAGCACTCCCTCAAGGAGTAATGTTCAAAAATCCATCAAGACAACTCTGAAAACCTCGTCCTTACCTGCAGATCTAACACTTGGAGCTCTAAAAGGAAATGGCTACTCAGATCAATGGCATGCTGAAATGGGTAACACTGCCCATCTTTTCCCAGTGCTTGGATATGTTACTGCCCGTACCAACCAAATATCCTAGTTAAATTTAAGATCGATTCCATAATGGGACATTTAAACATGTCAACCATTTATATTTATTTGTCACAGAATAACTTCTATTGGCAAAAAATGAGCACTTGATAGTGCAGGAAAATGTGTCAATTGAACCTTGCCAATTACCTGACCCATTGACCCTGCAGGTAACTCTCGCAGCGCCCCACCTTCACGGGGCCCTCCACCATCCTATGGTGGGAGCAGTGGAAGCAGTCGTTACGATGACTATGGCAGCAGTTCCCGGGATGGCTATGGCAGTCGTGACAGTTACCCCAGCAGTCGGAGTGACCAATATCCACCTAGCCGTGGTGAGCGAATGGGCAGACAGGAAAGGGGCCCAGCTCCCCCTGTCGAGAGAGGCTACCCTCCTCGTGATTCGTACAGCAGCTCAAGTCGCGGAGGGCCACGTGGTGGCCGTGGTGGCAATCGGCCCGATAGAGGAATGGCTCGCAGCAGATACTGAACTGGACTTGGAAACCACATTAAAGCAAACGTCAGTCGCCGTGCACAGTTAACAAGTGTTTTGAAAGAAATTTGACATCACAAACTAGCCATGTCTCAGTCTGTGGAATATAAACCTTAGCTTTGAAGTGTATCTTGACTTTCCCAGTTTTTTTATGTGTAAAAGTTTTTGTTTTTTTAGTCTTTCTCTTGCTCATGTAACAGTACAGTTACCAAGTGAGTGTTAGTTTTTGTACATTCAGTGCTGTTGAGATCTGCAATGCCCTATAAGTCTGGCTTTCCTACTCTAATAAAGCTTTTAGTTGTACCTTGACCACTGCTCATCGATTTTCATCGACCAGGACACGAGACGCTGCCATGAATGTTGAGTAACAACTTGATCTCCTTTTTACAAAGTTTTCTGTGAAGCTTAGGTCTGCTCATGATATATAAATAATCGAGTGACTTAAGTTCGATCTTAACACAAATGTGTCATCAACTGGACACTACTGTTTTCAAGCGTTAGGCAAATGTCACTGTCAAAATGTTCCAATGTAGTTTCCTTGGAAATGGATCCATCACCCTAGAGCCATTTGATGGCATGCAACGGCAAAACCAAAGGCAACAACAACCAAATGCAACTCGACTGGTAGTCAACAGCTGGTAAGCAAAGCAAACCTCTTTGTTTCTCATTGTAAATGAGTTTCTCATTGTCCTGTATTGCAATCTCCTCTCGAAGGGGGGTGACATTCAAGACAACTTTGCCTCAGAGGAAAAAAAAGGAGGTCAACTGAATATCCCCTTTTCATTGTTGTCCGTTTTCATGAGCTAAAATTGTCCAAAGTGCAGCAACCTCTCAAGAAGTTTCGTCCCCTTTCAGCAATGAAGGTTTAACAGCCATTTTACCAACTGAGCCCTCAAAACGAACTTTTTTGCCCAACGAATCGTCCAATCTCAGTAAAATGATTGGCAACAGTGCATTTTTTTAAAAATTCATGGGTAAAAATATCTAGGTTTTTTTTTTTAAGACACTTTTCTTGTTAAAGAAAAATTACAAGCCATTTTTAAATAAGAGCCATTTCTCAGTATCAAAATCTTTTCCACAAGCATGCCACTTCCTACAATGGAGACCTCTGGAAGAACACCATCGTCCTAACTGCCCAAACTGGACTCAATCGCTGAAGCGAATTCTCAGTCGGACCGAGGACTACAGAAATGATTTTCAGATGTTTTCGTGAATACATGAATAAGTGGAGGGCATGATGTTAATATTCTGCTGTCATTGCAGGATGAACAACCCGCTAAAGCAACTGCCCTTGCAACTTACCTGAACTGTGTCCTCAAGTTATTGGACCCAATGACACCACAGCGCACCAGTGCGGGTATGTCGACCAGCCTGATTTTACACATAACTCTGTGCCCGGGTTTTAGATTTTCACTATACTGTATTTCATATAATTTTAATTATAGTCAGTTTACAATGATCTTTTAATGGGATTAAAGCTGAAGGGTTTCTTGGCTAAACCAATACGATGAAAAAGTGTCATGGTTAAATTTTAGAAGTTTAGAAACCTACTTTGGAAATGCAAAATGACCAATGTTGTGATGTGATGGATCCATATTGCTGTAGTTGATGTGTTGATGTGACAAGTTGTTTTTTGTGTGTCGTCTTTCAGATGCTGGCACAAGCTTCTGTCGAGAGTGCAGGTTGATTCGTTTCTTCAAGCGGAAATCGGTGTGAGAAGGACGCAAGCTGAGGATCTACTTAAATTATCATTTTGTGGTGTTTTGCAATAAAGACTAGAAAAAGATGTTTGTTGGCTCAATTTTCTCAATCTTCTAAATAAGAATGCTTCTGACACGATTGTTCAGTGAACGGTTTACTTCTGATGTTTAAAATTTGGGCTGAGGTGTTTCCTACCTGGTTCTAATTGTTTTAAATTAAATCAGAAACTTTTATAACTGTGATAAATAAGCACATAACCATGATTTACTTTTACCTTTCTTTATTTTAATATCCATTGACTGAATCATGATATTCTGCAGATAGCCCGTCTCAGGCAACATTAATCATTTGAGTTGGCAGCATTAATCATACAGTTTTTAATGCTGTGCCAGAAAAAAACCAACGCAGTGTTTCAACTGGCTCATTCACAAGACATCGCTGGTGAATCCAAGCACACCACATGTCAGTCCTACTGATCACATACCATAAAGTGAGTCATGCATTTGTCTCTTGCGAAATATGCTGATGCACATCAGATATCAGTTCCCTGTTATTGGAGCTTCCTGATCCTTACTGCGTTTTAACCTGTAGTGTACCATGAGATAAAATGCCCTCTGCCAGCAGCATGTGCTACTTTGCACAGGAAAAAAAAAAAAAAACTCCTTGTATTGTTGAGGTGCCTGTTTGCCAGTAGGGGTGATCATCAGTTTTGCGTATAGAAACAGCGTCGTCCTTCCCCCCACCGCCTCTTTTTTTAACTTCTAGCAGAAGTGCGGATGTGAGTTGCATATTGATACGGAACAGGCCGCCAGTTTTTTTTTTTTTTTTTTTTAGGGTAAAGCAATGCTTGCATAGGCAATGATCATTTTTCTGGAGCTATGAATCCAGAGGAGCAGACGGTAACGTGGTTGATATCCCTGGGAGTGCTCAGCTCGCCGAAAAAGAATATAGCGGACCCGGAGGAGTTCCTGAAAACGTCGCTGAAGGATGGGGTCGTGTTGTGCAAGCTCACGGAGCGGCTCGTACCTGGCTTCACTCCCAAGGTGAGTTGTTGGTTTAAGTTAAGTCAACAAGCGCCGAATGGTCGACGGGCTCCCGGTGGAAAGGAAGGGAGGGGTTTTCATTAAAACTGACACAGGCGAGAAGTTCTCCCCGGCAGCAGGCCTTTTCGTTTCTGTAGCTCCCTGCACTCCCGAAGCCATGAAGTTTTAATAACCTGCTGTTTTAGCACCGTAACGTATCGCATCGAGTTACCAGCCGCTATTTGGTCTCGTTTTTCGGACGTGAGATTTCAAGATGCGGTTTCCTGTGAGGCGAGGAAATGTTCCGCATTCTTGTATATGAGTTGAGTTGGTGTGAACACCCACCGAAACAGGACACAAACATCAGCAGGGAAGTAAAGAGTGTGGCACGGAACATTAGAGCGTACACCATTTTGGATGGGGGGGGGGGGGGGGGGACATGAAGCGGGGTGACTCCGCGGGGCTCGCCGCTTTTCGACAACTTTTTTTCGGATGTGCTTGGTGGACGCTTGCGAGTGTTGAGGTTAGTTATGGAGATGAGAAAGTTGATAATGATAAACAACAGTTGCAAAGACGGTTCGTCACTTCCTCCTGTGCGGCTCGGCTCTTCCCGGTGCGACCTCCCCTTCAGAGAGAAAGAACAGAAGGTTAGCGTGCAACTGGAAGCAGCCCTACCAAAATAAAACCGGAAGTGGCCACTTCTCTTATCACTGCCTCAGGATTCAAGATGTTTATTTTCACCCCAGTACACTCACACTAATAATAATAATAATAATAATAATAATAATAATAATAATAATAATAATAAAACAGAATGCAGACAAAATACGGGCAGCTGGCATAAGGTGCATGTGTATACTATCTATACATCTATGCACATAAGACACTAATATAATTCCAGAATGTAAAAGCAACAAGGATGTATTGTTGTATTGTTGAAGGTGCAGCAGCCATGGTGGCAGTAAGATGCATGGTGCACATTCACTTGTTTATTGCACTGATAGCTGTATTGCCTTATGGCCTAAAGAAAAAGCTGTTCCCCAGTCTGCCGGTGTGTGATCTTCGTGTCCTGTATCTCCTCCTTGAGGGCAGCAGGCAGCGAGGTTGAGTGGGGTCCTTTGTTAAAAATTCCAGAGTGATCAGATGCTTCTTAACACATAAAATAAGACAACAGAAAATAGAATATGGTACAAAATAAGAAAACAAAGAGGAAAAAAGCAAAGGAAATAAAATTATGTGCCAAAAAGAGCACTTTTGGTCTTCTTTAGAGGTGCACTATGTGGTTTTGGAAAAGGTTGAAATTTCTAAAACAAAATGTATGCCCACACAAATTAAGTAATCAAACTCTCTTTGTTTTCACAGCCTAATAAACTGAAGAAACAAACTGACCAGAAAGGACAACTCAGTTTGATACTGTTTTACTTCCTTTATATTTGTCGGACCCTCTCACCTTTTCAGTTTGTATTGTTGCCTCATTAATGTTGTGAGAGTTGGAATGTCATCTCCAAAGCAACGTAGTGCCCGTTTAATGTCAGGGATTTAATGTAAAGTGGGATGTCACTTGGGAAGGGGTTTTTAAACATTTAGTCTTAACAGTAATGAAAAAGAAAATAGCTAAGATTATGAAAACATTGAACATAAAGCCTAGTTTTGTATGTTTTGTTAAGATGCCACAGATAATAATGATATTATGATCTCAGACAGGCATTGTTGTGATTTAGTTACCTAACGATTCCATCATTTGTTCACAGAATAACAGGGTATTCAACACAGTTTTTACAAAAAACAATTTCAAAGGGTAGAAATTAAAGTGTGGACTAAACAACCAACAAGCAAACAAACAAACAAACAAACAAACTCATCCTTCAAATTAATTTTCGACCATTGCGACACAGCCGTTGGTCTGACTTTTATTTTGAAAGGTCGTGAAGTTAGCGGATGTTGTGCTTGATTCCGGCTGCTTTGACGTGTGTGTGTGTGAGTGTGTGTGTGAGTGTGTGGATGTGTGTGTGGTGTTAGTGGTTATGTATGCGTGAAGGAGACGCAGGAAGAATCCACAGTTATTTTAATAACTGTAGGTAACCACATTTCGGACCGCTACAACAATGTTTGTACTACTTTATGCGCTTTTCCACAGGACGGAACTGAAAGGTAGCGTCGGCGCTAGCTTAGTGCTTGTGTCAGATGTCTATCTGTCAGACTAACCCGAGAGCTCTGTGTTTATATATTTATTTCCTCTCTCTGTTTGTGTGTGTGTGTGTGTGTTTGTGTGTGTTCAGTACTGCCAGGATCCGAGGACTGAAGCCGACTGCATTTCCAACATCAAGGAGTTTTTACGAGGATGCTCGTCCCTGAAAGTAGAGGTAAGTTGCTCTGTTTACGTCAAGTTTCATGCACAGACGTGTGTTGTTTTTGACATGGCCTGACCTCCCTCTGTCATTATCTCCTCCCTCAGCCCACTGCAGCTCATAGAAGAGACTTAAAGGTCCTTTTTGTGAGAAAAATCGATTTTTAGGATTTGTTATTGATGCTTTCCGGACTGGTCGGCCAGCATCCCTGTGCGTTAGTATTGGACGAGTTGAGGAATGAGGTCCAGTTAGGACCTTTTTTAAACTCCCTATTGCTCCATATTTTATGTACTTACCCTGCCTGCACATGTTTCCCTCACACGTCCATGCTGTCAGTCACTCCCACTGGCCAGACAGGAAGAGGGCCTTTATGACTAGTGGCTCAGTTTTCAAATGGCCACAAGTTAGTTTTCATCAGTGTTTACTTCCTCTTAATTTTCCCTTTCTGTTTTGTGCTGCCACTTTGAGTGTGTCGCTGCAGGTTGGAAACTCTTCTCAGCATACGTTGCACGACCGCAGGGCTGAATCTGAAAAAAAGCCGTTTCTAACATTGGACAGGGACAAATCATTGGCAGATGTTGGGAGTTTTCTCTGTCTCTGTACCAGCCTGTTTGTGACCGCCGCACTGGACAGTAATTTCTTCCTCCGGCTTTATAAATAATCCTTTTCTGGTCTCGAATCACATCACTTGGTTTTCTTTAAACAGCTAATTGAGTCAGCAAGCCCGGCTCGCTGCAAAGTCAAGTGGTTCGGTTTGTCCTGCCCAGCTGGCTTGTAATGTCTGGGAGGTCCCCTTTGCTTTTATCCACCAAGCCTTCCCTCAAACCAATAATTAGACCTTTTGCGGCCAGCCAGTAGCTCATGGGCAGAAGTCTTTTGGAGAGCCACTGTCAAACGTATCACTCAGGGGATGTCTGTGGCGCTACAGCGAGCCCTACCCATCCTTTGGTCGGTGATGTGATCATGGTTAGAGAACTTTTTGTCTCTCTTTTTTTTTTTTTTTTGCCATTGCATATAGTGCCCATTTTGTCCTGTGACTGCACAAAGAGAGCAGTCATGCTGCTTTCACTTCTGCCCTGAGATGCAGAAAGAGGAAGCACCAATTACGGCTCAAACCCTGTGATTTTTTTTTTCTTCCAGTAAGATTATTTATATGATCAACTTTAATGCACTACTACGGTTCTTCAGAGCAACATGATTTCAAAACATGACTCATTGAAAATATGGTCCCTGGCCGCGGTCTAGATTTCAATACTGGCGATGTTGTCACTGATCAAGGTCGATACTGTGATGTAAGACCTATTTACTGTTGTTTCATCAATGCAAATGGATTTTTCCAGTATTTCCTACTTTACTAACCCGCAGTACAAAATCATTACGCATTAACAGTAATGTGTGTTTGAGTGTTTACGTGAGGAAAAGCATTCTGCGCAAATCTTGGTGGTCATGTCGAGCCCGAGGCTGACCTCATACCTATACTCGTATCATCACACTCGCGTTCAATCTGAATGATGTTCTACACAACTCGTGGTCAAGGGCTGTACTACTCAAACTCTATATTTAAGATGTTTTATTTAACATGTGAAACCTCATCTGCTGGAGGAAAGCAGATAGCTGTCTGAGAAGGAGCGAGCAAGCAGTGTGACTGTTTGTGTGTGTGTGTGTGTGTGTGTGTGTGTGTGTGTGTGTGTGACAGAGAGAGAGCATCGATGTGCGCACAGCGAATCGCAAATGAGTCTGGCACTGTCTGTTTTATTACAAACCTCTCGGTCACAAAATATGGGTCAGGCTCAACATGTCAGTTTTTATCGCTGTCTTGTTATAGGCTTATTCAAATCCCTTTGTGTGTTTCATTGTGTGTGTGTGTGTGTGTGTGTGTGTCTTCATTGTTTCTGCTGTGGCCTAAAATGAACGTCTCTCTCTCTCTTTATCCCTGTACTCATGTGGTTAGCAAGTATTCCTGCTCGTATCTGAGCAACCGGTAGAAAAAGTTTTGATTTTGACTTCTAACTGATTCCAGGTTGTGTGAACAGATCGTGTAATAGCATCTTCTCTGTTCCTTTTCCATCCAGGGGTTTGAACCAGAGTGGTTATACACTGGCGAGAATTTTGGGAAAGTGCTGACCACTTTGCTGGCAGTCAACTTCGCCACACAAGGTAAGAGTTTTGCAGTATCTTTCTGTAGCCTACCTCTCTCTAAGTTAAGGGTCAAAAAGCAGTGAGTAGTGGAGCTGCAGCTAACGATTTTCTTGATCATTTCAGTAGTTGTTTGGCCCAAAAAATGGCAGAAAACGATCAAAAATGACGATCTGAGCTTTTCAAAATCCACGCTCGTGTTGTTTTGGCTGCAACCTAACCAGATACCAGAAAATATTTACATTTAACAAGGTAGACTGAAAATAGTTGCCAATTAATTTGCTAGTGGTTGCAACTCTCATTTTTGCTGTAGCTACATATTAACAGTGGCCTCTTGTACGTGCAATGATGGTGGACTTTGTCATTTTTTTATACAGACTTTGTCCTCACAATTCGGGTGTGTTACCATTGGGCAGCTGGCATGGCAGTGTGTGTGTTTGTGTCATGCTGGGTGCCATGTTTACTCATGTGCATCCATAGCTTGATGCACCCTGAATAATATCCTCTTTTTGCTCATTTCACGTGGGTGTTATTAACGTTTCAGTTCGGCTCATATTGAAGCAGAACCCACAATGTGACTGAATATGAGTTCATCGCTTTTAGACACACTCGTACATCTCTCCCTCCCCCTCAAGTTCATTTCTACAATAAGGACGCAGCACAAAACGGTTCGCAGTGCAGCAGCCCCACAGCAGTTTAGGGCTAATCGCTCCATTCTGGAGTCCTCTTTTGGGGGTACTGAAGAGGTAATACAAGTCTCCTTCCAGTTTCCAGCCCACAGCGGGCAGAATTATCTAGTCAGCGTTTTTAGACCAATCTGCCCTCTGCATGCTTTATAGTTATTGCATAACGTTTCAGGCTATTTGAAAACATGTGTTGGTAACATTCCTGTATATAAACAGTGTAGTGGGATAAGTGCATTAGATTGTGTCAGAACGACAGCAATGATAGAAGGTGTCATTAGCGCTGCGGCTGATTTCTGTTGATTATGCTTTTGATTCATTGATTAGTCTTTAAATGTCAGAAAATTGTGAAAAATTGCCTCTGCAGTTTGCCAGAGGTGACATCTTCACAGTGCTTGTTTTGTGTGACTAAAAGGACAAAACCTTGATGTTTGAATTGGGAATAGAAAAGATTTTTGTCATAAATTAAAGGCTGATTAAGCACTGCAATGGTAATAGAATAAGGATGCTGTCAGGGTTAACACTGGTTCAGAATAAACCTCAACCTCAGTGTATTTTGTCTGCCACCAGGCACCAAATCGCATGGGAAAATGAAGATTGAGTCAGTCTGGCACCATTTCTGCGTGCTGTCATGTCTCCATAATACTCAATGAATGATTGAACTCGATGTTTTGTCCTGTGTTGTTGGTATTTGTTATACTGAGAACAAAAAGGAAAGCGATCCAGTTGTCTTCGTGACAGCGGCAACTACAGTACAGCGACTTAGAAACGTTTGGGCTTGGGTTTGGAAAGTTGTCTGTTTTCACTTTAACTGACCGTAGAAACACATGTTTCATATTTTTGTTGTGTAATTGACAAGATTAATGATTGATTTATCATCAATCAAGTAATGTCTGTCTTCTGACCCATCAATTAATGGCTTAATGCTATAACACCATATGATATTACCCTCCTTTGGTTTTAGGTTACACTATCTATGCCTTTGTTAATGCACGATCAATCTCTTGGGTGCGCTTAAATGAAAAGGAGGATGTGTGCCCCAGTGTGAGATGTGGAAGCCTCTGTCAGCGCTGGGCTCTGCTTGATATGCAAATCTTTTATAGGCTGGCTGTGCCCAGCAGCTGTTCTCCCAATCTTCAAAAGTGAACTTGATTTGAAGTGGATTTGTCACAAGTTAGTTGATACGATCAAACATAAGAGGCGTCTCTGTTTTTAATCGTGATGCTCTTCCGATCTCAGTTTTGCTTTGGCCTTTTGCGTGTCTTTGCACAGCAATTTTGTTTGTGTAGGGTAACTGCTTTTGGACGTTGCCTGCATGCAAACATAACAGTGGTAACCACAGGGCTTAGCTGACAGACGGGCTTGTTAGGCTTCGCCGTGTGTGTGAGGAGTGGCATGTGGGATCCGTGAACCCCACCTGCAGTACCTGTGGACCTTCCCACTGGTGAGGCCTCAGTGCAACGCACCCTGTCGTCTCAGCATATGGAAATCACTGAGGAATCTGAAACCATTTTCCATCTCATCACACATTGCATACATTCCAGATGATCTACTGATAAAACGGGATTACACAAGAAGTGTTGCCATAGCACATTTTGCTGCCTGTAAGCGACAGCGCACCCAAGCATTTGTCTATTTTTAAATAGCTTCAGAGTTTAACTCTCAGGCCAGTGGTTCACCCCTTATTATCTTTTATTCTTTCTTTAATTTGCACATGGATTGTACAGTGGACCTGGCCTGCATCCAGTTGGCATCCAACATGGAGTCTTCAGATAGCGTGTTGTTGCTTGTTAGTCCATAAGAGGTTGCAGGGCTGCCATGTGTCACTTTTAAAGTGCTTTCTGGCAATACAATTGATACCTCTGTCAGTGCATCTCAAGGGCTGCACTCGCTCTGCAGGACAGCTGGCAGCTACTGACCCTAAATCACCGCTGGTCTGCTGCAGTGGCTCGGTGATGGCACTGTAGAGGGGTTGGCTGGCGGGAACATAAATGAGATTTTCTGCATTTCAGAGTCAACAGGACTAGAGGAGCTTTTGTTAAATGTGTGCCAATTAGTCACAATGAACTGAAACAACCTACTGGTATATCGAGTACAAGTGATCACTCTACATATTTATATTATAATCTTAAGGCTGCGTGTTTGTTGCCTTTTTGCAGCAGCTTGATCTCATTTGGGAGCTGTGTGCCAGTTTTGGTTGAATCAAATCATTCTGTCAGGCATTGTAAATGTGTAGCCTGTGTGGGAGCGTATTTCCTGTCCTGGGGCTGTGCAGAGCAATAGACCATACTTACATGAATTATCATCAAGTTATCAGCCCCCAAACTACGTGCACCTGTGACAACTGTGATGATGGTGCCGATGATATGTGTTTGTTTTATTCACCTGATGAGAACTAAATTAAGGAGACATAAATTAAAACGTCGATGTAACCAAAATAACCGACTCTCCATATTTCTTTCGTTGTGTTTCTGAAGACTGTTCTGCTGAGAGGTCATGTTCGCAGTCGGGTGCTCCGTCTCCTAGTCAGTCGACGTCCTCACACACGCTCTCCTCCGCCAAATCCAAAGGCTCTCTGCGCAGGCAATCCAAATCCGTGGTATGGTCTTTTCTATGTATATATATCTACATTCTCTGTCTTTCTGTCATTGTCTCGCTTGACATGCTTCACCCCAGTTTGATTTTCCACATTTTGCTCACATTAAATGATTTAATTTATCATATAATTTAGCAGTTGTTTATCCCAGATGACTGCACATTGTATTTCCTTGCACAGTGAATTGTAGCAAGTAATTATGTTGAGAGAAGCTTCATGCAAAGTCATAACCAGATTTTAAAGCAAAATGTGCAGGTCTAAGATTTGGTGATTATTTTTTTGCATTGCATAAATGCACATCTGTTTTGGCCACCAATGATAATTTCCACGATCAATTGATTAGTTGGTGGTTTGTAAAATTTGCAAAATGCTCAAAGTGAAGTCTTTAGATTGCATCTTGTGTCCAAAAAAAGAGAGACTCTTAATTTTCTATCATAAATGACAAGCAAAAGCAGCAAATTTATGATATTTTTTCCTGACAAATGACTGAAATGATTGATCAGTTATCAGCATAGTTTGCCATTTTACTTTTGATCCACTTGTCAGTTAATTGAGTAATCATTGCAGCTCTACAAGCACACAGGTCTTTCAGCTTATTTGTGCTTGTGTTGTTGCTGACCGTCTCTTGAAAACCTCTCTCACAGGAGATGTCTGAGAACGGTGGAGGCGGGCAGCAGCTGGTGAAGGCCCGCTACAATTTCAAGCAGAACAACGAGGACGAACTGTCATTCAATAAAGGCGACACAATCCTCGTGACGCGGCAGGAGGAGGGAGGTTGGTGGGAGGGAACGCTCAACGGCAAGACGGGCTGGTTCCCCAGTAACTACGTCCGGGAGATCAAAGCCTGTGGTGAGTTGGGCCACCATTCCTGAGTATGATGTTCCAGAAAGAGTTTGTAAAAGCCATTTGGTCTAGAATGGTCTAGAATATTGTAATTTTAATGTAACGCCATATTTTCAGTCAGTCATGTTGCAAAATAGACAGTGACTTAGTTTAGCTTCCTGGTCAGGGAGGGATGGCATGACAATTTTGACATAATTCATGTTCCATCACATCAATTTAAACTAATCCACGCTACACTTGCAGAAGAGAATATCAGATCTGAATGCTGAAGTCTAGAAATTAAGATTACACAGTTGTAACTGGTGTAGGTCACTGAAGAGTTGACCTGGATTTTCCTTTCCTTTTACAAAAATAGACATTATTTGGTTGGATGTGAAAAACCCTGAACTAGTTTTGAAACTGATTATCATAGTCTGATTATTTAAAAAATATTTTTGAGCTCTCCAAACCTTGATGCTTATGTCCTCCACAGAAAAACCAGTGTCTCCTAAAGGAACTCAGCTGACCAAGAACTACTACAGTGTGGTATGTGAAAATTACTTGGGTCACTTCACCTAAATGTGTGTTTTTATCGAGAACTTAAAACTACTTACAACAGGTATTCATACATTAAAACTGAATTTTGTCAGACTCGGAGATTTCATTTTTTTCACTTTAAAAAATGCAAGTTATTTCTCCAAGTGAAATTACTCTAGCAGCAAAACATTACTTTGTTAATCCCCTTTAAAGTGATCTTTAGTGCTGATGAAGGACAAAAATGATCCAGACGTTCCAGTTTCTGACTATTTTTACTGGAGTGTTTTGCCATTAGGAAATACTGTGCTCCCCTGCAGTCTGTCAACATTTAGTATTCCGTGTGTGCTGCTGTTGCAGGTGGTTCAGGACATCTTGGAACATGAGCGGGAGTTTGTCAAAGAATTACAAACAGTGCTGAGTTGTTACCTCCGACCCCTGCAGGCCAGCGACAAGTAAGAGCAATGACAAGAAGATGTGACCGATCTATTAAAAGAAATCATTGAAGGCAGAGGGCATTTTAGACTCCCACAGAAATGTCTTTGTTTAACTTGGGAAAATGACTTTATCAGAAATAAGCCCTGGATGGTAATGCTTCTTTTATCATCCATGTTGTAGTTATCGTCTCCACTCATGCTAAATATATGTATACTCAGGGTGAGCAGTGCAGACAGCACCACCTTGTGTGGGAACCTGGAGGAGATCCTCACCTTCCAGCAGGGGCTGTGTGTGGCTTTGGAGGACTGCACCAAGTAAGTCACGCTGGACACGGACCTCCATTGAACCTTCTGTCATAACAGTCTCAGTGGAGAGCAATTATTGGACCACAGTGCACCCTATCCTACATAATAATATATATCGCATTGCAAGTGTTCTACAGAGCATACTTTACTTGATTATATTTTTGCAATCACTTCCTTCCTCTTCGGCACCTCTTCCTCTTCGATTCTTCACGGTATAAATATGAATTTGCATATGTATCCGCTGAATTAGGCAGTCCATTATGGTGACCACGCAGCCCAAAATGATAAACGTCAGCCCAATAATAATACTATCCTTGAACACCTCGGTTTGAAAATTCTGTAGGTCTTTTGGTGCATTCACGGAGGGTGTGGTAACTCGACAACAAGTCCACAACTGCTAGAAACAAACGGCTGCCTTTCGGAGAAGGAAAATGCATTCTTACATCCTAGAATGTTCGGTATGCTTCAGAAAATGGCCAGTAGCAATGTGAAGCGAGAACAGTCTAAAAATAGACCCCAAGTTCTTCAAATCATTTTTTTAACTATGTCATTTCAGCTTGAGGCATTAAAATGACTCAAGTTTGTCTCAAATTCAGTTAAAGAATCTAAATGTGTTTTGGTTTTGTGGTGTAAATCTGAGAAAACGGTGTCAGAGACTTGTGTTCTGAAAGGTTTCAAAAGAACAAGAACGGTCATGTATTCTACATTCTCTGTCAGACTGCCGTTCAGTTGTTGGGTAATGATTCAATATATCATCATGACAGTTTTTGTCTCTTTCCATATTTCTCCTCTCTCCCCAACCCTCTATCTTCTCTCTTTTCTCCTCTGTCAGAGTCTCTGAGGCCCAGCAGCGAGTGGCGGGCTGCTATTTAAACCTGATGTGTCAGATCAAGACGCTGTACTTGGCTTACTGTTCCAGCCACCCTTCAGCTGTTTGCATCCTCACTGACCACAGGTGAGCCCCTGCACATGAAACAGCCATCAAATCATGAAGGGATTCTAAGAATCGGGATGAATAGTGCAAATTTATACCCCTGCTGTCCCGTGACAGCTGTGATAGTTAATTTAGCCTCAATTTCAGAGTGAGGTTCTCAAGCTTTTGATTGACTTTAAAGCTGCTGCAAGTGTTGTCATTTAAGCCTTGTTGTAATTTAACTTCCCATCTGCTTTGACATTAGCAATACCCTCTGTGCTCTCTATACGTCACCACATGAACATGCAGCAGTAATCACCAGACAGCAGTTAACCAGAGGATCCTGCTCTCGTTCACAAGCAGACAAGACCACCTCTCTGTCCTGATGGGTTAAAGTCGGCAGAGATACCAGAAACTGTTTTTTTTTAAACATTTTATATATATATATGTTTATTTGTATAGAACCTTAAACAAATCAAATGTGATTTAAAGATTGTTACAAGGGATTGGTAAAAGGTAGGATATAAAAAAAAAAACTTTAGAGACTAATGCACAAAAAAACACAAAAGACACCCCCAAAAAATTAATTGAAAAAGACATCAATAAAACATGTGTTGTCAAAATAATAAAAGATGAATAACAAAAGATAAAGCAAGCATTAGAAATTCAATTCTGAAATACAACACATAAAAAATAATAATGATTAACGAATAAAAAGAAAAATAGTTAATAATGACCAATGGTGAAATTTCGATTGAATAAAGAACAACAAAAAGTATTTAAAGGTGCATAGGAGCAATATTTACTAAAGTTAGCATGCTAAGCAGCTAGCCCCGGGCCTGAAAACTTCTTTTCTCCAAGCGGTCCAAAGCTGATGTGCTGGCAAAGTAAACACTAACAATCCGGCTAGCTGAACGTCTAACTGAGCTAAAAAGCTAATAGCAGCTACAGTCATGGATGTACAAACAGAACAGAGACAGCAGAAGTTAGCACTTACTCTGATGATATGCTGCACCTTTTTGTTGGGGTGGCTAATTCTTACGTATTGCACCTTCAAATGAAACAGTCTGAGAAGTTAAAATCTATGATTACATACTTGAGGGGTCAAAGGTAAATAAGGTTTGGAAGCGTAAATATAACCGCCAGGCTTCGTTCACCCAGTAATTATTTTCTTATGTTTGAGGAAAAAGTGTACATGGTTGAACGTTCTGTGATTCCTGGAACTCCTTCATGCTGTTTTCTGTTGACGAGCTGTAGTTACGCCTTGAACCACAAGGTGTCACGCTCCCCATCTGTAAATGACCAGGAGGCTAAACTGGGCCTGAGCTGCTGCAGAGTCCCTGTGTGCTCAAAGTTTCCAACAGTCATATTACCAAAAAAAAGATAAAGGTCATTCTCCAAGAGAATTGACCTGTTGTTATGAATCTGTTTCTGTATCAATCACAGTCGATGTGAAGCGGTGAAATCCCTGTGTTGTAGTATATGATACATTGTTGAATAATGTAGAAGTAGTTTGTCTGGTTCTTCATTGTGAGCTGCGGATGAAGTTGAATTACACACACAGGAAGCTGACTGTTGACAGGATATATGAAGTTGTGGTTATGTTGACAGGCGAGCGAGACTCATTTTTCACAGTAAGCACATTTGCACCTCAGTTTCAGGAGCCTTTTTTGTGAAATTCACCTTTACCCATTGTTACCTGGTAGTGCTGCTACAGGACTATTTTTTTAAGTCATAGAAACTCATGAATGGCTTTACTTTCAGAGCACATTTTCAGGTCTGCGGCGAAGTGATTGTGCCGCAGTCCAGTTGCAGAACATGTTGCAAAATTTACTGACCTAATTTCTGCTGCCTTTTACACTAATGGTTAACACCAGTGCAGCTGCCTGAGGTCTTTTCTCACATATAGCACAGGTGTGACATACTGCATGGTTTTGTAACGCATTATTTGTGATCCTTACAGTGAAAAGTGTTGACACATTTAGTTAAAATAATCCACTTTATTTTGAAATAAACACTCAGTTTACTCATTTAATGTAATTTATCATTTCATTAGTGATTCCTACAATTAATGCACGCTTATCCCATTAGAAATAATCAACAAAAAATCAAAAATCAAAATTAAACATTTCTGCCCGGGTCATGTAGATGAATTACACGACATTGACAACAACAACTCCCATGATCCCCGGCTACCTCCATCTTTTGTCTTTCTTTTAATTGAGAGTGAGACTGTGCGTTTAACTGTGTATTATTATTTGTGTGTGTTAAACAGTGAGGAGCTCGACAAGTTCATGGAGAGCCAGGGAGCCAGTGCTCCGGGGATCCTGACCCTGACCACCAGTCTCAGTAAGCCCTTCATGAGGCTGGACAAATACCCCACGCTGCTGCAGGAGCTGGAGAGACATGTGGAGGTAAAGGAGAAAAAAACATGAAAAAATATATAGTGATATTATAATAATAATGATAATAATAATATATAATTTAATGTATGTCTTTTAAAAGGGAAATCAATTTTGTTGATTTGCCTTAAGGAAATAAATGAACGTTAATGTAAGACACTGTATGAAATGAGTCTTATTCTCTCCCACTCTCTGACTTCCCTCGTGTGTCACAGCATGCCCTGTATGGACACTTATCGCATGTTGACATTTAGCCTTCTCAGGCTCAATGTGAACTATATGGTCATACTGATGTGTTGTGTATTCTCACCACAGGAAGCCCACCCAGACTATGCTGACATTGTGAAGGCAACCGCAGCATTTAGAAGCCTAGTGGTAAGTCTGGGACATCCAGGGGGCTCTGCATGCTTCAACTAGCCTTAAAACGTATCACCTATAGTTAATCTTTCTTCCGGGATTAGGCCTCTTCTTTTCTATCGGCTCTGAACAAGTTCGACTGTAACGACCTCTTAACCTTTCATGTCAATTCTTGATTATTGGATTGTCAATCCACTGACAAAATCCCTCCCCACCGGAGACCAGATGAAGTATTTACCACTCTTTCTCGACACAGACAACTGGAATACCTAAGCAATACTAACTCCAGCTAAAACACCACAAACTGATCCACATATTACTCAACACAAGATGTACAAGATGCTCACGCTGCTTAACAAAAATATCTATTAGTTATTTATTTTTATTATTATTTTGATTTTATTTTTAATTTACTGAATTTCATTACAGCCATTGTTTCCCCCAACTCTCAGTTTTTTAAAATGTATTTACCCCACTTTGATTCTTGATTTCTGTTGCTCCATCTGCCTTCCTGTTCACCTGTCTGTCATATACATCTCAGTCTTTGTATGTCACTCACTGTTCCTGTCTGTGTACATTGCAAGTCTCGGTGGTCTCGGGTTTGGTGGGTGTGAACTGAGAGGCCGGAAGAGGATGAGCTGTACGGAAACAAGGGGGTAGGGATAGGGTCGGAGTAGCGACCTCACCATTGAGGGCGGAAAAAAGGTATTTAGGAGCCTAGTGGTAAATCTGTAACACCCAGAATCACAATCAGAAATAATCTCTGTGTGGGGTAATTGCTTAAGGGGGCTCTGTATGCTTAAACAATTCTTGAAATCCATCTATCGTCTTTGTGAGTCTCCATTGGGGATTCTTTTTATCATTACTGAGCAAGGCTGAGCTTAACAACCTGCAAAAGCATGCTTATTTTAATCATTGGATTATCAATCCACTGGATTGGTTTATTTACACCTCCAAATTACAAACAGTGTTTTGTGTCAAAGGTTAAGATGTGGCTTAAGTTGAGACAGAACAGATTTTGAGATTTTGTGCTGTTTTGCATCCATTACTTCTTCTTTCAGACCAGTGAAAAGAAGAAAAATGTCCCTATTACACATTTAGATGTAGTTTATTTTAATTCACATTTCTGTTGTTGACATTTAATGGAAATCCGTATTATCTTATTTAAACACACAATTTTCGAAAACTTATTATTAATAAAATGAATGTTATAGTGTAAGTTTCATTATCAGTTTTCATTATCTGTTAAAATTAAAATGTTGTAAATCTGTTGTACTATCCTCTGAAGGAAGGTTTTGGTTCATCACACTGTGAAATAACTTTACATTTACCATTTATAAATTTATGGTTAATTAAACTTCAGTTAGTAGTTATTTCACTGTTATCACTTAGATATTCAGTTGCCAAATAAATGGCTTATTAAGGCATTGTATTGTTTGTTAACAGTGACAAAACTGTTTAGTAAAGTTTAGTTTACTTTAAATTTACCTTTTGAGTGATGAAGGTTATTTATAAGTTTGGTTTATTTTTGACTACTTGTTTCAGAGTTTTCTCATGATGTCACCTTTTGTTGTCATGGGCTACACACGAACATATAACACAACGTAGTACTTCACAAGCACACGTCTGTCGAGAGGAAAAAAAAAAAAACATCAATGAGAGACCCTGAGCATTTTCCCAGCTGCATGCCTCGTGATCGTGTCGTTCCTACAGTGGGTGTGAACCGAAGAGTTGGATAAGAAACGGGCAACCACATGGGTGCCTGAGCGTACACCACTCTGAGACACAGTTTCCCCGGTGTAGCACCGAGTTCCTAGTAAGAATAGAGGAGGTGACTCACACGTCTCTGCAGCAGGGCTGCAGAGGAAAGCGGGAAAAAAAACATCACATACTCCAGACTGGTGCAATTTGCAAGTCTCATTTTTCTTTAAGTGTTTTGAATGTGTGGTTGGGTGGGCAGGCACTCAAGAAATGCCAGTTGCATCTCATCTGCAGCGCTCCGTCTACATAGTCTAATTTTTGTCTTATCGTGCAGGGGAAAATTATACATGTTGCATTGTCATTTTTCCTGTTTGAAGAGGGAGAGCCCCTGCCAATCACCTGAAAATGTTCTACTTTATGTCGCAGGTTACCCCAAATACCTCTGACGCAGAAGCAAAAATAGAATGTTGAATACACAGTGAACGGTGAAGTTCATGGTTGTGCCATCCCGAGCTGTATCCATTGTGGTTCTTATTACTCAGAATTTCTAGAGGGCAAGAAACCACTTTGTTCAACAAGATGATTCAGTAAAATATCATGACTACTTTCACCAGTAATAAAGCACTAATTGCATGTTGATATTGTGGAATTTGGACCGAAACTCTTCTGAAAAACAGAAATCTATTAATGGGTCATCAATAGCAAAGTTATTTCAACATTATCCAAATGCCGCTGTGTGTATCTAAAAAAAAATGTTGTCATTCCTATTGACTGATGTGTATTTGTGTGTATGTGTGTGTTTAGACACAGTGCCAGGATCTGCGGAAGCGCAAGAACCTGGAGCTGCAGATCTTGTCCGAACCAGTGCGGGCCTGGGAGGGAGACAGCATGAAGAGCCTGGGTCATGTGGCCTACATGTCTCAGGTCCACGTGAAAAATGGGACCAGTGAGGTGAGAAGACATGTCCAGGGTGACCAGAACTAACATCAGCTGTTAGATTATTTTCCTTCTAATTGCTGACATTTAGTTGTCTTGGTTTCCTTGATGGAGGAAATGAAGCCTACTAGATATTTCTCCCGCTCTACTATAACGAAAACTAGCAGGACGACATGTTTTTAACTTTAATCTTCAAATTTAGCCCACCTATTAATCCATTGACAATTCAAGAAATACGCAATAATGTTTATGATAACGTTTATCTCTCTTAAGTCCAAGTGACTCAGTCAGCTAATCTCTCCACAGCCTGCATGCCTTTTTGTTCTGTGATGCATGTATTGTTTGACGCAGGTAAGCAGATGGGAGGAAAAGTGAGCGACACCTCGAGTGCTCTAGATTTTGACTAATACAAAGTCTCACTATTAAAATTTAGCGGGGGCACTGATGGTAACTTAAATTCCGATTAACCCAGAAGAGCGTCGTTATTCGAAACAACTATGAAACATGCATCGTAGCCTGAATGTGTTAAAGTGTTCCTGAATATCCATAAACAAAAATGTGTCTGTTTAAATCCGTCCTCCTGCTAATTCAGTGTTCCCTCAAGTGTGAAAACAGAAACCTAATGTAGGCCATGCCCGCCCTGAAAAGTCGTCTCCTCGGTCTTGTGTGGTTTCTGTGTAGGGGTCGTCTTTGAGTCGGTGGTTGGAAGAAAGCCCAAGATAAGATCAACTATCACTGTCGACCACTTTCCATCCACCATATCGGTTACCTAAACTGTAACTCCACATTCAGATTTTTCCGATCATTTACCAAGCAACCGCGTTTCCAAACTAGAATCTGGTTGATAAATTTAGCTGAGATTTTTTGACAAATGGCGTGATGAACGTGTTCAGCTTCAGCCGCCTTTATTTCACTGACAAGTAAGGAAACAATATGAAAACCTTTTGTTTAAGCTGTCGACCTGTTGCGGTACTTTTATTCAGTTGTATTTCTGCCACTAACAGTCTGTGCATAAACTAAGAGGTCAAACTTCAACTTAATGTTTTTATGTTTCTCTTTCGCAGGAAAAAGAAGAGCGTTATCTAATGCTTTTCCCTAACGTGTTAGTCATGCTCTCTGCCAGTCCCCGAATGAGTGGCTTTATTTATCAGGTGAGGTAAAACATACCATGAACCTTCCCCTTTATAATCGATTTTTCTATATGTATCAGTTTTCTTTAAAAATCTAATTAAATTAATTTATGTCTCATTTCCTCTCCCTTCTTTTTGTGGCATTCAGGGAAGACTGCCGCTGACAGGCACCACAGTAACGAGACACGCAGAGGATGCAGACAGTGCCCACTACGCCTTCGACATCACAGGTTTGCTACTGACTCGTCTTCTTCAGTCTGTGCAGCAACAATGCAGTATATTGAGTCATAATCCAAATAAAGAATCTTAGCTCGAGCTCATTGAACGGCCATCGGGCTGTGTCTTTTTTTACACCAGCCTCTCTCCCTGTAAAATATTCATGCCGGTGTCTGTACACACTCAATAAAAGGATGTCAAACTTGCCCTACTTTTTCAAATAAAACCGTTTTGCTACACAGATGAATTTAGAACATATGACTCAGATGATCCAGTAAACACGAGGCCTTTGAAATTGTTGTCCCTCCAACCAGGAGTCACCGAGACATGCTGCTTCACACGCCTTACACTGAACCGTTATATCTCTTAGCTTCTTTGTGAGTCAGGACAACAGGTTTGACGGTGTTGCTTAATTTTGGGGGGCAAATGAAAACAACGATTTAATCTTGGAAATGTAATTTCTAAATGACTCCTGCAACCCCTAAATTAGCTCTGGTATTTGTGGTTGCGGCATGTGTTGACTGTTATCAGCCGTATGGAGCTTTCACTGAAGAAAGTATGTGTGTGTGTTTGTGTGTTGCGTGTGTGTTTATGTGCTGCAGGAAGCATGATCGACCGTATTACGGTGTTCTGCAGTAATGCCCAAGAGTTGCAGGGGTGGCTGGAGCACCTTCAGCCCTTTACCAAAGGAGGCAGCCCCGCAGGAACCATCTCAAAGGTGGGGAAACGTACACACGCACCACATTTACAGTGTTAGGGGAAAACAATAACAAAAGTGAAACCTGCTCGAAACTCGATGAAGTGTGAAAAGTGATGTTTCCTTCCCCCGTTAATTCTCAAACGCTTGCGTATTCCTTCCTTCCGACCAACCAACCGACCCTTGTAGACTGTAGAAGGCAAACCGCTGAGCATGGTCGGCACCCCCACTCACCTGTCCCATCTGGGCAGCCTCAGCGCCGTCAGTCGCGGCCCTCTGGAGCCGCCGAAGATCAGCAAGCCCTGGTCTCTCAGCTGCCTGCGCCCCGCGCCTCCCCTCAAGCCCTCTGCAGCACTGGGATACAAAGAGGTAGGAGTTTTCAAAACAGTTTTTTCAGTAGCACAAACACACCTACACAATCGGCCCTGCAATACCTTGTTAGTCAGAAACCACAAGAACCCCACCTCTTCTACAAAGCCCCCCTCTGTCTGCCTCTTCCGTCCCTGTTTCATTCATACCTACAGTTCTCAGTTTGACATCACATTTTCCACCAAACACACTGATTACATTACGTAAACAGTAACTAATAACGGCTTCTTATTTGACTTGGAGAATTTCCTATGACTCCCTCAAAAAACGTTTGAGACTTTATAAACTTTGTGAAATACTTTCTACAACACTTTGAATTTGAATTGTTGATTCGTACGTTATAACTGAAGATATTTCTTTGTTTGTGTAAAGAAACGTTTTGGTTTGTTCCAGTAATGTAGGCGTATATTTGCATACAGAGCGGCTAAGTGTGATCCGATCACAAGAGGTCACTGTGTCGAGATGCATTTAATTCCAGGCATGAATTGACGGGCTTGAGGCTGTCCACTTGTAATTGGATCCCTCAGAACCGACGGCAAAAACAAATGTATACATCCTGTAGTGATTCAATCTGATCTGTATATAGATTTTTACTCCTTGGAGATGTTTATAACAAGCTGACTTTTATGTGGTCACAGGCTACAGAAACCTTGTTCATCGCTGTGATGGTAACAGGAAAACCCTTTGCAGACAGAGATAAGTGCTTTGCACAGTGCGTGGGCCAGCTAGATAACATACATGGTGAGAGTGAAACACAGCAAGAGATATTATTAGGAGATGATTAACTATGCAGCAAAAGTGGCACGGTGTTAATATGTTCTGAGGAAGTTGATTCTCAGTAACGGACGAATGACTGGCACTGGAGAACAGTGAGCGTGGCAGTGGTTATGAACTACAGTCATATGTTCACTTATGTTTTCTCTGTGGTCCACGTGGGAGGTGGAAGCCTTCACACCTTAAAGTTTCAGTTATAATGGGCTCTAGTCTAAACATATGTGTATGCACTTTTCTGACAAGCTGTGATCTAAAAGTGACTCCAGCTCTTTTTTTTTTTTAACCCTAAACACACACAGACACACTTGCGCGCTCATTCTTTGAGATCAGAACCAAGCAGGCGCGTCGGGTCTTTTTTTTTCTCTGCCCAGCAGAGATTGCATGCATAGTCCTCTGTATACATAACCACTTTTCTGCCAGTCTCCCCATTTCTCCTCATATCTTTCTTTTTCTTACATGAAGTAACCATCCTATTCTGCGTAGACAAAGAATAGGTGAATGGCAGAGGGGTTGTAAAGATGTTCACCATTAACTCTCTATCACATCCTTCGCGCATCATATTTTTCATGCACATTTCCCCTTTTTTCTCTCTTTCTCTATCCCGCCTCCTGTAGAGGATGTCTTATATCATGAAGGTAAGGTGTGTGTGTGTATGTGTGTGCGTGTGTGTGTGGGAGAGGATGTGGTTTTTGGGGGTGGAGGTGGGATGGGGTTGCCTTTGTGTGTGTGTGTGTGTGTGTGTGTGCGTGTGTTTACCCCCAGCGTTGAGCTAGCATGCCCTTGCTCTGTTGGCTTCACTTTCCTTCATTGTCATCTGTTCGTTTCCTGTTTTCTGTAGCGTGCGTGTCTTCTTTTTTTTTGTTTCTCATTCTCTTCAGTGAGAAAAGGTTTCACTCATCGTGTACATTAAATGTTTTCTGTCAAAAAAAAATAAAAAAAAAAAACCCATTCTGAAGCAGCCATGTTACTCATTTCTACTCGAGGTGCTATTTTTGGAAATCTAGACACAGAAAGCAGTCAAGACTGCTGTCACTCAGACCTGGAAGTTTTTTACACATTTGGATTATTAGCAGCCAACATACACTGTGATAGTTTTGATGATGTCTCTTTCACTCCTTTCATCCTTGACGAAAAAAACCCACTGACATTTTGTATGCAGACATTTACATGATAGACAAACTGCATTCACTCCCACGTCAAATGACTCTGCAGTAGTCGATTAGCATCCAAGTCGACATGCTAATTTATTTCCTTTTCCTGCGCAATGCAGTGGCGCGTGTTGAAGAACGCCAGGAGCTTGTTAATCCTCGAACATCGTTGAGAGACTCAAGTAAAAGAGGTTTTTATTTTTGAATGTAACCACAGTTAGAGTGTCAGTGGTCTCCGTGTCAGTACCTGATCCTTGTCAGCTGCCTGACCGGTACTGCACATGTGAAGAGAATGTTACTGATTAAGACTGGATGTCATCTAAGGAGGTATACAATCGGTTGCTTTATACTATTTCCTGTTTTTCTGGCGTGTTCGTGATGATGAACAAAAAAAAAAAAAGAAAGCAGGATGGCAAACCCATCTCGTGGCGATGGGAAAGGAGTTGCCTTTTTTTTGTGGCAGGTTGGCCCTCATTTTAAAAACATGCATACACGTCAACGTTGGTGTAAAAAAGTATACTTTTTATGTTGCTTCCTTGTGTGTCAGCTGTTCTACATTCACTGTATGTAATGTATCAGCAAGACATAATGTGCATTTCTTTTTTACATCGTTGTATAATCCATCTCCATTTGTGTCTTTCCAAATATAATGCTAAACAATGCAATATCTATTCCGTCACCGTACAAACTCAAATACTTCATGTCATAACAGGTGGTAATGATGCTACAAACACTGATGACCCTGTGTGACTATGTTATTGTTTTCAAAAAATTCTGTTTCTGTCTGTCCAGACTGAAACAATAAAAACAGCATTTCTGAATATCTTCACCCTGGCCAGAGTTCGTTTTCGGAGATACAAAACACTGTTTATGCTTTTATTAAAAAATAATGCCCTTGTTCATCTGGACAGGGTCTGGAAAAACCAACCAACACTGCCTGCCTGCCAGTGGCAAGACGAAGTAGCACACCAAGTCTTCACAAATTCATATTAAACTTGTTTTGATTATCATATATATGCAAAATTATGCATCATTTCCTTTTAATAGCTACAACACAAATGTTTGTTGAAAACCTGGAGGGAAACACAGTATGTTGTCCATGTGTAGTGGGGTGCGGCTTTATGAGACATCGCACAAGTCCACATTCATTATTACCCAGGTTTCATCCTGAAGTCATCATTATACATGTGTGCACTGTGCATCACGTACTCTGTGTGCGCTACTCACTGCCAGTCCTGGCACAAAACCGCACACAATGAGTCCCCAGAGCAACAGACCAACAGGGAAAGACCTACAACTCAGGAAAATGTGCGTCGGCATTATAGTAAATCCCAAAGCCGGTTCCAAGACACATGATGCAGTTATTCCTCCTGATTCTCATGAGGTACTTTTAGGAGACTGTGATAGACTTTCGAGATGCACCATGAATTGTTCTTTTACTTTCCAATCGCATGTCTGAGTAAACTACACTGTTCCAGCCCAGCGCTTGGAGCAAATGACATCATGCAAAGCATTCAAAGAATATGATTTTCATAAGTCACTAGTCAGCAACACCTGTCTGCTCTTGGATGAGCTCATCGCCATGACTATGCTGTTGGTTCATTATTCATCACACCTCAGCGTTTTATGTGCTCCGAGAGGAAACAGTCTGTTTCTTTTTTTTTTCGACCCTGAACTTTTTTCGACCCTGAACTAGGATAAAACATTTCTCAGTCATAAAACCACATCAATGTGGTTTGATTGAATATAAAAAAATAATGTGATCATATCTTCGCTTCCTCTCTTGGGGCTTTGTAAACACTGTGCCCACCAGTTAAAGCTTGAATATTTTAGATCTTTTGCTCTCTTCCCCACAGTAGTCAGTGATGTGTTTCATATGAGACGATAAGTGAAAATAAGCGCAATTAAATGTGATTTGATTTTTTTTGGGTTGTCGTTGTGTGTGTAGCTTTCTCAGGCAGGATTCACGTTAGCACAGACAGACTCCCAGCTGGTTCGGTCACAGTCATCACCACATGCTTGCTGCCTTGTTTGTTGATGGAATTTTTTGTTCTTCGATGTTGTTCGTTCTTGAGGGATGTGCATCCTTGTAAGCTTTGCATTCTGTTTGGTTTGGAGCCTTGGCTTTACAGGCGTGTGTAGCGGTATGTGTGTATGCGTGTTTGTTCGTATAGAGAGACGTGCTGACTTTATGCGTTGCACTCCTCCAGGACTCCAGCAAGAGCCCGCGGCCCATGAAGAAGTTCCTGCCAGGCAACAGGAAGAAAGAGCGGAAGCCCTCTGATGATGAGGTTCAAATAAGAAAAAGTAAGACTTCTATCTTACTGTGATATGTAATGTGTGGGCTGATGTGGTTGACAGTTCTTCCTGTTCTTATGAACGTGATAGCTCAAGAACACCTTGAGGGAACTTCAACAAATTTGATACAAGTGGACCAAATTATAAGTCATCAATAAAGGATTATCTCATCCAGTCTTATCTTCATGTGTTGAGCCGGTCAGTGTGTTATCGGATGTATCAATAGTCCAACCTGAGGCCTCTGCTGCCCATTCTGTACATGAACATTAAATTACATTAGAGGGGGTCTTGCAATGTGAACACTCATCAATGCGGTGTGTGCAATTCTTATTATCTGAATATATTTGTTCTCCATGATTGTATCCTGCTCTTTAAACAAACCCGTTCATGTGAGACACCGTCTCCTGAATGAAACCTTGGAGTGTGTTTTTTAACGATACCGATAATCTCCGGTTCTGGCAGGCACGGCCGCTCTGGAGGAGGACGCTCAGATACTGAGGGTGATTGAGGCGTACTGCACGGGAGCCAGCCTGCATCAGACCAGCACAGGTGTGCGTTTGTGTAAGGACCATGCACTCAAATTGCTTCTTTAATGCCTTCTTTGATTGTACATGTTCAGCGGCTGATACAGCCGTAAATCAAGCTGCCCCGTTGAATATGTGCCTCTGTGTGTGTGTGTGTGTGTGTGTGTGTGTGTATTGTGTAAGCAGCGGTGCGGAAAGAGTGTGTCCCTCAGGTGCTTCTGCCAGAGGAAGAGAAGATCATTGTGGAGGAGATGAAGAGCAACGGGCAGACGGTCATTGAGGAAAAGTGAGCGTATTATTACTTCAGAAAATACGCTTTGATTTACGTTACACTGACAAGCCAGGCTTTTTCTTTATTTGTATCTGGATCTTGATTTTCTCTGTAATTAGATTCAGGAATGTGGTATTGATCCTGTAAAGGCTGTCGAGGAATGAATCTTGTTTTGTCCTGTGGTCAGAATTTAGCATAACCTTGATATAGAGACGTTGGCAAGTTAAGATTTAAATGAAAAAAGGCAAAGAAATATAGATACTGTCCAGCAAAACTTACCGCATTTTCTTTTTTTCTTTCTTTCAGGAGTCTGGTTGATGCTGTGTATGCTTTAAAGGATGAGGTTCATGAACTAAAAAAGGTAAACATGCTCAAATGTAGAAACTTCACATTTAGGTGTCAATAACATGGTTTTGTGGCCTACTTCTTCATGGCGCGGCTGTGCTTGTTGACATTTTGAGGTGTTAAAAAATGCGGTTGAGTGCACACTCATTTCATATCGATAGACGAGAATCAATCAAATGTCGCAATCACGTATCAGGGTTCTTTTTGTGTCCCGTTATCAGTTTTTCCAACACTTTCATCACGTATTTTTCAGCAGATAAAGAAAGAGCTGTGGCATGATACATGATTTCCTGCTTCCCTAAACAAACTGAAACTTAGCTACCTTATTAGATAACAGAGCCTGCACCGTTACCTTTACATTCAGAAATGACAATGACAAATATTTGATTAATGAGAAGATCCTCATATTGTTTTCCAGATTTCTTTCTAAACACTTTCCCACGGTGTGTGTCAATTTTTTTCCAGTCCTGTACAATCTGCCATATTCATAATTCTGACTAATATATTCATAATTTACACTTTTTTTCCTTTTAGATTCCATGGATAGTTGTGTGTAATGTACTGTATGAAAACAGTGGGCACAAGTGAAATAGAAATACCTCCAAGGGAACTTTTTACAAATAATGTTTTTTTGCGATCGTGTCGATAACCGCCTTCCAAAACTCTTATCTATTAGCAAGCCCACGCAACCGATGAGTGAAAACACTGAGTAATGACAAATAACAGTCATGATATCAACTTTTTTTTGTGTGTTTATCAGAGTTAAATCTGCATCTGACGTAGCTGTAACCTATTAGTTGGTGTTTCGGCCTCCCACGGATCTTTAATCTTCAATGATTGAATGAATTGGATGTCAATACGTCTGCGGTTGTGGATTTATGATTTAAAACCTCCACATCACTGCAGTTTGTTCCTGTTTTCCTGCCCATTAGTGTGTTATGTCTATGATTGAAGTCAGATGAGCACAGCTTGAAGGAAACATTGCCCCTGTGTGTTCTATGTATATTCCTATAGTCGTGTATTTCTTTTCATCATGGCTTAAATGACTTTTACCATGTTAAGCACAATAGGTTGGCTGTTTGATAGTCCTTTCTTAATATGACATACAAAAAGTCCTTAATTTAACAATATATTAATGGTGATAATATATTAATATATTAATAATATATTGATGATGATTTGAAGAGAAATGTAAAAACTATTATCAAAATAAAAGAAAAACTATATATAAAATAAGACACATTATTAAGTAGTCTAATTTCTTTTCCTTTCAACAGTCACTTCGATATTGTTCATGTCCGCATATGTTTTTTACAGGAGAATAAGTGGATGAAACAGTTCCTGGAGGAGGAGCAGAAGTCTCGCAAAGAGCTGGAGAGAGTCGTCCGGAAACTGGCCAAGCAGAAGAACGACTGTGCTTGGGACGACGCCGGCCACTGAGCGCATCCCGACAATCATCCCCACCCTCACTGTGTGTCTGTGTGAATGGCTATATATTTTTGTAAGCACGCTTGTGGAGGGAAAGGAGAGGGGTCAGGTGTGTGTCTGTGTGTGTGTGTGTGCGCGTGCCTGCATCTGTTTTTTTTTTTTTTTTTTTTTTTGCATCTCCATATTTCAGTCACGCAGAGCAGAGTGGGACTTGCCTCTGAGCTTCTTCGCTTCAGGTGCTGGAGCACGGCGTGACGTTTTGAAATCCGTCTTCCTGATCCAGCCTCACTCGATGAGACCACAAATATATGCAGCTCCGCTACAAACAAGACTGGGATGTTTTTTAAAAACATACTGCCTCTCGGCGACTGGCACTGTGAACACTCCCCAGCACATGGAACTATGTTGGACAAGGGCAGAATGAGTCCTCTGCTGCTTCCTTCGCTTTAGTTGGAAATAGACAGGGGAGTACGAAGCCATCGAGTCCGATAGGTGTTCTCCTGCATGCACTTCTGTTACCAAGGGAACTGATTTTCTTCCCCGTCACATCATGACTTCTCGTTCTGTCATTGTCATATTTTATTGGTCACGAGGAGAGGAAGTGGATTCATTGAGCTCTCGTGAGCAATTTTGTAAACGTTCTAGACATTCGCATCACAAGTTTCCAGGCTGTTTTTTTGAGTCCACAGGTTAGCTCTTCATGTTAAACTCAGTTCCAACTGCAGCCTTTCACTGTTTATTTAAAAACTGCATGAATGTACAGTGTTTCTACAGTATGACTTCTGCATCAGAAATGTGATAATCAAGATATTTAGATATATTAGTCCGAAGCCATCAGGGATGCAGCTGCGTGATAGAGTAGAAAAGGCTTAACTATCTATCATTTATTATACAGGCATACGCAAATAATGACAGAGATGTCGCTCCTACTCTTCTTACTAAAATATATTCAAGTATCATTTTAACATATTAATTGCATAGCCTTGCTTTATTTTGGATTTTCTTTTTTTTAAATACTCTTTATTTATTGTTCACCAAAACATTTAACTGTGTGTTAGCCTTATCGATATAGTTCTGCTGCCTTCACATCTGTCTGGAGTTTTACTCAACTACACTGATGTAGAAAGGCAGAAAATGGACATTTCTTCATCACAAAATAGGAAAAATTTACTTCAATAATGAGTCCAGCTTGAGATTTTTTTTTTTTTTTTTTCTTTTTTTTTGCCTGCAGCCTGTTTGGCCTCCCGGCAGGTTTTCTGCAGAGCAGATGGAGACGGACTGAGGAAATGAACAGAGAGATTTATTTGCGGGCGTAGTGTAGAGCTCAACTGTTAAAGTGCCTCCTGAAGGGGTCGATAAACTTGAAGAGAGTTTAAGACCAGACTGGGACTAAATGCATGATTTATATTGAAAGTGTTACAGGTGGTTTTGCAATATTTCAATAAGAATGACTCGAGCTTAAAGGGTATAATTTAGGGTCTGAAAAAAACATACAGGGCTTTTGCGTGCAGCCTCTTTTCAAGGACCCACAGCGGTACATTTCCTCATGAGGTGTAGTGTGTGCACTGTCAAAACTGTTATCTCCTCCTGCTGCACTGCTGTGCACCGGTGGATGCTATTGAAATGCAATAAGTGACTGCTTTACTGACTGACCGCTGGGTTAGACCCCGGCACGGTGGGCCAGATTTGGAGAAATTGCAATAATAATGAATGAATTAACCCGAGTTTATTAACCAAAAAAGGGCCAACGCGTGGTTCAGCCACCACAGTTAGGCTATTCGTTGTTTCCATTTGCCTTTTTTATTTAATCAAGTCTTTTGGTATTGATGATTGTTTAAAGGTCACAGACCGCGTCCCAGCTCCCGTCACACATGACTCAAACTGTAATATTACTGTAATACTGTACAATCTCTGTTTGCAAAGTGCTTTTTCTGTGTGCACCTCTCACAGGGAGGTCAGCGCACTGTGCAGGATACACGGCAGCACAGGTACATCTAAAAAAAATAAATAAAAAGTGCTTGCTCAGGTGCTGGAGCTGCTGTTTAAAGGGACAATTCACCCCATATAAAAATATAAATATATATTTTTCCTCTAACCTGTAATGCGATTTATCCATCTACTCTTGAACTGGACGGAACTAGATGGCACTCAAAGCACCAGAAAATTAAATTGGTAAAACCTGGTCAATAGTTTGAAACTAATCTGCTGGGGGGTCCTTTTGGAGATCTTTATGTCCTGGGCATGAGCAGGAGTATCGCTGGCCCTGCTTTAACGGTGTCCTCCTCAGCTGTACCATGAGTAGATACGTGCTTCCCTCTGCGCGATGATACTGAAAGAAAATTGGTCCTTCATGAAACTGCTCACCACAAGGTCTGTGGTGTTCACACAATTATCTTGAGTAACTGGGCTGTGATTTCTGGAAATAGACATTACTGAGTTCTTTTTAAATGTATTTCACAGCCACAATTTTGCAATCGTCAGCAGGGTCGCCAGTAGTCTTGCTCGTGCCCACGACAGGATGATCTCCAAAGGTGCTCCAAGCAGATTATTTTATATAACAACAAGCCACAAGCCGAGTGCCATCCAGTTCTATTACATTCAAGAAAAAGCAGACGACATTCTCGCGGTTTATGTCTCCAAAACTCGACAACTTGCAGTTAAACAATGCAGATGGAAAAACGGCTCTACAGGAAAAGGGGAAAAATTTGTTTTTTGATTGGAGGGTGAACTGTCCCTTTTAATTGCTCTTCCTAATAGGACGGTTACAGAGACTGTGCTTCCTGTACAGATGTGTGACTGTCCCGTCACGTGTTCACTGTTGAGATGAACATTATTGCTGTTCCTGTACTTTAAATGGTTCTCATTAAGTACCGCATTCTGTCAGTAGCTTCAGTGAGCACTTACCGGTGGGTTCGATCTCGTTTGTCTCGTCTCCAGACCATCGTGTGTGTGTTGTTGTTGTTGTTTTTTGAAAGGTTGTTCTATGCAATTACTGTTGTTGCAAGTATTGTAATGCTTTGTTTTTTTTTTCTAGACACTCTGTACTTTGTGTTTGGTATGGTCATTCTTTTATTAAAAATTTAATATAAACCGTGGATTTGACATCAATTACCATGAGAAATGGAAAACCACATGGCACGACCTGCGCCTTCCCTCATTCACACTGGAAAATCCACCAAGGCAGGCTTTTCCACGCTGCCTTCAGACACATGTGCTGCTCAGGAATTTGTAGGTTGCTCAGAGTCGGCAGCAAGAAAACCCTTCACAGGATGGAAGAATGACTAGAATAGATGACATCCTGTGAGAGTCTGCCTCTGCATCTGTACACCTCCATAGAGAATCACACTTTCCGTGCAGTGCAACTCCACCACGACAGTGAAACGCACTGCCACTGTAAAGTTTTGTGATGTCTCAGGTGCTAACTTGTGAAAATGCACAGTGCTGCATTATTTTTTTTATTTTTGGTGGGTTGGTGGGTTGAACTTTTTCATATTACTCACTCAGCTCTTTTTTTAACCTTCATATTAGTCACCAGACGTGTTAAAGATGCTCGGACCTGTGGGTTTACAGTTTATCCAGTCGCTAAATGTACAAAAAAAAAAAAAAAAAAAAGAGTTAACGGTTCATTTTAACAGGATAGTTGTGCGATGTCTCTTGTTGACTATGAATCCTCAATACTGGACATTACGTATACATTTCAAACTAAATATTAGCCTTTGTAATGCTTTTTCCTGCTGTTGGTCTAAACTCAATCTTATACAGTATGAAAACCAGCCGGCACTCCTGAGTGCTGCTCGAGTTGTGCAATCCATCATAGTGAATGATTCATTTGTGTCAAAGTGTTACAGTCATGGTGAAATTTAAACTGGCCTGCGTTCAAACTGTCTCCTAGTGTGACAATAAAGAGCAAGAAATGAAAGCTTTATCCTGTGATGGATTACACAACTCAAGACAGTTTCAAGAGTTTTGGTAAATGATTCATGGAGCCTGTGGAAATGAGCTGGAAATCAGCCGCCGCCTGGAAAGAAGAAAGACAAAAAGTGGAAAGTCTGCAGTTTGATCTGAAAAATCACCAACAATAAAACATGTTTGTTTTGTAACCGAGGAGTTATTTAAAGGTATTTTCCTTAAAATAATCAGATGTTGTCTTTGCATTTGACTCAGAAAAAAAAAAGAGATGATCTCTCCTCTACCATTGGAAACAGAAAATGTCCCTTAATGCAAATGTTCCTATAGGTGTACCATCCAACTTTTCATCAAGTCCTAAGTCCTGCTCTAGTAGTATTCTACGTGTTTAGTGGTCTTGTTTATTGTGGCTTGGCCTTCATGAGAAATTGCATCGAAGCTGTGTGGTTTCCTGCGTCCTAGAATGTGAAACCCTTGTGTTACATTCAGAGCTAGAGTGCAGAGCGCGGCAGGCTTTTCGATATACGGAACGTATAAAAGGTTTATATTTAAACTCTATATTTGAGCAATCAAAGATCATTTCGGGGAAGAGCGTTGATCGTCTTCTTAAAGGTGCACTATGCAACACTTTTTTACAGGCCTATAAACAAACAAAGACACGCGCTTTAGATGTACTTGTAAGTCATATTTTTCATTTGTAGTGTAAAAAATTACAGCAAAACCATCTTGTAATTTGAGTTATTGTGGGGTGAGTGACTAATACAAAAGATGTCGCTCTAATACTGCCGATAAATCTAGACATATTTTTTTTTGGTTTACAGAAATCACATATCTTTCCACTATTTAAGATATTCTATATTTTCATGCACGTGTGCATGTGTAGCTCGGCAACCCGAAAAGGATGTGATCCTTTAAATAGTTTTAGTTAAATGTGTGTGTCTACTTTACTTCTAACGAACCACTGAAACCTGCCACATGCAAGACAAACTGAAGAGAAGAGAAAATTCTTTTTTAGATTAAATATCAAAATTTCATTTCACAGCCACGTACATCAATAAATACAGAACAAATGTTCACAATACTGACACAGAAATAAGACTAAATTAAATCTGATTTAATAAATTATAGTTTAGGAAAGTGGTCTCTGTCTCTGAAATCCACTGAAATTAGTTTGCTTTTTGATCCAGTCTACTAAACAGTGTTCTCAGTAGCTTCCATCCACTTCAAGAGCTGTCGCTCTTGAGTTTAGGTCCGTGCACGTGCTCACATTGGAGTCCTACAGTTTGTACATCCCAAAGGTTGTAGATCCGTCATCGTAGTTCACCAGTGAGAGGTCTTGTACCCAGACACTGAGCTGGTTTCCTTTCTCCAGACTGATCACCTCTCCCTGCGAGGCCGTGCACATGCGAGGGATCGCCCCAGACCCGCTGTGGCTGTCCAGGTTGCAGAAGGCCTGCATCACAGTCTTCTCCTCTGCTTCCAGGTTCTTCTTCAGCTTTATCCTGCTGGTCAGGGGGCGCTGAGGGTCTCCCTTGGAGAAGGTCACCCTGGAGTAGACGTAGTAGTCGCCGGGCTGGTTGATAGTCAGCCAGATCTTGCGGTAGTAGTTGATTCCCCGGAGGGTTGAGTGCTCAATGTCCCACTGAAGATAATCCGCTGGAGAGACAGAGGGGCATGTTTAAGACACACAATCTCTTCAGATAGATTGTTGGCTACTCATCATTTCATTTTTTTTTTTTAATGAAAAAATAATGACAATTTAATAGTTTCTTACGTGTAGATTTCACTGATTTGTCTGGTCGCTCAACTGCCATGTGTGCCAAGATTTTATAAGAAGCTTCCTGCTTTTCTGATGCACGATAACTCACTGGAGAAGAGAAGAGAACAGACATCTGGTCAGACACTGTTGAGAGTGAATTTTTTTAAAAGCATACTTAATGTATGAGATCAATTTCTGGTAGAAATAAATGAAATTAATTTACTTTTTCCTTCAGCTGAGAGAGGTCCTCCCTGTGGGGATGAAAAAAGAAGAAGATCAGGCAACAGGTGGATGTTGAATGTAGACTTTCTTATGATACCGATTTTTAAAATAACACATCTGCCCACATGATGCCCGTCTTGCAACAAGACAGCATTGTGCTGTGAAAATCACACCTGAAGCGTTCGAGCATTTCCTGTACACAGTTTCACCGACCTGTTATTTCTGTGCGCAGAGCCGAATATGTGAACCATGAGAAGATCTAAACAGATCAACACTCTAATTATAGCAAGTGCACTGAATGTAGACGGATGCACGCATGAGTATTAAGTTTTATTCTAATGTATTAGAATACAACTTAATACATTTTGAATTAAATTGAAAGATCGGTTTAAAAGTTTTAGTATTTTAAAAGCTACGTTTTTAAGTGTATTTGTACTTTTAATCATCTCTTTCACACATTATTTTACACTTAAAGTAAAAAATATTCTAATTGTAATGTCTTGGAGGATTTCTGTGTAATTACTGCAGTGAAATATTTAGAAGCACCAATTATAAGTTCATCTAAATGGCACTTAGTTAAAGATCTTTACCATCACATTTCTCTGGTACAGATAGATGAATCCGCCGACCGTCAGGAATAAATGCAGCAGCGCCACACCGACCAGAAACCTGATGAGGGACTTGCTGTGGCCTCCTGATGATGGAAGTGAGGCTGGGAAGAGGACCGAGTTGGCCCTGTTGAGGCGCGGAGGCACCGGCGGTGCAGCCAGGCTGGTCTGGTAAGTGTTGATCATGGTGGAGAGGAGGAGTGGTGAAACCTAGAGAGGCCTGTCGTCCGTGACATCCCATGCACTTCTGAGCTGCTGCTCTCTCAAGCAACTGAGTTTTTTTCTCTTGCTACTTCCTGGAAGCTTTGAACTCTTTAACATTGCAGAGCTGTGACCTTTACGTATTCACGCGTGTATCTGTGCCTGTGTGTGTGCGTGTGTGTGTGTGTGTGTGTGTTTTTTTTTGCATTTCCTCCTTCCTCTGTATGTGATATGTGCTTTTTTTTAAATGTCACCAATGCCATGAGGTCTTGTATTACTCAGTATTTCTGTGTAATTATGGCAATGTGTGTTATTTGCCAGTGATAAACCAATTCCTGTGAAGGTTACGTCTATCATGTAGTGTGACATAAAGTACCATAATAGTATTTCAAGTAGGACCCGTCAGACCATCACAAATGGCCTATGTATCAAGTTTTCAGTGGTGTTTTAACACGGTGTTGATGTGTGAACACACCACAGCACAAATGACCACAGCAGCAGCAAATATGATCTAGAGAAATAACTCGGTTCCCTCGTCGAAATCAGTGTATTGGGTCAGTGACACCTAAAGGAAAGCTGTATGTGTGACTATGAAGTGTTGTTAAAAGCACCCAAAAGTCATGATTGAGTGAAAGTAAAGATTTATTTGTATATTTCTGGAAAGCAGTGTAAGTCATGCATACAAATGAAAATCAAAAGTCTTAAAATATCTGTTATTTAGTGTACATAAGTATCAAAAGTACAAGTAAAAGATTAATGAGACATATTTACATTCAGCGTTGTATAAAAAAAAGTCATACTTGAGTAAAAGTAAAGATGTATTGTACTTTTGCGACTTATACTATCAGAGATTTCATGACCTTGAGTATCAGATGTACAAGAGTAAATGACACATATATTTACATGTGTGTATGGTGTATACTGTCAAATAATTTTTAGATCCGATAATCATCATTTTTCTGATGATCAGAATCAGTTTGTGTTTCACTTCAATCGTCGATAAATTAATTTTAAAAGTCACTGCTACACTGGAGTAAAAAGTTCCATCACTGAGGACCAAACGTTGAGCGCTAAGCAGTCCAAAACCAGAGACGCTGAATTTTTCTAAAGTGTTTTGACTCTTGCACTTATCGATTAAGTTCTAACCTGATCAGACTGATTCAGCCGGCTGTCATTTTGCTGAATGCTTGTTTGCTCAGGCACATGACACGGGGTCTCCTTGAACCGCAGTTTATGTAACTCTGCTTGGTTGTGGTGACTCGATGCCTGGCATGAGAGCCACTAATGCTTTTTTTGCTGAACCCACACAGCCCGATGAGGCTACTGTGAAACGTTTTTCATGTGGCGCATTCCCATAGTAGGTCACAGAGCACTGCATGAGACCATTATGCAACTTAGCAAATGCAACCGTGTTGTTGTCGCGCAAACCCTTTTGGCTGCACGAGGTTGCAACACAGTTTGTTTAGTCTCTGCACTTGAGCAGGTCAGTTCAGCGCTTATCTCCGATTTGGGTCTTACAGTGGTGAATTTTACAGCCACTTCCTTTTCTCTTGACTACCAACGCAATACTGGAAATACTTACAGGGTGAGCAGAAAACCCACCTAGTGTTACTGTTACAGCTGCGGGTCTGGTTTTGTTTTTACCTTGCGAGTCTCTGTTTGTGTGTGTCATCATAGAGAAAATGTCATCCTGGAGACACCTATCACAGCAGGAACAACCACAGAAGTGCTCTATCATAGGCAACTGGACCTGTTTCGGTTTCTTGAGGGCGTTTCACCTCTGATCCATGAGTCTTCTTCAGTTCTAACTAACTGGAGGGGAATTTGAAGGCTTTTAAACTCTGTGTGGGTTTCGAGCCATTCACACCTGGGCTCACCTAGCTGCCTCAGCAACCCACACGCAGGCCGGTTGGGTCAACGACCCACAAGTGGCCCTAACGACTCTGGAGCTCAGAGCTCTCAGTTTCAAAGCCTGCGTCTCCACTGCAGTTAGTCAGATCCGAGGAAGCCCCTCGGACGAGAGGTGAAACGTCTTCAAGAAGTCCAGCTGCCTACGATGCACACTTAGATTTGCCATGACGACGATGACCGAAAACCTTTATCAGCATTCCACAGAAGCAGTTTTGAGTGGTTTTCTGTGGTGTCAGTGTTTCTGTTTAGTCATGATAGCGTCACCACCTTACAACATACAGTCATCAAACATTTGGCTGGCGTTTCTCAAGCGCTTTATGCCACATGCGTACTTTAAGCTCTCCAAGTGCAACCAATGTGACTGATGTTTAGAATACATTGACTTAGGCCTTCTCTGTTCAGCGTGCTGCTGGCTACTAACGTTAGCAGGTGCTGTGGATGCTTCCATTTAGCTCAACTTCAGTTTCAGCGGAGTTTCTCAAAATACCCTCCTGCTGCTCCACCACTTCTCTTCCCGATAGTTCCCATTTGGAGCCACGTTTGCAGTGTTTTTGTACGTTTTCACACACTTTTCTTACCTCCTCAGTTTGAGTTTAGCTTGTAGCTAATCGTGGATGATGTCTGCACACGTGACGTGCGCGAACATGCAAAACTGATCTTCATTCCAAATTCTGCAGTATTTTGATTTTCAAAGCAGTCACGTTGCTCCTCCTGAGCTACGGTGTTGAATAATGGGTAGAACTTTTTTTTTTGCACAGCATTCTGACCCCATGCTGAAGTTGACCTTTGACTTTTTGAGTATGAAAATGTCAAAACTTCATCATTTATCCTGTTTGACATTTGTGTGAGATTTTTTATCATAATTATCATTTGAATTTTTTTTGAGTACTGGCTCAAATTGTGTTTTTTGAGGTCACAGTGAACTTGACCCTCGACCTTCAAGCAAGCAAATTGTAATCAAGTTCATTCTCGAGTCAAAGTGGATGTTTGTGCCACATTTGTAGAAATTCCTGCAAGGTGCTCTCGACATATCGGGATGGATGGACGACCAAAAAAACACGGGGGTTCCTCTGCAGACCACTAGAGGGAGCTCTCGCACCGCACATCATGTATGCTGTACCCAGTCAGAGTGTTATTAGAGTATAAAACAATATAAATGTATGCATTTGTATTAAAGCCAGAAAAGATTCTTTATTTCTCATAATAAAAACTAATACAAAATCCTCAACAAAAGAAACTGAATGCTGCCACATACCACACGCAGTCCAGCAAAGCACTGCCAATTATTTCAAGTACTTGAGCGTACAACACATGGTGACGTTTCCACCAAAGGTGTCGTGTAGCTCACAGCTGCCCCTAGTGGTAAAACAAATTCTGTTACACAAAGTATTTATACGTACATATACTATATATAAGACGGTACTTCAAAATCAAAAACATCTTTAATTGTCTCTGGTCTAAGTACGGAAGCCCAGAGAGCAAGAGACAATTACATTTTTTTCAGTTTCTTAGTCTGATCGAAATTATTTTCTCTCCCGTGTTGATGATTTGCGACCTGCTTGGAAAAAAAGTATTAAGAAAAAAAAGTATTTCACAAGAAAAAATAAATAGAAATGTTCATTTGTGAAACAGAGTGAGATTTTTTTTATATATATATATAAGAGAAAAAATAAATGATGTGTGTTTTGGCTCTTTTTTTTTTAAACATTTTTATTTTCAAACATTGTCACAGATGGAAAAAAAAAAGAAGAGGAACTTGGAAACATTATCGTGGTAAAACTTGTTTCCCCCCTCCAGAGCGCACGTCATAAACACGGGAAAGAAAATAAAAAATGAAATGATTTAGATTAGATTTAGAAAATACAGAAAAAAAAATCAATCCTCACTTTCCCCCTCAAGGCTTCCGTATCTAACTGATGAGTGAGGGCGCAGGTTATTTTTCTATAAACTACCAAATACATTCATTGTTCCTGCATGCTCAGAGTCTCTCAGAGAACTGACGACGGCTGTAACTGGATCAAATCTGAACGCATTCACTCAGAACATGTACACTGACGCCTGCACGTGTTGAAGGTCAGCACATGAACCACGCGGCACCGAGTTTACATTCAAGGAGTTGGCGGTGGGTGACATTCATCTGTGTTAAAATCAAGAGCAGGGTGTTGAGAGGAAAAGGGGAAAACGTTGTGTCTTTCAGTTGAACTTTAGATTCCGGACAGAAATTCAGAAACACTTTAACAGTCTGTCAGATGAAACCGATGAAGTAGAAGCTGTCATGGCGTGTAGTGGACGACGAGAGTGTGGCGGTCGTTGTGCCGGCTGCCGAGGGCGGCGCTTCTTGGGCTCCTGAGGATCTGAGGTTGTGAGGAGCTGACGGAGGCTTGTCTGTGGACGGAGAAGAAACCGGACAGCTGCGTCCTCCTTATCGGCTGCTCCTCTCCGTGAGCGGACTGTGGTTCCCCGCTGCACCTCAAAAAGGCCACGAAGCATCTATAAAACTGAAAAGTAGAAGAGAGTATAGTCATTCCACACAAGCATGACTCGAAAGCTATAAACCAACGCTCGGTCTGATATCCTCGTGTTGGCATTGTACCCAGAGCATCAGAGATAACGCTGCTCCAGAAACTGACAAATCGTGTTTTTTCTCAATGCTTATGGACTTGGGGAAACAGACACATGTGGGAGAAGTTATCTCTATCTCCTTGTTTTCTGAGTGAAGGTCCTTTACACAAAGGACACAGCCACGACAACTTGCTCTCGGTGTTGCTCTGAGATCTTCTCTAAACCGAGCCACTTTGAGGGTTCATCATTAGCAGCTGTGTCCTGTAACTATTGCTGTGTTGCCATCTTGGTTTGATGGGGCCAGAAGTGAGCAGAGGGTGGAGCTGGGGAAGATATCCTGATTGCATTTGAATTAGAACAGTTCGTAGCAACTTGCTGAAAGCATACCCGGCTTTATCTTCTATTTGACTCTAAGCTGGACCATAATTTACTGAATCAACTTCATGCGGTATTGAAAGAGACGTGAAACTAGCAGCTGAGACCAAAAAAACTCACGGGGAAACTGTTAACTGAGGTTATAAATCAAATTGAGAGTTAGGGCCATGTTGTTATAAGCTTACATACAACAGGACGTCTTTTTGATACCCTGTTGAGTCGCCCCCTGCTGGCCATCAGAAAAAGTGCATGTCTAAGCTGCACTTCTGCCTCAGCTTCACTTTACAGAGCTGAAAACTCGTCCATATTTTATACCGCTGACAGAAGCCTGAATACCTCTGAGTTCCTCTCTGTGGATGTCACTCTAATCGGCTCCCTACTTTATATTTAGACACAGCCGAGCAGTCATTCCATCCAACACTCCAGTCTAGTGACACATGCAACAGAGACAGTGACGCTCAGGTTACTCCACTCTCCACGCTCACCTGGTTGTTGAAGAAAATGTAGATGACGGGGTTGACGACGGTGCTGAACTTGGCCAGGATGGAGGGCACCACGCTGGCCATGGGCGTGACCAGTCCCGACCTGCCGAAGGTGGCCACCAGCGCCATGATGCCGTAGGGCATCCAGCAGAGCATGTAGCAGGACACCATGGAGGACACCATCACCAAGATGTGCTGCTCTCTGCGCTGAGCTGCCAGCAGGTTGATCTTACCCACCTGGAGACGTGAAGGAGGAGCAGAGGAACAGGTGAGGAGGTTTAAGGATTTTAGATTTTGGGATATTTTGCTTCTGTAAGAAGTCGTCTGTGAGGCCGGTGGAAGGAAAATATCCAGAATACATGTTCAGGTGTTTATTTTTGTTCAGATGTATTTGATGGACAATCATTTAAATGATTTATTAGTTAATATTTAATACACAATTTGCATATTTAAGTCGCTTCTGATTAAAACAAAAATGAAGGAAGAATAGAAGGAAGTTAAATTTGAAATGATTCTTGTCTCATACTGTAAGACAGAAATCTAAACTTCAGTAACACGTACATGCACCAAACTTTCCAGTTTTACTTCTATGTATATTCTGAAGGTTTTTACTGAGGTGGGTTTGTTCATAAATCATTTAAGCCTGATTATAAAACATACTGTCTCTGGAAACATACCAAAATAGATTATTTGTGCCTGTTCGCATTAGTGAGCGATTAAAGAGAAATTCAAAATTCCCTTGATTAAAACTTTTGACTCTACGCTGTAAATTTTAAAAGCTGACTTTAATTTAAAAAACCTCAGAATTACCAAGTAAAATAGACCATCACATTTAAGACAACTTTAAAGGATTAGTCTGCTTCACTTTGTAGTTTTGACGTCATTGGTTTCACATAAAGTCACTTACAGTTTAATATGTCCACAAAATGAAACATGAATTTCAAACCTGCTGTTCAGATTTCTGTTCTGGACATGTACACATAACAATATATTAAATTAACTGATGCTTTTTGTTTAGCTGGTACAACTTAGAATTAATAGTCTGCTTCACTCAGTATTTATCAGGTAATTGGTAAGTCGTCTCTATCATTTCCTGTGAGTCTCTGAGGCTGTAAGGTCAGTGGAGCCAGGTTAGAGAGGCAGACGAGGTATTTTTTTCTTCACCTGCAGGCAATTCTGTGATTTATTTATTTTCCTGCACCCTGTTTTGTCGGATCCATCCCCTGATATGTTCTATGATTGATAGAACCGACTCTGTAACCCACTTAAAAACAGGATATGTTTTTCTTTAGTGCCATCAAGTGGTAGAATCATAAAAGACACGCTCATGAATCACACCTGAGAGCGTCACGAAGAAGAAAATGGGCTGCAGGTATATGTGACCGCCACATGCGCTCTGACGTGTTTCATTACCTCCTTTCCTGCTGTTTTTCTCCTCGGCGACTGAACCGCTGCGGCCGTGGAGGATAAATTTAGCTCAGATAAGCCGAGAGCCGTATCTGGTCTGCGGTGATTGTCACCTCCTCGGTATTGATTTCAAAAAGCCCTCTGGTCTTGTGTAATTACTACTGTGATGCTCATCGCAGCGTATAATAAATAAATTGGGGTGTCTGCCAGGTGAAGGAGGTCCTGCAGAAGAGAAAAACCCTGTTTCTGCCTCTCACACACTCAATTACACTTCACCTTGTATGATATTTGGTCAAAACCTCTGTGGACAGTCGATCAGCTGTGATTCCTGCAGCGACATCACAGTAATTCTGTCTTTTACTGACCAGAGACACTAAATATTCACATCACAGCATATACAATATATATTTATATATTAGATGTTTATTATTATTTTCCCCTGTAATGTATTTCTTGTTTTTATTAGATTGTAGCCAACTGTTTGTCTTGGTTTTTCTGATTTTCAATTTCTTTTGTCGTAGTTTTTCTCCTTAAAGATATAATACGTAACATTTTCCAACTTAGAAGATCTACTTCAGTTATCCTCAATGTTTCCAATTTATAAAAAAAAAAAAAAAAACCCAGAGAAATTCATAATTTAATGCGTTTCATTTGGTCACTTGTTGCTACAACTTCTGGGCAAAAACATCCAAAGATACATCAGAGAGGGTGGAAGCTGGTGGAAGTGACTAAACGTAAGGTGAATAAAACTTTAAAGGAGACCTATGCGTATATGTTTTTTTTCCTTTTCTTCAGTGTTTTATTTAGGTTCCTGTGCGCTTAATAAATCTTGAAAGTTCAAAAGGCCAAAGTCCACATGTACAGAAGCTCTTCTCTCCCACAGAAAACACTGCTCCTCAAACGCTTCGTCAGAAACCCTTCCCTGTAATTTTGTGACTTTTTGACATCACACCACGTCACCATGTCATACATCGGTGTAATTTATGCCTAGCGGCTGCTTGGCATGTGCAGTTATGGTGTAGCACAACTGCTTTGTTGTTGTTAACGCTGTTGGCTCAGGCGTGTGTGAGCTGACCAATCAAAGGAAAGTATTTTGGAGCGGGGCCTTAAAGAGACAGGAGCTGAAACAGAGCTGCTGCACTGGATAGAATATGAATACTGATTTGTTTCTCTGAGCCTTGACGCATATAAAGTTTTTGTAGTAGATTATAAATCTGAAAATTAACCTTATATGTCTCTTTTTTTAGATTTTATTGTCTACTTTACTATTGTATTTTTATCTTTATCTCTTGTTTCCATTCATGCTGTATTTCTATTTCTACTTTGCACGGAGCATCTGGAACAAAAACAATTTCCCCCCGTGGGATTAATAAAGTATTCTGATTCTGATTCTGATCCTGATTAAAATAACATATGGTGCGTTTAAGGGAGCAGAGGTTCACAGGGGAGCCTGTGGCTTCTTGATCTTCCTGACACATCTCTTGTCTGCTCATCATCTGTATTCTTTGAATTGTTTTTGGAATAAAATTCTATATCTGTATCAGGGAAATGTGTCGATTTTCAATTCAACAGGCCTCAGATATGCCACAGTAAATCTCTGAAAGTGTGTGTGAGCTCGTAAATGAAGCTCTACAGACGTCATCCTGAATGGAATTCAGTTGTAATGCTGTCACGTGAAGAGAAAAGAAGAAAAATCCAGTCTTGAGCCATGCTGATGCTGTTAATATAAATGTCACCGCACCCTCTGACGTGCCACTTTAAGCTCCCTTCAGAAGGATCCACAGACTGATTGCTCAGTTTCTAGGAAAACGCCTAAAGCAGGGCTCTCAGTCGGAGGGCGACTGGTGAGCAGCTGATCCCCCCATTCGCCAGTACAGTAATCAGGTCTGCAAAGCCCCTCTGGGCTCTGACTCCCTCGGGTGAACAGAGTTTAAAGAAAGAAATGGAGGTGCTTACATAATAGCAGGTATCCAATAGTGACGGGTCTCTGCCATGATCTAAAAATACCCGCTGGGTGATTCATTGATAGGAATAGTAGCTACGAGGTGCATGTAGGGACCCAATGTCAGTTGGAAGCCCTTAATAAGCAATTATTTGTACAACCAGCAGGTTTATGTAAGCCGCACCAAGGAGTGGATGAGTCACTGGAAACTGAGAGGGGGTCACTGCCAGGCGAGAGCGCGCTCCCCTGAAGACATCGCCCCTCATTCCCTCTCCTGCTGGATAAATTGGTTGTAAGATTGTAAACACAGGGCTGTGGCTCCCAGGATTATCTGGCTCGAAGCTCCTTGAAATTACCTTGAAAACACACAAGCAAGTGTCAGCAGGAGTCTGACAGCCATCACTCAACCTCTGAGCCACCATCTTTATGCCCTAAGAGCACCGTGACAGCTTGAGAGCGTCCACAGAGCCATTAAGGTGTCATAGCTGAGCACATGGACGGGGTGAAAGTGACAGCTCTCTTCACGCATCCTGTGCCAGCTTGTGTATCGCTCCGAATCGTCGCACATGTGCGTATCGTTTACTGGCCAGGACATTTGAAAACAATTATGAAGCGGGAAAAGTGGGACAAGTGAACAGAAAACACCGGTGAAGTTGAGAGAAAAGTGTCTCGGCACCCATCAGGAAGGTTTTACTGTGAAATATAAGTGGAGCGTGACAAAGTTAATTGTTTAAACACATTTCACAATTGTAGGCACAAATATAGCATCTGCTAATTGATGACACACATATCTGTATTTAGATTTAAGTCACTCTGACTCTGAGCTGCCATCTGTTGCTAAGTGACTTGTGTTCCCATCACTAATGCACTTATACATGAATACACAAATTAATTTTAAGTGTTTCCTTTATGGTGTTGTGTCCCCTATAAAACACTCAAACAAATAATCTGTTGAAACGCTATTTTTACAGGTGTGATATATAAAATATGGGGGCGGCTTATCGCCAGAGATGACAACAGGACTTACACACGTGCATTAGTGTGTGGAGAGATGTCAGAGATGTAAACAACAGCTGTAAACAAGAGCCGTGAGTGGTTAGGGGTCTGGTGCCTTGCTTAGGGGCACCTCAGTAGGGCCGGGGAGGTGAACTGGCGCCTCTCCAGCAACTAGTCCATGCTCCGTACTGATTCTTCCGAGTGGGTCTTGAACCTGCAATCCTCCAGTCCCTTAGCCAAGTCTCCATATACTTAGCCATGAAGCCAGTGGCCCTAGAGACTGTCAGGACCAGGACATCGGATCACAGGGTGAGTCAATGTGGGCCACTGGGCCCAGCTCAACTGGATTTTGACACCTGAGAGAACTGAACGCAGCCTCCAAGACCAACTGAAGTCAGGAGGTAGAGTACAGAGGTGATTTACAGTGGCTCTGACCAGGACTATGACTTCTGGGAGGTGACAGGAGAGAGTCGGACATCAGCAGCTTTGTCTTGTTTTGTCAGTGAATATGTGAATTAAAAATAGTTTTCAGTACTTGAAAGTATGTAAATATTGTTAAGAACTCACCCTCCTGATTGCGACCAGGATACGTCCGTACGAGTAGAACATGAGCAGTAGGGGCAGCAGCAGACAGAAGATGAAGAGACACAACACATAGGAGACGCTGGTGGCCGAGCGGAGGTGCCACTGGACGGAGCAGGTGGTGCCGGGTCCCTCGGGCCCGTAGCTGCTCCAACCCAGGAAGGGCGGCAAGGTCCAGAAGAGAGAGTAGATCCAGGTGCCCCCGACGCAGAACCAGGCCTTCCTGAAGTCTGAGATGTCGACCTTGGAGGAGTGCAGCACGGTGGTGTAGCGCTCATAGGAGAGGACAGACAGGGACACCAGGGACACAATGCCTTGAAGAGGGAAGACAGATAATGACAAGAAATGATCAATGATAGCAATTATTCCTGACAAGGACTTTTAGCCAATGACTGCACTGGAGCTGCAATGAAACAAGACATTTGGGGACGTCTTCCTCAGGTCTTTGGAATACACTGATTCAAATATTTCCCCATTTTCTGATACGTCCAAGACCAAACATCTGATTGATTAATCAAGAAAAGAACCGATTAATCACAATGAAAACATTGATGGTTGCAACCCAGGAGTGCAGTTGAGGGGCAGCCCAGTCGCCAATTTAAGATGTTAGCAGTTAACGTTTCAGACCACTGACACGTTCACATTTGTAGGTAATTACGAAATTTCTACACTTCACGTCTGAAGTTCACATAACATGTTGATGACCTGATTGTCATGGAGGCCACTATGGAGTTACAGGTGTTACATTGCTACTTTGCGTTTGTTTAGGTTCAATTTTCTGTTTCTCTCTCGTCACAACACTGCGCTTACGGTCTTCTATAGGTTGTGGCACAAAAAAAACGCTGCGTAAGGGTAAGAAAATATCACAGTTTGGCTTAAAATAGCCAACGGAGTTTCGATCGCCATAACAACAGCCGGAAATCTCCCCACAGAGTTGAACTTGGCGGACTGATGGCTCGTAATAACGCCACCACTCTCCAGCTACCAATGTGGAAGTCAAAGAAAGAAAGAAAGCAACTATGAGTTTATTGAGCTGATGTTATTCCTGATGTAAACATTCATATATGTTACATGTTTACCATGAAGAAAGGTTTTTAATATTCCTAATATTTAAGTCCACAGCACTCGATCCACCTGACAGTCTTCAGTATGTGCGAGAATTATACAACATTATATAAGCATGTGCTTCCCTTTATTCTATGAGTCCTGACAGAGCCGTGATAGCTGGGAACTAAATGTACTGTACAAATCAGAGGGGGTAATTATAGTGTAGATATTACTGACTGACCTCAGCTCTGTGACTGACTGCGGCTCAGCAGCGTAATGTGTGTGGGAAACCGTTCCTGTCGTCTTTTATTGAGACAGACATCTTAAAGGCCAAGAGACCTTCAAGGAGAAACATAATGTTCAAGTGCTGCCATTTATTCTCCTTTTTCAGCCTGCGTGGCTGGAAATGTCGTCTGTCAAACCTCCTCGGTCCAGACTGAAATATTTCTACAGGATGGATTTGTACAGAAAACCATCGTTTCCACACACTGAATCCTGAAGACTTGGTCGACCTTGTGCTTTTTTGTTCTGTCACCATGAGGTTTACACTTGATAGATACGTATAAACAACGTCAGGAGTGGTTGCAATACTTCTAGGCTATATTGCGATATATAATTAACACCTTGATTCTATAAAACCTCTTCAGAAGTGCTTTAAAGTGCCGGGGCGACGTCATCAAATATCACAATGTTTCTGACCAAAAACCTCGATACTAATATCACAACAGTATTATTATTGGTATGGTACAACCATCCTGTGTTACACCTGTAACTGGTCTGATGAATGGTCACAATAACATGAATGACACATTATCTTTGTCATTTTGAGTATTTGACTGATTCATTATGTAAATTTTAGACATGCCATAACCGTAACGGACGGCTGTAACAGTGGAATAACGTTTTCTTGAGTTATTGGGAAAATAACAATAGTTACACCTGTCCCTCGTCTCACCTATCGTCACAAAATATCAACACAATTACATTTTGGTCAATAATCATCATTAATATGGATAGAAGAGAACTAAGAAGGTAAAGTATCAACACAAGTACACTGTCACAGATTTCACTGTTAAACTACAGTAAAACACTGGCAGCTGCAGGCGCCAACACGAAACTGTTATTCTACACTTAATGTACTCTCAACGGTTTATTACTGTAGAAATATTACAGTAGTGGCGGCCACAGTTGCCAGCATGCCAATTTTCCTACTGTAATTGCCGTAAAACAGTTTATTACTGTAAAAAAACATTAAATTACTGTATATTGTGATAGTCACAGTATAATACTGATACTGAAACCTGTTGTTACAAGTAGCACGTGTTCCTCGGAGACATCCGAGGGTGCACATTTTTCTGTATTTTTACAGCAGTACATTGAAGTTACATTAAAGAAAATGGTAAGTTTAGAAAATTACATTATTTATAGGATAACTACAGTCTGAGACAATATGTAGTCTCATATCATGATAACGATTTAAACACTGCTCACAATTACTCAGTGGCACTGGGATTGTGTGACATATCTGAATTTTTATTTGTGTTTTGGGAATATTTTTAGGTCTCCAAAAACACTGGCACACATTTCATTTGACAGTAATTGCACATCCAAGCACATGCATGTGTGCAACTTGGAGGTCAAAATATCAGTTTTTCTTTCTTTTAATTAAATTGAATTCAAACATGCCCATCTGAGTAACTTTCTGGATTCTCTATAAATCCTCCCACATTCAACACAAGCGGGTGCAATACAACAACAAACTAAACTTAAAGTTCCAGATTGGTATTTTCCATCACATGCCACTCACCGAAGAGGGCGTTGGCGAACCCGTACCACTTGCACCCCTGCTCCCCGATGAGCCACCTGCCGTGCAGACTGGCCGCGAAGCTGAAGGGGGTCCCGAAGACGCAGACGAGGATGTCGCTCAGGCTGATGTTGAGCAGGATGAGGTTGATGGGCGTCCACAGGGAGCGAAACTTTGCGAAGATGAGCAGGACGAGGAAGTTGCTGAGGATTCCCGCCACTAAAATGAAGCCGAGGCATACTGCCACCACCGTGTGGCCGGTCCGGCTCAGCCCGCCGGGGCTCTGGTGCGCCGGGGAGTCCGGCAGGGTGGACGCGTCGGTGCTGAGGCTGGAGGTGGAGGAGGTGGAGGAGGAGAGAGAGCTGTCTGTGGTGCTGAAATTGCAGCCGCGTGTGTGGAAGACCATAGCAGTGAGTGCGGAGCGCAGAGGGATGGAGAGGAGGTGGACACAGGCGCGCAGAGGGAAGCGCAGAGCCCCAGTGCAGCCGCAGCAGCTCCGCACGCTGTGAGGGCCGATATGAGGCTGTTATTACAGTGTGAGGAGAGGTGAGGCTGCCCTGTGCCCTTCTTTATACCTCTTTAGAGTGTGTAAATACCTCCACCCACATCCCCGTTCCACGCGCAAACACTCACTGACTGTCTCTCTCCTCTTCCCCCCTTTTCCTTAGAGACCCTCCAGTTATTATAATGAGTCTTTTTGATCACAATGGCCTGTGCAAATACAGTAAATCCCCACAAAGTCACCGCTTTCCAGCTGTGAATTAAATCTGCATGAGCTACACCAACTTGCTCTGGATTGTATAGGAATTTCTCAGATATAGGCCAGATTGTCCAAAACCGAAGTTGTGATTTTTTTTTTTTTTCGGTCACGGCGGAGAGAATAACTGAGGGTGTTCCGCTCCAGATACACAAACTCTCTGCCTGCATGTTGTTGTTTTTTTTTTGCTAAGCTGTGCGTTTCACATTCATCACTGCTTTCTGTGCCAGACGGCTGCACACAGCTGAGCACAAAGTAAGTCACCAGGCAAAGAAAGTTTCACACCTGTTCAGCAGTTTATTTTGTGCACAGCAGAAAGCAAACTCCACAATAACAGAAAAGAACCAGTCCACAGTTTGTTTGTTGGTCTTATTTAAATTGCTGTAATCACTGGTTATTATTGATGTGTGCATTGTGTGAACTTGACTATAACTTGTCTAAGTTGATTTATTGTTGCATGTGACAGAAGTGAAGACGTCTGCACTTCTAACCACAGAACCACATCCACAACCACAAAAACAGACACAACAATGGATCGCTTCACTCAAGCAAACTTCAGATCAATGTTAAATGTGAAGTTTTCATGGTGCAACCATCACAATTTCATGGTATCGCAGTATATGGTATTACACAGTTATAATACTTATATTTTTTGTCACAATGACCCTTAAAAGAGTGAAAACAGGGGTCTCATACTGTCTTTACCCCATTACCCCCCCTCTTCCATCCAGTCAGCGACCTGACGTAAAACATATAATACAATTTTATTTTTGTTGTTGCTTCACACTACTTTGAACAATGCTTTCATATTCAATTTAAAATTAAAACACAAGTATATTATTAGCCGTAGTTGAGCAAGTTGACTTTTATTTTGAAGTCGACTCTTTACAGGAAATGCAAAGTGTTCAGTCGCTTATCAAAAAGTGCAGCTACAAGAGCAAAACAGTGGCCATTTTTTTTCGGCATTTGTAGACCGCGGATCCATTTGAAACAAACAACAAATGCTTTTATCATAATCTGACAGAACGTTTTGTTTTAAGAGATACAAAACTTGATGCAAAACTTGAAATATATGTATTTCAATACAGTAAAATTCAATACGCAGACTGTATGATTAGCAGAAACATGGCTGTGCAACATGATGCCTGCTCCCTCTGTAGATATTAAGAGCTTATTATAAAATGAGGAAAGCACAATGATTTTAATCTTAAAGTGATTATAGATTTATGAAAACATCATCATCATCAAATTATTAATCCTTCACACTGGACCATTAACTGTGCCAAAACACCAGTATAGTCCTTTAGACCAAACCAAAATTCAATCACATTTTTGGGGTATTTCCTTGATTTTTCATTCAAATTGAAAAGCAAATTAGAGAAAATATGACAGAACACAAACATTAATAACACATTTAATAAGATCATTACTCGCTGACACGCCACAACCCATCGCCTTCTTTACTCGTCTTATTAACGACTACAGCGGAGGGACTGATGTCACTCTGCTCTCTGGCTCCACCATCGGCGGAGACATCGCTGTAACATCTTAAATCGCTATAGTCGCTGGTGACAGATGGAGACCTCACGCAGCAACCGTGAACACCTAACGCCTAACGCCCTGTTGCTCTGCAATCAGCATCATTGACTTTGGTGAAAGCTCGATGGGAGAGTCATCAGTGCAGATTCAGTCCCCCCCTCAACGCCTCGTCCCCATATGGGCCTCAGATCAGCCTGATTACTCAGGGGAGGAAGAGGGATTATGGTTTTCCAGCCTTGTGGAGTAATGCAGATTGTCTCAGCTTCTTCCTCCTCCACACCTGCTGCCAATCTTCTTCTTATCGTATTTGAAAAAAGAGGCCAGCGAGATTCATAAATCGTTAACAATAAGCTCTTTAAGTCCATCGCTGCTGCAGCTTCTTCTGCCCCTGAATTTGACTTCTTTTTTTTTACACGCCTTACTCCATGTGAGCTCTTTAAGGCAAAGAGTAATGAAGTGTTCTGCTAATAAGCACCTGCTGTTATGCTGAGCTTGAGTTAAGAGAGTGCAGGGTTATTTTTACCTGTTCGTTTATACATCTGCATCAGGAAAAATGTCTTATTCATGTGCTTTTCTTTTCCCGGTCTGAATTTTATGCCAGAGAACAATAATTTCCTCTTCTTTCAAACTTTCCGGCAGCAACAGTGAAGTCTGATGTTTCATAACAGAGCTGAAGCAGCAAGCCAGGTTAGTCGAGGACGACGGGGATGGCTCCTACGTAACGCACGATTGTTTTGTTTGAGAATGCATCAACAATCGGTACTTTGTCTGGAGCGAAGCCGAAGGAGCTGCATCTTTCAAAAAGCAAAGAAGAAAAGCCAAATGAGGATTAACAACGACCGTCCATCCATTCTGTCTTGTCTGACTGTCTGAGGGTTGAGAGAAAAATCTCAAAATCTAACCATCACAAACAAACTAAGTGAAGCACATTTGCATGATTTTTGTTGTTAAAACCAGAGGCTGCTTAATATCCGTCACGGTTTGGTGTTCGGTTAGTCGCGTCTAGTCCTGTTTTATTCTGCAGTTACATATCCTCTTGTGTTTTCCTACTGGGCTCTTCCCCATTCTGATTTTCCCCCCAAACCTGTTTCACATCATCCTCATCAGTGTCTCTGGACCTGCACCTCATCCCCTCGTTAGTTTAGTTTGTATGTAATACTGTGTTTTCCCCACATGTTCGTCTGCTCTCATGTGTTCATGTTCAGTTTTCCTCGTCCCTGCTGGAAAAAACAGCATAGACCAGCAGTGAAACACAACATATGCTGGTCTTGCTAGTGACTGGTCACCACCAAGATCAGCATATGTTGTGTTTTAGTGCTGGTTTTGGTGCTGGTCTATGCTGGTTTTTCCCAGCAGGGGTGTCAATCGTGCATTCTGTGTTCCCCAGTTCCTGTTTTACTGCTTTAATTCCAAGTATTTTGTTGCCTACGATGCAGGACTTCGAACTCGACTTTTGTTCTGTTACCTTCCCGGCCGTGTCTTTGTCGTGGAAATAAGTAGTCAGTCTGCACTTTAATTTGATTTTGAAATTAAAATCTGTCTGTCTGTACCAAAATCAGCTATTTGTGATTTTTATAGCTCTGAGCTGTTTTTGTGCAAAGATGACAGATATTCTCACCAGGCTCGGTCACTCAGACAAAATCAATAGAAAGATATTGGCTGATACTCAAAGAAAGGTTAGAGAATGATGAAGCAAATTCATAATTAAAGCGCTGTAGGAAAGAAATCTTTTCAGACAAAGACCCATAGAATACGAGAAGAGCCAGAGCCATGGTGCAGCTGCTGAGTGAGGTTATATCACAGGATTGCTTTGTCGAGCGTGTATTGTTGGTTCTGAAATGCCCCAGAATATAGATCCTCAATTTACCTGTGGCTTAGCAGTGGTAACAACTATAGACACAAACAAAACAAGCGGACAAATAAGATCCTCAGACACTGCGAATGAGTCAAGACATTGTCCGGTTGATATATAACTGATAAGGTTAAGGACAAAAATACATTTATGACGCAAAAACATGAACAATTTCCAGTGTTCTGTCCTCTTGTCAAAAATATATATCTTTTTTCTTGCCTCAAACATGGAAATTATCCCTGACGTCTCATGAAAGACACCCACTGTGGTCATTGGCTTGGCAACTTTCTCACCTGCACTGTAACTCCACCTCCATCCCCTCCACCTCCTGATATGGTCATAAACAAGCAATGTGAGTGTGACATGACACGCTCTGTAGACAAGTCCACATGGTACATAGCCTGTGGCTTGTACAAATATGAATATATCAGACGTTATCTGCTAACAGCTAGAGTGGAAATATTGAAATAATGATTTGTAATCCTTGTCAATCATTATTCCAGAGGCTGTTTTCAACCAGAGATGAAAGAAATAAGGAAATAGTAAAAATGAGTTGTGTAGAAAGTCATTTCCGTTGCATCTTCTTGCTTTTGTTCAGCAGATGGTAGATACATTTATCACCCGAGCTGATGAGGAGGCGACACACAGATGCAGCTTGGGAGATGGTGCCTATACACCGTATTGTCTACAGAGAAGTCTATTTATAGCTGTATACTCATTGTTGTTGTGTGAGCTCCTCGGTGTTGACAGTTGAGGTATTTCTCTGCTCAGGAAATGATGAATCCTTTGACTGAGACCCTGAACACAGACTCATAAAAAGGCCTCCTACTCCCCCAGTGCCTGCACCTGACTCGGGGTCTTTGAGCCCTCGGGAACATTGCCCAAAAAAGCCATTTGGTAACCCATTAATGGTGAATACTGTACCAGATGGGAAGGAGCTAATATTAGCACAGCGCCATCAATAATCCACCCACTCGTCATATGGAGATAACAACTGCTCCATATGTAGCTGTGAATGGTGCCTGTAGTAAACTGTGGATACTGGCGTCATGTGTCTCTGACCGAGATACTAATCACATCAGAATCATCATCTTAACATGTGTCAGTCGACAAGTACAGGCAACAGAAACAGTCCTGGTCCTTAGTGTTCAAATGAATCAAGGTGAAAACAAAGCTCAGCGCGTCTTGGCGTGTTTAATCTTTCAGAAAATGCCTACATTTCATTTTCATGCAAATAAATCGGAAGGATGATGATAGTTTGTCTGTTAATCTAGCCGATTTTATACTGGGCAGCAAGCCGCCAATTTGGCCGTCCTTTTTGCGGCTAGGTCCATGAATTTAGACAGACCACGGTATATTGAGGGTCTGTTTTGGTCCTTAAATATGACGCCTAGGAGGGTACACTTTTTTCCACCTCCATTGATATGTAAATCCAAGTTGTCGATATTCCGGCAATAGTGTGAGGTGGGCGGAGGTGTCGCTGACGTGCACTGTTGTGCGACCCACAGCCGGGAGTTTTAAAACCAGGAAACAGCTGATCACAGCAGCCAGTTCATCACCTCATCCACGGACGTCAAGTTGAGCAACTGGAATGCCGCTGAGATCCGGGAGATGCTAGCCATCACAGCCGAGAGAATCCTCAATAACCAGATCACAGAGACTGTGTGCATTGTTGTTTTGAAACTCACACTGGTATCAACAGGCTAAATATTCTTCCAACGCACATGTTGTACGTCACTGTTCACGGCCAACTTCGTGCTTCACGTCACGTCACATGTTTACGTCTACCCCAGTGGCGGCTTTTCTGAAAATAAGGAATACTGCGCCTCCCTTTCACATAGACGAGACAGCAGATTGCAGCGTTTACCTAGCTGCAAATGTGGCGCATTTTCTAAATAACACGGGCTTCAGATAGTTCCTTAGTTCCACTTCCAGATTTGTTTTCTGACTTTCAGTGCTGATGTTAGCATTTAGTAGAAAGCTCTGCTCTGATATAAGGCCCTGCCGTCATGACTGTCGACCCTTGTTTTCTTCTCAAAACATCATGATAATGTTAAATTGACCAGTGTTCAAAATTCAAATTCATTACCTTTTTTCTGAGAGTGCCCATCGCTCCAACGAGAAAATTATTCAGCTGTCACTTTGTTGTTTCGACCGCTCTGAGTGACAAAATGCAAATCCTCGTCCATGCTGCTCCCACATTCCAACTTGACACACATAAACACACCAAAACTGACTTCCGAATGGGAAAAGTTGGCTCATCCATGCGTGCGCACGAATGCAGCATTATCCCTACTGATGAGAATAGAATGCAATTGTCTGCAAATGGCCGTCTCATACCAAAAGTTTACATCCATTGACTCAGACAGTTCAGGCATCAAAACTAGGCATACTTGGTCTAGGAAAAGATTGTTGTTTGAGTTAGAATGAGTTATTGCCAGTTGAGTTAAAGTTACCTGTAAGCTGCTGATAGCAGTGTGTGTACTTTCAAAACAAGGCAGTGGGAATGTGTGGTCGGATTAATGGGCTGTCAGACAAACAGGCTTTCAGACCAGTGGGACATGCTTTGGACTGTTGGGCCTGGTGCCATATTTCCATCCATTCACACAACATAAAGTTCAATTAACACCCTTCAAAAAGTACCGTCTGTGTAAAGGTCTAATGAAGCTCCTCATAGAGCCTCAGGTACAGTTCAAATTCAAGATGTGAACATTTTTCCATGCTGAGTGGAACTAAAAACACTCTCCGCAAGTTCCACATCTTTTAATTAGACTCTGCCTGCACCGTCTTTGTCTTGTGAAACAGCTCATGTGGACTTGTGAAGAGGTGAAGGAACAAAGCGGTGAGAACATTAAGGATGTCGATGATGATGAACAGTGTGAGCATGGACTCATTCGAAGCTCATCTCAGCCTGACACAATTTAGAAACCACAGTCAGAGAGGCACTCTAGTGACGCCTTAATGGATTTTCTCGCTCAACAGACAATCTCTACTCAACTACTCAGTGGGTAGTCGTACACGTTACGTATATAAATCTATAGGACATGATGTAAGTGCTCAAAGGAGGAAATATATATATATAGACATGATAAATACACTTGATATAAAATATAGCCTTGATATGTATGAGGTTGTTTTCATGTTGATTATAGCAATTCTTATTTGAAAAAAAGAAAAAGGTCTTTTTCCTGAGTGCTTTTTATTCCCTCAATGCTATTTTCTTTTATAACTGTCCAGTGAATGTACTATTCACAATTATATAATTCATTTCATAATGTGTCCTTTATTTTTTCCCAATGTTGAACACCTTAGGTTTCACCAATACTGACAGCTAAACGCAAGATAAATCATGTGCGGTGGGGGAAGTAAGTATTTCAAATTAATTACTGAAAGGCGAAATGAGTCTATATTTAACTCCTGCGTACTGTTTAATAGTAGCCATATAATAACCAAGAAGAGCGAGTGGTGCACTCGGCTTTGTCTCTGTCCATTCCACCTGACCGGAGACGCAGTCAGGCTGGTTGTGGTTTACGTTCTGTTTTACGTTAATCTGATGGGTGGGGTAGTTTTTAGTTCTTGTGGCTTTGGTTCAACTGCGTTTAATTGTTTTCTTCGTGTTCGTGCCCGTCAGGTTTGTTTGGTTGTTGCTTAGTAATAAATGTATCTTCCTTTAAACTACAACTTGCTTGATTGTTTCTCGTAAGACCTCTTTTGGTGGTCTTAACATTAGTTTAGAATATAATAATGTGCTATATTTTATACATTTATTATATGTTTTAGATGTGTAAATCTGAAAAGTAACCATAGACGCCAAATAAATGTAGCGTAAACATGTCAATGTGCAATATTTGCCTCTAAAATTAGCAGAAGCATAAAGAAGCATAAATGGAATGTAGTTAGTTGTCAAAATTGCTCATAAGTTGACAAAAATGTGTCACTTCTACTACTGATGATTCCTTACAGAGCCATTGAAAGTGTGTATTTTACATTTCTGTATTAGAAATCCATCTCTACTTAACACTGAGTGATGTTTGAGGGTTTTCTCCTTTTATTTGTCTTCTCAGATATTAATTCAGCGCACATTTGTATATGATTACATTTCAATTACACTGCATTACATAAGATTACAGGAACAACATCACACAACAGTTAAAACAACACGTCCTTCATCCTGCCGTCCTTCATTTTTTTTGTTTTTTTGTTCCTTCGGGGTGTATAACATTGAACTAAAGAGAACTAAAGGCAGACATTAACATCGACATTTATACACAAGAGGCTCACAATGTTCACACTTTAACTTAATACTGGTCTATTTTTCTGGTATAGGCCTGCTAAGAGAAAAAGCCCTTCATCCGGCTCCAAAAGCAAAAATGGAAGCAGCTATGTACACAGTGTAACAGAGGAGTGACAGAGTCGAAGAACAGGTTTGTCAGTGAATGTTCCCTTTCAGAAAGTTTGCTCCAGTTAGTAATGCTGAGGTCATTTTTACTGAGGAATAAAAGAGCGGGCCCTGCAGTTTTCTTCCGTGTCTTCTCCCAGGTGACACTCAGGCCTGTTTGACGAGAAAAATATCTGCCAGCTACCGGTGTGAAAAGAGAAGCCAGGTGCTTCTTTTAAGAGAGCGACAGGTATGCATGCGGCGTCGCTGAGGCCGCTCTCTGCTCTCTCCTCAATACCAGTACAAGTCCTTCTTGTCCAGGTGCCGTCCTTAAGCAAAGAAGAAGAAGAAGCAAAAGGTCAATGTTTCTGAGCGGCGCTAATGCATACATACGTTTGCAATCAAGCATGTTGATTAAAAGGGATTTCTGAAAGGTTAACAGGAAACGAGTAAGGACTACAGGGACCAACTGGTAATTAACAAACACTGAACGAGTACTCGAAACAGGATCAGGTAATGATAGTTTGTCTCTTGAATAACCTGCAAAGTGATTACTTTATAAATTTGCATTCCTTTCCTGCTGTGCCTTGAAGTAGTCTGGTCAGAATGACATAACAGCCTTAATTATCCTTCTTATTCTATTTTCTTTTTACCTTTTAAATTGTTTAATTTGCACAGTTTACTCATTTTTACTTGTCATCTGATTTCTTACATTTTTTTCTTACTTTTATTTTTTGCTATTATTTTTAACTCACGTTGTATTTTTTGTGTATTTTCTCTTAAATGTGTTTGCTTCTGTCAAATGTTTGATCCTTAAACTACCCTCGGAGATTTTATGCCTGTGAGTTCTGTGTCAGCTCATGTGGTTTACTTCACTTGAGATGAAACATGTTTTGCTTTGGCTTTAATCATTCCTGATTAAATCCAAATCAGATGCGAGGTTCCGCTGATTCGCTGTCCGTCACGGGATTGAAGTTTATATTTCTTGTTGGGTAAGTAATGCTTCTACTTTGCATAAGGGGACAGAAAAAAGAAACACACACCAACATAAGAGGCAGTAATGGTTAGTTTTAAGATTATGTGCAGTCGTGATTTTGAAATTGCTGAATTTTCACAGTTGGTTAAAGTTGATGCAGCAGAAGCTTAGATGTCTTTACTTCATCCAAGATCCAAAAACACTTCTCATAATCCATCTCAGAAAATCTTTCTTTGAACCAGTGTTGCCGAATTATTTGTGGAAAATCTCTTAAACATTCTGGCAGTAATCAATAAAACAAATGCTCTGACATGTACAAAAAGATATATATACAAAAAAACAGTCTTGCGGGTCTTAAACCCAAAATAAACCCACCCAATCATTCTTATTCCGCCAGATTGAAGAGGCCGACTCACTCGTCTACCTCCACACCTGCACTCGCATATGACCGGAGTGTTAAGCTTGCTAGACTCGTACAAGAATGTAAGAGAGGAGGTGCAGCTAAATTTTCTCAATGCTGATATGCTAACTTGACAGCGGTGTGTACTGAGAATAGCTGTGTGGGTGTTTTGTGGTTATGTTTGGTGTTTTCTTACATGTGAATCAGACACGAGTTGGACAACGAGAGCTACGGGGCAGTCGGTGAAGACGGGTACTGAGCGCTTAATGCGTTTCTGAGGAGTGGCTGTGGAGGGATTTGTCTTGTTGGATACTTTCACCGGTTTCTCCAGTGTTACCAACACCAGCTTTAACTCCAATCGTTTTTTTTTATTGCTAATTGGATGTCTCTAAGCCTCTGGTAAGATAACCATCATGACATCACCTGAAGGTTATTTGCTCAAACTTTGACACAGATACAATGTTTTCACAGGTTGTGCAGTGGTGCCCAAAAATGTTAATAGTTCATATTCTAAGAGTGGTTGGAAGACATTTTCAAAGCTCTCATATTACATCTGAAGGCTTACCAGCTTCAAAGCCCACAGCAGGGTCCCCGGACTCTCGAAATCCTTGCGGCATCGTCCAGCTGGGAAGCAGTTCCGGCTTGGAGCTGGAGGCCATGCTGGGGCCCATGTCACCGCGGTCATTATGCAGCAGGTTGAGCAGGGATGTTGAATATTGCTGTCCAGTAAGAGTCAACCCCTCTTGGGACAGGGAGTACGTGATGGACGGCAGCCCCGGGCCTTCTCCTGCCCGGGCAGTGAATGATTGCCACGATTCAGGAGCGTCGTCTGCAGGGCTGAAGGTCAGGAGACGTCCTGGAGGAACTTGTGACTCGTAGTAGTCAGCAGCGCTCCCCTGACAAGTGCTGGAGTCCTCTGTAGGCGGACAAAGACAGACAGCATGTAGGGGGATCAACGGGATTGAATGTGCTGCCTTCGGTCAGGAAGGTTCTGTGGGTTCTGTGCGCTTACCCAGCTTTATGGTTTTACGGATTTTCTTTGTCTTCGCTGCTGGAGCCTTGGCTTTGCAGACGTTGCCGAGAGCACGGGTGAAAGTGAGCGTCCACCATGCTGTTGATGTCCCCCTGGAAGTACGTCAGGATGACATATTGAGAATGTCTCTCCACCTTCACAGCCATCGGGCTGTCTGTTCTGTCCTCCATGGTCAGCCGCGACTGGAAAACACAGAGTGAACAGGACCAGCGGCAGATGCTCAGTATAAAGTGTAGCTCTATCTTATCTGATTAATCATGAATTATACATTTGTGTTGATCCACAACATCCACACAGGAACAGATTTGATATAGTCACACCAAAGACAGCTTCATTCATAATGTAGCAGATTAGATTTTCTGTTGCTCTTTCTTTGCCCTCTCAAAATGTCTCATGGAAAATTTGTACTTCCACTCGTGAAAATCACAATTTCACACATGAATTGAACGTTTTCACATGCAATCTTCACACGTAAACTAAAATTCAGACATGTGAAAAGAAAATATTGTCCGGCACATCCTCATCAGAAAGCCATAGCATATAGGTTGACTGTAAAAGCAGCTTATTACAGCCCATGTTTCTGTTTATTGTTAAGCGACGACCTCTAGTGGCTGTACTAATTATTCCAGCAGCAAAGGAGGAAGTCAGGTGAAGTAGTACAACGGGTAAAAATGTCTGTATAATGATGAGGTCAGGGATGGATGGTCAGTTCAAACAAGTATATGACTTTCACACTGGAGGCTGGTGTTCGTGTCCAGTGTGCAACCGCAACTGAAGTTATTCCAACTTACAAATGTAGTAACGTTTATTATTTCAACCTAAACTTAACCAGGTAGTTTTCCTCTCTGTGAATGTACAATGACGGTCCGGTTTGCATGTTGCTGGTGCTGTTGTTTTGAGAGTCACTGACAATCCACCAATTTATTTATTAAAGTTTAAGTCAAGCAGTTTTCTTCTTCTAAGTGTGTTTACAGGTCTCGGGGAGTCCTACTGTATACATTATGTGAAAAAAAGTAGTGTGAAGCCTTTTGTGGCTCCAGAGGAAGCTGCATGTAATCTGATAAATATCCTCCTGCGATATTGCTCAGTGGCTCAATTGCATTGTGGGTAATATACGGTAGGTATCAGGTTTTGAAAAGCAATTCACCCGTCTAGCATTGCACACTGTTGCACTCATTATAGACAGTTTAAAAATCAATACAGCTAAACAAAAAGATATCACCTTTTTTATCCCACGCATTCTTCTTCCTTTACAAAACCTTGTGCCTACATTACCCACAATGCAACTTAGCCACTGAGTGACTTCTTCTGGAGCCACAAAAGGCTTTACACTACTTTTTTCACATTTGCAGTAAACCTGTTAACACACTTTCATTTGTGGATCACCCTTTAAAGTACATTTAATATACATATATATTTCACATATAAATGAAAATGTTCACATGTAAATTCAATTACCACCTTCTACATGTGGAAAAACAGTACAGTGATGAAAAGCTTTTCATTTATTGTTTCTCTCAAACCCCTAAAACATATTTCTCCTCTATGCTGTTGTTAAGTAGTGTCACTATCTCTACATTTCAGATAGCGTATATACTTTATTGACTTACGTACCAGCGGGTCTATTTTTAATGATGACGTGACATTTTTAATTGGTAAAAATGATGACAGTGTATCTACAGCAAACCTTTTTCAGCCATTACCACTGTAAAGACAAATCAAACTACACTGTGCTTCAGGGGGATCATCAGAAGCATTTTTAAAATCTGAACTTTCCTCGGATGACTCACCACATCGACCGCTGACTGCTGTCTTTGAAACAGGCGGGTTATAACACACGAGCAGTGACAAACGCAGTGAGAGTGTAAAGTGCACCTTTCCTTGTGCTCATTTTCATGGCTCAGAAACCGTCTCGTACGAATATGTCTTACTCGCAATGCAAGAAAACCGGTAACACTTTAAAATAACCATCATTAACAAGTTGTATGTAGTTAGACTTCATTAATAGTTATTCGACTGCTGACAAAAACAATAAATAAACCATTTATTAAGCAACTGTGATCATTACCATCCAATTAATGTTTGTAGATGAATAACACACAATTTCTACCAGTTGCAACTTTACAATTAACAGTTGCTAAACGACTGTTTCTTTTAGAGCATTTCATTGTTTCGTTACAGTCTAAAAACTTTGAATTACAGTTTATTTAACCACAAATGTACCATTTGTTAGTGATGATTATCATAAAGTGTTACCTGAGTGTGAGATGTTAATGCTTAATTTTGTCACTCTAGCAGCAAATGATCACAAATGTTAACAACCAAAGAATTCAGTTTTGACAGAACACGGGCAGTGTGGTGGGATATTCAACACATTAAGAAATGTGGTTTAAACACGCTGAAATCAAAGAGTCCTGACTGACTGAAGTGTAAGTAATCAGAGTACATCCATCCCATGATGCAGATGAAAATCCCCTCACATTCTGCTGATTGGACTGTACAACAGTTGAAGTATTTGAAGTAACGTCTCTTACCTGACCTGATGATTAACCGAAGGTGACCAGAGACTTCGTCTTTGCATCAGCCGGTTGTTCAAAGCCGACGTGTTATGACCTACATGAGCGGGAGCCAAGTTTTGTCGGAAAAAATGAAACTTGGCTTGAGTTTAAACATCAGACGTCTTATTAAGAAACCAAATCGGTTGCCTGTCCCTTTTCTTTTCTTCCTTCCCTCCTACAGGTAAAACATTTTGCTCGGTGTGCCTCCAAAGTTACATGTTGTGTTTGACCGGGAGGGCGTGTGATGCCTTCTTGAATGCAGACAGCTATGAGCAGAATGTCATCCAGCAGGTTTCTCCTGAGAACTGGATGACACCTTAAAACATTCCTCAGCCACACTGGTAAAAAGTTAAACGTAGGCCATGACATTTATGTGTTAGAGTACAGAAACCTGAAGGACCTTTACCGGGTCTGTGGTTGACTTGTGGTTCTCTTCGCTCCCACTGCAATCATTCACTGTCGGCCCTGATTTTCTTTTGTATGTGTTCATCAACTGGCTTATTTTTACTTACAGTAACAACAGCAGATCTGACAGGTGGGACAAAAAGTGTGTCTGTTGTCTGACATATTGTCTGTTCAAATTAAAATATAATCAACTAGAATGCCACTCAGTAGAGCGCATACCTCCACCAAGGCCCAACAATCCCCTTTTTCCCACTCGCTCATAGACATCAGCCACCTAAATACACCTTATTCTTTCCTCGAGATCCATAAATGACTAAATTAACAAAAATGTCAAGAAAGTGAGAAATAAGATATTCCTGGATCCATCCACTCCAAAAGTTGATAGGGGGTCGATTCTGGGCTGAGACCCATCTTCCACCCAAATATCATGGAAATCCCCTCAGTAGGTTTTGTGTAATCCTGCTGACAAACCAACAAACCACCCAAAAACAAACAAACAAACAAACAAACAAAAGACAGACAGACATGGGTGAAAACAAAACCTCCTTGGTGAGGGTAAAATGTCCCATGTGGCAATTTAATCTTTGCAAATGAAAAAGATGAGGAAACTAAAGTATAAGCGCTGTTATAAAAATACAATAGCTACTTTAATCTTTGCTCATTGTGTAGATTCTATGCCCGCAAATTTTTTTACAATATTTTATACGAGACACCAAGAGGAGAAATAATCATTCATTTTGCATACAACTTGTCCCGGTCATGAAAAATCAGCGTTTCAACATCTGTAAGCACAACACCGCCGGATGTCTTTAAGGAGACATCTCCAGCCGTGTCTGTGGCAACCACACGACGCATTTTATGCCAGAACACAATCTTTTTCCTGATCGTAACCGAGTGTTTGTCACGAGCATGTATCACAGAATATTCATGGTTTGCAGAAAGTTTTATTCTGGCACTGCTGAGATTAGATAAATATAAAAACCGCACAAAATGTTTCGACAAAACTTACATAAATACCTTTATCATCATTTAAATTAAGGATACCTTGAAATTATCTTCAGAGGAAACATCATGAAGAGTTAAAGTTTCTCATGTGCTGTACTTGAAAACAGTCCTTTCAGAAACGGAACGATATTATAAATGCTCCCTTCACAAAACACAAAATCTTTTTGTAAGCACGAGTCATTCAACATAACAGTGAAAGCAGTCTTGTTGAGCTTGAGGACGAACTAGATTGAAGGCTTTTGGCCTTTTAAATAAGTGCAACGAGCATTTCTCAAAACACACTCTTTTACTGTTGAGCTGACTGTTGGCACAGTGTGCACTTTACAGGGCTGATTTTAATGCAAGGTTCGGGAGTGTCCCTTAAAATGTAGGTTATGTGATGTTTTCCTGCCCATAACAGACGTGGATCTGTTCTATTTTCAGCTATCAGTGTTTGTGACTGAGCAGTGGACCCTGAGAGGGAGGGCTGTCCAGAGAGACACATCCAGAGGCCCACTCATGCCCCCTGGTGGTGCTTTGGTGCTGATCCCGTAGAGGAGTCCGACACCTTCCTGACTGTGGAGGTGCTGTCAGAAGCGACTGAGTCAGAGTTAACAAGAATGTTCTTTTTGCCGGCATCGCCTGCTGTCACAGTGTGGCTCCAGTCTGAAAACAGAAAAAAAAAACAAGGTGTCATTAACAATCTATTCTTCAACATGTTCCACGTCCACACGCATCGCTTCGCTAAATGTCTTGTACCTGAGCAATCTTTGGGCCTGAAACGTCCACAGCACAAGTGGAGTCTCCACTGCTTCCTCACATTTTCCTTCATCAGACAGTGGAACAAAAACACGAAGAACCCTGAGACAGAAGAGCAGAGACACACACATCTGTCATCCTGTCTGTTAAAATGTTTTGCTTTTCATTTCTATTAGTGCTTGGTGTTATTTCCTAGTTCGACATTAATGTGTTATCTTAAACGTGCTCTTTAAAGTGCCAGTTTCTTCACATGCGTATAACTTCTCAAAAAAGAAAACCACATCCTTGCATGTCTTTTTAAAGTCGAGAAAACTCTCCCACAATGATGATGAAATCGTTTTAAAACCAAGCAGATAAAGTGTAAAAATAACACGGTGGTCGGTTGATGTCAACGCATGCTGACATCATGCCGCTAACCGAGCGACAGATGTGTTAAAAAATGACTCACTCTTCTGTGACTAATGCGGTATAACACCATCTACTGCTCATATTTACCCTGCAAAGAGTTGAAGATGGTGAACAGGTACAGCAGGGCCAGTCTGGCCGGCCCGAAGGAAAAAAAAGCCAGTGCCCACGTCAGACCCAACAGGACGGTGAGACTGGCCACCGCCCTCAGGTCGTGCAGAGTGCTGCGGCTGTTTGCTGAGCGCTTATTGACCCTCATCTGTCTGATCTGGACCAGAACCACGATGAACACAGAGATGTTGCACAGCAGGATCAGAAGAACAAATGCCACCACCGTCACGAAGAAGTAGACTTCATTCTGCAACCAGCAGCTGGAGAGAGAGAGAGCGTTGGTCACCATGTAAGGCACGCTGGGATTTATGATAAATGCCCTCAATGACATTTTTTATTCGTCTAAAAGACACAGCTGAGTGTTGAACTTGTTGCCTGTGTGTTTTTGTTTAGTGCAATCTTTTCAGTTTTGTCAGACACAAGCTAATTCAGATTTTACATGGAGGTGACTCACTCACTGCTCCTACTTACAATGGCTCAGTGGAATCAAGCGCCACCGCAGCCTCCTCAGGTGAAACGCTGCCATAGGCATCTTTATCTATGGCCAGCACCAGGCTGACTATGACAAGTGGAACACCTGTAAAAAAACAAAATTGTATCATTTATTAATACTCTTATTAGATCTTATATAGCAGTTTGCAGAAAATAACATTATCAACATTTACTCTTGCAATAATCCAGGCTTTTTTTCTTGGTTATGACCAAGAAATAATCATGTTGAATGCCGGCATAATGCGTTAATTTACGGGTCTTTCATTATCTAGTAATCTCCAATAAGTTTCCTGCAGTTTATTACTAATTATAGATTAAACAAACAACATTTTCTATCCGAACTCTTCCACTTAAAGATATCAATTGCAAGCATAATCCGAAGAGCCGTCGAACTATAGTACGTCAGCTGAACGAGCATAAATGTGATTAGATTTGTAAAAGAGTGGTTGTAAAGTAGTTTTTCTTTCAGTTACATTTCTGTTATAACCCTCAATTATTTTTAAAAAAATCCAGATTATTGGGAGAAAAAAGTAAAAATTCCAGATCTGTAAAATGAAGTGCCACCAACTCAACCCCAACCAATCAATCATCCTCCATGCTTGAGCTTAATCAGCCAACCAAAGCTGAGAGAGAAAAACATGCAAAGTCCCGTCTTACCCCATCCCACAGCACAGAACTTGAGGATGTAGCAGGGAACGTAGATGTTGAAGACCTTGATGAGTGCGAGGTACATGTTGACGGCCTCCAGGCCCATCCAGGTGAACGAGGCGAGCAGGAAGTAGTGCAGCGTTGCAGCGGTGGCGATGCACAGCCCGTAGTTGGAGAAGGATGAGAGCCAGGAGTCGAGAAGGAAGAGCATGCACAACCCCAGCAGGGAAGCAGACAGGTTGATGAGTATCTTGGATGGGTAGTCTCGACGCAGCTTCCTGAAGCATCCAAAAAAACAAAAAAAACATGAGGAGCAATTCAGGAACAGAAATATAAATGCTTGAGATTCAATTTAGACCTTCGACTTTGTTGTAAGTATGTTACTTTTGGTTCTACAAGGGACTCACTCAAAGGCAACATAGGTAAGAAGCGTGATGCCCAGGAAGATGGAGGAAATACCACAACCGAGATAAGAGATCACTGTCAGGATCTGACTGTCAGCTGGACTGATGGGGGTTCCGGAAACATCCTGAAAAACAACATAATAACAGAGCAATATATACTTTATACATGAAACATATTGAAAGCCGGGGTTTGCGCCCCCTAGTGGTAGCACCAAAGATGACATTAACGGTAAGCAGCTCTCCAAGCTGTTCAAAACCTTCATCTGTGAAAAAAATAATGATGTGATCACATATTGTATATGTGACACATCAGCATCTTGGATAGCTGGCAGAGATAAATGCAAGTGGTCGGCAACTAGCCAAGATTGCACAGACAGTATGTCGCTGCCGGTGGGAGTTGTTTGTTCCCGGGTTTCATTTATGAGCAGCAGACGAACGACTCACCAGGAGCACAGCGAAATGTGTGAGGTGATCACAGCGACAGCTGGTACGATTAGGAGAAATACGGATGGTAACACAACCTCTGCTGTTCCAACCACCCTGCCCGCCTGGAAAACACACACACATACACACACACATCTGATTAAAAGCTGGCAACATAGCCACCACTTGCTTGATTTATTATACAAAATACAATAAATGATGATGAACTCACCGTTTTTCTGGAAATCCCAAAACATACAATAAACATCGTTTTCCGGCTGTAGCAAACACATACAAAACATAAATAAAAGATCAGGGAAGTGATGATTGTTTTAGAGTCAAAAGCGACACACTTCTTCTTACCGGTGAACTGAATATGTTAATTTCTCACTTGTGTGGGTTTCTGATGTTTGAGGGTCACCACCACCGGGTCCTTCAGGTTGCTGACTTGGCTGTTATTGATGCTGGCAGACACGATGTAGGAATTTAATGTCCAGTCGCTGTGTGTTGTGTTAGTTGTGAGCGGGTCCTGTTAAAAAAAGATAAACCAGCTGTCACATTTGCACATGTAGAACATTCTGATCCACAAGGTACATTTCCTCTTGGCATTTTCATTCATTCAAGAAAAGAAAACTCAAATGTGACATTATTTTGTTTTCATTTATGTGAAAGTGTCCAGTTGCCTCAGAAAATATGTGAAAAATGTTGAATTCACAGGTGAAGAAGCAAATTTCACCTGATTTATCTTCCCGTGTTTTGTTTCCCACATATGCAAATCCTGATCCACATGTGGAAAAAAAGGGCTCACTGCATTTTGAAAGCAGGCTTGTCGCATTTTAATACATTTAATGTGTAACTGGTGCCACATTCGTTTTGTTGTTATGTCTAAAATATAAAGGAATCTGTAAATGCGAAGATGATTGATACCTTTCTCGTGTCTGTGTGGTGGATATGAAGCTAAAGCAGGCAGCCAGTTAGCTTAGCTTAACTTAAAGACTGTAAACAGAGCAGACAACTGCCCCTGACTCAGTTTAAAATGTTCTTAAATCATCACAAAACCAACAATTTTCCTGTGTATACCTGCGAAAGCTCAAAGTGACTTGACTCAAAGAGGTCACCGCACCCAGTCAAGAAATAGTTCCTCCATAAAAACTCAAATTGTTTTTGTTATGGTTTGTTTTTTAATCAGATTAAATAAATAAAATCTGTTAGGTGCTTGTATGCAGTTTTTGTTACCTTCGGACTGTGTTTACGGTCTTAATGCTAAGCTACGCTAATTATCTCCTGGCTGTACCTTCATAGTCACCCAACATCCCAAACTGACCTATTCATTAAAAGAGAAAACAGCAACAACAACAACGAAGAGAAAAATACATAAGAAGAGATAAGAAATTACCTGAAAAAGTTCTTGTGTTCCATAAAAGCTGAACTGGATACGAGTCGTGTTACTTCGTCCGGGGAGGAGATGGTCGTGGAGCGCAGAGGGCAAAGAGATAGTCGCAACTGTGTCAGGAGACGGATCACTCACAAAGTTGTGGTCGAGAAAAATCTGAGGAAAAAAAAAACAAACAAACCAAGATGACACATCCGGGAGTCATGTTGGTCTACGGATATGATTCTTTCTCCAGGAGGGAAAAAGGTCATGGGTTCAAATCCCGGACAGGCCTTCAGGGAAAAAGGTTTATATTAAAAATGATTTGAACTGTGAGTGAGTCATCCACGGATCAAAAAGGTCAGCGGATTGATCCTCCGCTCTTCCGGTCTGTATGTCTTGGAGAAGATACTGAACCCCACATAGCTCCTGATGATAGAGTGTGTGTGTGAATGGGTCAGCAGAGAGGTTCTTCTTCAAGTTAAAGCTTAATGTGGCGTTACTGCCTGAAGCCACGTCTGTTAAAAGTGTTTCCTGCATCTCCCGGACAGTCAGAGACCTTAACTCAACAGAAATTGTCCTCTCGCAGTCAGCTGGAGTCGAGTAAAAGTTTTAAACAGGGCTTTTCTTCTGCTCGTGGATATCTCACTATTGCTGACCCCTTTTACCGCACATCATAGCGTTTATACTGCCTCACCTGCGGGTTCAGGTTTGAGGAAATGGAGGACACACCGAAAGTGAGGCCCTTGAACTCATCTGGATACACGTTGATCATGGACACGGCCAAAGATGGTGCTGTGACATTGAACGATTCGTCTTGGAAATCCATGTTGTTCCCCATTTCCTCCGTCATATTGAGGATGCTTTTTCCCAAAACAAAAGACAGATTATCAATGAACAAAAATGTAGGAATTAAAAGATACATATGGTTCATTCTGGGTTTATGTGCACTGAGATTTACCGGACGCTACTTACCTGTTAGCCACTGGAGTCATGTACGTTTTGGATTGCAGGATATCGGCAACGATATCGACGATGTCAGCACCGACGTCCGGTGTGACGATGCTGATTTCAACCACTTCGTCGAGCTTGTAAACCACCGTGTTGAGATCGGAGGCGGAGAGCTCCTCACTGCTGCCTAACTGAGCGTCTACAAGGTCCCGGATTATGTTCACAACCTCAGCCGCGTTACCTGGAAGTCAATCACAACCATCAAAGCTTTTCTTCACATTACGGATTTATTTAGATGAAAAGGATGAAAAAAAAGGATTTAGGTCGATGGCACAGATTGAGGCGATTTATAATTATATTTATTAAGTTTGAATAAGGGTCCGCATCAAACACTTCAATTTATAGTGGAAACGTCTGTATTTATGTAAAAGAAAACATGAAACACAGGTGCCAGGTAACAATTTAACATATTTTAGACCAGAATGCACTAAAAATTGTTCTTGTTCTTTGTTTTGACATTGTAAATTGTTATAAAACAGAGGAAATATTTGGATGTACGGGGGATTTATATTGATCTATAATGGCATGTGAGGGTAGAACTTCAAAATAAAACAGGAAATAACAAAACCGCAAACTCAAACTGTGACATGCACATTTGTTTTAGTCAGTGCAGGCCATATAATACATATATTTAAAAACAAACCACAGGCAATTCAAATTAACCAGCATGTGTGCGAGTGATGCTCTCACCAATAGTGACGGTGATATTTCGGATGCCCGGTATGGTCTTAGTCGGGCTGCAGCTTGTCATGTTAGGATGAGCCCAGCTGGCCGTGTCAGTCTTAATGTCCAACTTACTGAAGAGGGAGGAGAATCAGAAGCATCAGAAACACAACAGATGTATTCAGAAATACTCTTCTTCTGCTTGGTTGTCCTCCAGTTGAAGCACGTTTTATCTGTGGCCTCATCATCAGACAAAGGGGGATAAAAAAATATATATATATAAAACACCGTCTGCTCTCGTCTGCTAGTCTTAATAAGCCTTGAGGCAGTGATTCACTAAGAGACCATAAAACTCATTACCCGTATTATTTAGTCCTTGAGTGATATTCATATCAAATTTGGCAGAGGTGAAGGCAGGGAGATCGAAGCCCTTCTTTGATCTAATAATAATTCACTTGTAGGAAATTGATTTTTTTGTTGTTTTTGTGCCTGAGCTGCAGGCTGGCAGCGCTCCCCCAGCGTTACGTGTGTGATCAGGGTCTGTGTGCAGAGTGGGAGGATCTGTTGGAACAGGACATTGTAATTGAGGGAATTTTCATGTCTTGCCGAGCTGTCTCTGTGTACACAGATTGTTAAGACAGACAGAGATAAACAAGATCCAACCAGTAAATACAGCGATATGCGAAGAAAATCCCCACTTTTTGCCTGTTGTTTTTTTTCTAGAGGATGACTAGAAAGGTGTTGTGAATAAACCCATTAATATTAGTGCACTTAATCTCAACTGTAAACCAATATACGCTTTATTATAATACGATAGATATTATGTTATATGAGGCTGTGTGATGTCAGTCTGTAAAACACTAAATCCTTTTGTTTACTCACTGTTTCGACTGATTATTGCCATGTGTTTAGATCATAATTTTGCGGTCTGACAATTCAATCCTCATTATCCTGCTCAAATATAAAAAGAAAACCAACTGTGTGAATGGAAGTTCATGTCTCACCAAAGCCTGTAGGCTCTCTCTGATGTTGGTTTCTCGCATCCCATTTCTTGGATTTCTTGCGGGAATGTCTCAGGCCAAATGTACTCTCCGTAGATCGTCGGGGTAGTTTCTTCTAAACAGTTTTCTGGTTCTGAGAAAGAGACATGTCCTCAAAACTTATTCCATGTATGTGCACCTCTCCTTTTCCTTTTCAATCCATCGTACCTATGTGCTTGATCACCAAATCCGTAGGTTGAACAGCAATGGAGTCATTTTCATGATTTGATGTCAAGGCAGCGTTGATCAAAGTTTTGATTTCCGTCACGTTGCTCATTTTGTACTCCTGAACATGGAAGTTGCAGTAATATCTACGGAGGAAACACACAGTCACTCGTAACAACAACAAATTGAACCACAGCAGAATTAAATACAAATCAAAACAGCCTGTACAGCTAGCTGATATTGTTATTCCTTTCTTTTTTTAGTCACCTACTGTTTTTGTTGGTCCGGGAAAATCTAAAAGAAATGAAACAAACAGATTTGTATTCCAAATATCAAATCAAAATGACTAAATTATTATTTGTCTTTGGCAATTTGATCCTACTTGTCTTGCTTTTAAAATGCGTACTCACCATGTGTGCTTTGTATTCCTCCCTGTGCCTTTGAAATAAAGCAGATGAATAATAACTCAGCCAAGTTTGTCGTTAATAAGACAAATATTAAAAAGTCTTAAATTAATTTAATGATACCCACCTGCCATATTTGCTCATTATGACAACATTCAGCACCGTCATGGTTTTGTTCACCTCCAGCTGTTGTTTCACCTTCAGCCCAGAGAAAATATATTAATTTCGTTTTTATTAAAAATGGTTCATTCGATAAGAACAGATACAGTAAACATTGACAAGTTGATAACAGCTGTCTGATGCAAGTGTCTTCATGTTTATAGCAGATGCTAATTTGCAACACTGACCCGTGGAAGGGCTATTAGGAAAATTAAGAGATTATACCAGCGAGATAAAAGGAAGGTAAAACAGAGTTCAGGCAGATAAAATAAAGCACATATTCAAAAGGAATACTGAAAACTAGACATGATTAGTGCGGAGTTGTTGCCGAATTATTCAGGATTGGGAAGCTCTTTTTAAGCAACAAGTGTAGGTTTCAGGAGAAAGATAGTGAAACGTTGAGTCTCAATCCTCAGATCGTTCAAATACTGACGCTTTGAGTTGGTGCCAACCCAAATCATCAGCACTCGACAGCCTCGGAACTCAACAATCAACTTTCTTACATTCTGTCACTTTCAAAGTGGTGAAGTTTGCAACAGATTTCAGGCGATCGAAATGAGTGCGCGACTTTGTTCCTTTCACAGAAAAAAAGTTCTGTGAGCAAAAGATGTTTTTGCAGGAAGAAACGTAACAATCGGTCTCTTGAAGTCGCTCGAGTGGTTCGCCGCAGCTCTCTTATCTCTGGATGTATGCTGTGTGTGTGGAAATGATGGCACCTTATTTACTTATTATTTCAGTCGAGAAAGCTTTCGAGTGCAGCCATTTGAGTCTCTTACCCAGCTCTCAATAATATCCTTGGGCTTTGTCGGACTGCCGCTCATATTCAAGTTCATATTTACTCGGAAGAATGTACCAGGTCCGTCTGCAGGAATGGAAACACAGTAAGGCAGAGTGTGTTAGCATGGGTGTCTTGTCACTATTCTGACAACTGAAAATTTAGGGACAAAAAAAGTAGTGTCTAAGCTGTGTTTGCTGTCCACAGCCTCCCACCATGGTAATGTTCTTAATACTGTTGATCTTGCGCAGTGTTGTGATGATCACTTTCTAAAAGTGAACACTTTTAAAAACCAAATGTATGAATAACGTTTATCCTCACAGACCTTTAGTTAAAGGGCAAAAGACAGCGGAGTGCTATAATTATCCTTGTGCATGTATGAAAACGAGTTTTTTATGCGAACACGTGGGCGAACACAGACGGTAAATTCCATGTAGTTCAATGTTGATGGAGAGATGCTGGTTTTTGTTACAGATCCATCACTGAATCAAATATGACAAAGACATTTTGGGATGGGAAAATTATAGATTCATAAGAAAGGAATCTGTCTCAATCAACACTTATGACCCACTAGAGGTGGACAGTGGTGTCGGTATTTGCAGGGACTCTGCCTGTATTTTCTTTTTTTCTTGGTATTTCAGTGTGTTCTGTCAACCTTTAGGTAGAGGTGTGACGGCCCCAACCAATAACAGCATGAGGCCGGGCCTTCATAGAAATATAGCAACCAGGTTAGGTCGCTGTCTGCATCTCTGGTCTGTTATAAAGAGCTGCAGGCCTGTGTGTCTGTTTGACTGAGGGTGGGGCTGAGCTACACACAGACACACACAGGCAGAGCAGAGTGCAAACAGCAGGCATAATGAAACTTGCACTTCGGCTGCATTCACACATCATCTGGAGGGTTGTGTTTTCTTGTGCTTCAGAAAATAACTGCAGTGATAGCAATAAAAAAAGTAAGATTTTTCTTTGATTTCTTGCTTTGTTCTCGTTAAACGCTGCTTCCTAATGAGTTACTTTCACCTACTCTCACTGTCTCTCTCCGTCTCGACTGCTGGACGGGCCCACTTTAAATGCAGTATTTACCAATAGCAACCGACGAATCCAGCATGGTATGCCTTTGTTCTGTTTCAATGCTGCCTTGAGTGAAAAATATTTGCATTTGAAGCGGAGGCACAAACACATTGACTCATCTGAGTTGTTAAGTGAACTGACAGGCAGTCTTGTTGATATCCAAAGGCTCGCCTGTGGTCGATATTTTAGGAGGTGACACCGGCAGACTTTGAGTTGGACCTGCTCCTGTGAATCAGAAAAAAAAAACACAGTTTACAAGAAAATACGACAACTCAAAGAGCTCGTCTTAACCTGATTATAAAGATTGATTCACTGCTGCTGTCATTACAGATACACCACAAACATCGTTTTATCCTTTCTTGCATGCTCACCTGATGTAGTTACACCATTGCTGACAGTTGGTGTTGGCTCCGTCACTGCAGGGAACGACTCTGAAGAAAGAGTTAGAAATAACATCACGTCCGTCATTTCCGTCATCTGTTTTCATAAGTGTATCTATGCAGCATACGTTTAATTCCAGTTGTGCCCAGAGTCGACTGTGTGCCCATAAAATACAAGAACTAAACAAATATAATTGTATGCACAAATACACCCTTTGATAAAAAAAGGTCAACTTCATGTGACACAGGCATACATCCTTTTTTTCATGGCAATAAAAATGGTCATAAAAATCTGTGTTTGGTTAATCTGTGACTGGTGCAGGTATCCACTACAACACAACAGTGAGTGCATTCACAGGTGTGTGTGAGAGGACTGACGTGAGCTGTGTGGAGATTACGTACCTACAGGGAGTACGATGATGCTGTCAGGGTCAGAAGTCAGGTTGAGGAAGTTGTAAGAGAAGGACGGATTCAGTAACGCAGCGATGTTCGCTTGAACCTCTTCAACGCTGGCAGCAGGATCCACTTTCACATAGACGTCAGACCAGAAACTGGGGATTAATCACAATGCAGTGGGATCAAACCTACATGTGAACAAAATGTGTACCCAGCTGTCAAGAATATCTTTTGTAAAGGTCTCGAATTCATCCTACCATTTGTCACAGCTGGCGTTTGATAATGCCTGCGATCTCTGAAAACAGAAGTTTATCAAATCTTTATTTAAACGTTATAGGACTTCACTTACTCCTGAGAAAATAACATTCAACTAATGAAAGGGAGCCTTTCATCTGTTCTGTAATTAGCTGCTCTTTGAGGATATTGCTGCTTCCTTCTGTGGAAAATCAAACTGAGGGCTGATAGTTGTGTACCTGAGGTTGTCGCACATGCGGAGCGGCATAATTATTAACCCCGTGGCAGGCAGGGCTATAAGGGAACACAGATAACAGAATTTACAGACCGGGAGGTTCCCCAGGAATATGGTCGCAGTAAATGACTAGACTGACAATTCACCAATCACCTCCGTCATTCACACACACACGCACACGCATACACACACACACAGCTTTTCTTATCATTATGAGAAACCAGTTGGAAGTGGTGGACGAAGTATATTGACACAAATGCTGTGTGTGAGAACTGATTTAAGTTAAGTTCCAAAATCTAACGTGCTGCTGTAGATAAAATTACGCAACAGTTCAGATCTGTTAAACCTCAACGTCCTTCAACAACAGAATCTTACTTTCACATCAATGAATCAGTAATAATAATAATAATAATATATTTAGTATAGTTTAGATTGTTTCAATATGCAACTCACTGGGGCTTTTTTTGCATTGAGTACTTTTACTTTAGATACTTTAAAGTTCCTATTTGTAAGAAAAGTTGATTTTTTTTAGTGTAACGCTAACGCTGCTAACGCTGCTAACGCTGCTAACGCTGCTAACGCTAGATTGTTAATGTTAGCATTTACGTCACACACAACACTGCTGTTGTTCGAACCATTGCTTTAGCTCTTCTTCTGACCTTTTTATCATGTTGTTTATTTTTTTACTATTACTATTGTTTATTGTTATATTGAACTGTCGGTTGGCTGCTGTGACACACACATTTCCCCATTTGCGGGACTAATAAAGGGATTTTCTGATTACTGACTCTGATCTGCCCCCTCATGTTTTTGCCAGTTTGTTGCACAAGCAAATGTTTCTAACGCTAGATAGCAAACATTAACTCTAACATTGCTAACACTAGCTGGCTAACATAAGGGCAGCAAAAAGTGAAAATGGCTGAGTTCACCCAGCATGCTGTGGAACTCAGCCATTTTCACTTTTCCCCCCCACAAACTGGCAACCACTGACAAAACACAGATACCGTATGATACCAACGCTGATAAACTATCGGCTCACAATCCTTGTTGTTTGGAACCAACCCATTTTTTTTAAATGATAGATTCACAATTGTGATAATGTTTTAAAGGAAAATAGATACTTTTATTGTCAACCTTTCTACAAGCTCTGTAGATGTGCTATTTAAAAAATAAAGATGTGACCTTTAAGTCAGGGATTTGAACACTTCCTCCGCCACGTCCTACTGAGGGGGTTGTTTTGCTGTAACAGAAGTTGCGTTACCTTGGTGACGAGACACTGATGTGATGGATGGAGATGCTGCGAGGGAAAACACTCTCCAGCTGATAAGAGATGGCAGTGAAAGGTAAACACAGGTTGTTTTTTGACGGGCAAAAAAAAGTATGACTCTTTCATTGCTGAATTCCATCGTTCATATGTTCGTCATACCCAGCTTCTCGTGACTTCCTCCAGGGACGCTGAACAATTCTCAGGTGTTGTAGTTTGACGTAGGACTGTCCACATTGTGATTTTGTAGAGTGGCCATGCTAAAGAAAACACACAAAACAAAAAGCGATGAATGCTTTAAAATATTTCCAGAGGACTACAGGTTTATTGCCCACTGAGTGAACTAAGGAATATGTGGTTTGCCTTTTCTTTGACCTTAAACTGTAGTTACTGAACAGCCCGCTCATTCAACTCTCACCTCCAGTGGATTGCTTTTTATGTGACCAGGAGAGGAAACCCAGTGAGTGATTGTTTTTTTTTTTTCAGTTCAGTGAAATGCAATAGGGAAATAAAAGTGTCACACTGTATTTACCACAGTGTAAGGTGGAGTCAGGCTCTGGAGGGCGGCACTCGTCTTTCCACTGCTTCACGTCCCAGCTCAACACGTTTCCATCCGCACAGCTCGGCCCACTCAGCTCCTCAGCGCTCCACTCTCTGTTCCACATCCTGAACCGACCGATGTCACCAATCAGATTGTTCCCATGCTCTGGCTTCACCATACCAGAGCTTGCAGAATGAGACACCCCCAGAGTGAGGGTGCCACTGTCGGCGAGCTGCTGGCGATCCACAGTGGCATTATAATGGATGGATCCGTTTATGTAGACCCGCAGCCTCTGAGCTCGACCAGACCAGGTGAGGCAGACTGAGTGCCACTGACTCACGTTCAGTTTTCTTTCCAAGCGATGACTTGTTTCAAATAGCCAAACATCCAGATGTTCATCTGTGCCCTGAAGTCCCAGCTCTATCTCTCCTTTCCCTGGTGCTTTGTAGACAAAACCCGTCCACTGTGTTGTCACAGAGATGCGTAAAAGCACACACACACTCAGCTCCTGGAGGGCTGGTACTACAGCGCCCGGTTGTAGCTGCCACACACAGTTAGTATCTATGATGGTTATCTTCTTACCCCACAGGCTGGAGCTGGCAGAGGCACCTGGAAACAAACACACAGGTAGAAGAAGATTCAATCTCCAGTACCATGAAGATGATGAAAGTAACGCACGTCGTCCAACCATTGTTTTGCAGTTTCTTTCAGTCCAATGAATACTGAGTTTTAAAAGCATGTGTAGTTCCTTCTTCTTCTTCTTCCTCTTTTAAAATTCCTCTTTTCTGTTCTATCCTCAATCGTTGTTCCTAATTTTAGCTTGAAGTCCAGATGTAACGACGCCTACGTGTGTTGTCAACGTCAAATAAACCGATAAATAAAAATAAAATCAGTGTTTCAATGTTTCCACAAGAGGAAATAAAAGAGAAGGACAATAAAAACACAGATAAAGTGCTGGCACTATACCACATCTATACTATGTCAAGTGCTTTGAACTTAATTGATTAGTCTGAAATCTTACTTGAACCCGGGACACACACTGACAGCAGCACACACAGACAGATGATTAGAGAAAACAGGCTTCTGACGGAGTTCATGACAGCGAACAAACAAACGCAGAACTTTGGATGCCGGTCAAGTTTTCATCAGCTGAAAGGTGACACAAAGAAAAACACAAATCTTTTAGATCGCCTTCGCCCTTGACACAAGTAACAGTAATAATTAACTTTATGATTCATTTGTGGCCGAGTGAATAACTCAAACCTACCCTACGGTCGTGTCCTTGAGACGGTCAAATCTGAACTTCAAGCTGTTTTTTTCTGTGAGAAACGATCGATGTCACTCGGTGTGAAGCTGTCTGAGCTGTGAGTCTGCTGCCGAGCTTCTCTTCACTTTATTCCTCTATGAGAAGAACCTCCACGCCCTCCGCCTTTAGTCCCCCGAGTTACTCATTAATCACGGACAATAAACACACATAACAAGCAAGATAACGTTGAAACCTTCAGGAAACTTTTTTTTGGCAAAATTGAGTCTGATTATTAATTACATAATTCTGACATTCAAATCAGCTTGAAGCACCTGGTTTCAGTGTTTCAGTGTTGGAGTTTAAGAGGCTCAGTGAGACTTTTAATGGCAACAATTATCTCTTTGAGTTTAAAGCAACACGGCAGGATGTTGGGAAACTGTCTGATCGGACACACACCCTTGTTTGTGTAGATGAGCCAGACGTATCTCTACTGTGACATGTGACAAGTACTGTACCTGACAATATATCATCATCTGCATAGGTTGGCGTCGTCTCTATAAACGCTGGCTATGACCAAAAATCTTTTCTTGGTTACAAACCTTCATGTCTACGACCGACACAAGAGGTTTGTGTGTGTGTGTGTGTGTGCGATTCTTCTGTGTGTCTGGTTTGCTGCTGTCATAAATCTTCTGCAAACACTCAGTAATGTTCTTTTGCTCCTCTTTTTTTTTTTTGCTTTACAATTATCCTGAGTGATAACTGCTCAAACAAATCTAAATTAGCTTCTCTGCGTGTGACGTCATGTCTGTTTTGTTCTCATGTAAAGACCGGAAAGTAAGCAGAGTCTACAGCAAACAGGAAAAAACAAGGTTGTTCTTGCTTGTTAGTGAGCAAGTAAGTAAAAAAAAATTGTCTAAAAATAAGTCCCAGTAGCATTTTATACTAACGGGCTTGTAATAAGTGTTGGTTAATAGATAATGACGGCATTAATAGTCCTTATATGGTGCTTATTAGCATTAATCAGACTATATAACTGTGTGTTAAAGCATTTATGGGCTTTGGTTTAATTATAAGATGTTTATAAGCACTTCTGTTAACAGTTTATACACTACAACAGTCTATAAGCTATCCCTAATGACACACACACACACGCACACACATCTTGGGGTCATTTATAGCTCCACACTACCACAAGGTGGTCAAACATTATATTACAACTGTTTCATTTCATCTGACTCATTTCTGGGAACAGTTTTTTATTCACAGCCCCCTCGTCAGTCGGGTCAGAACCTGAGAGAGCGGAAAACAATACTGGTTGTAGTTTGTTCGTTTTCTTTTCCGCGAGGGTTGCGGGATGTTGCCGCTTTTTATCCCCCTGAGGGGTTGCGGGGCTTACTGGGGCCAAATCCAGTTCTACTCATGGGCGTAGGCCAGGGTTCACCCTGAATGAGTCGCCAGCTCATTGCAGGACCCTTACTGATGGCAGTGGCTGCCCCACAGGGTGCCAACTGCACATCAGGAGCGATTCTGGGGTTCAGTATCTTGCTCAAGGATACTTCGGCATGTAGCTGGGGATTCAAACCAGTGACCTTCTGATCACTGGTCCACTAGCTCTACCCACTGAGCTACAGCCGCCCCTAACAGCCGTTGTAGTATTAAAGATATTATTCCAACCTGCAGACAAGCTCACACACACACACACACACACACACACACACACACACACACACACAGTGTCCTTGTTGGAGACACGCTCTTTAACAAGGGTCTCATTCATGCATATAAATTCCCTCCTCCTCCTCCTCCTCCTCCTCCTCCTCCTCCTCCTCGGCTCCCTGAATGAGAAGCCAGAACCAAAACAAGCGGGTTTCCCCTGGAGGGAATGTGAGACGCCACGGTGAGACTCGAGGTGGGCCAGGTGGGGCAGACCTGAGAGTCTCGGCTTTATTGGTCCACTGGTCAGCTGTCCTGTTGGGATCCTCTCCTGCGTCACAACTGATGCAGGATGAGGGGGATTCCCAAAGACCTTTCCCAACACTTCCTTACCTCTGCTGGATGAAAGGAAGCTTGTCAGGAAAAGCTACAAGTTGGTGTTGAGTCTATGAGAGACACAGAACTAAAGTTTTATGGATCAACTGAAAGCTGCAGAGTAAGTTTGTTCCCCAGCGTGGTCGCCGCCTCCCAGGATGATTCAGAAGAATCACCGGATACGTGCTAGAACTTTTGTGTTTGTGTTGAGCGTGGTTGTATGTACAGGTATTATAAACTCAGGAGCACGACTGGCGAGCCGGAGCCGCTCTGTGTGCCTTGTTCCAGCCGCGACAGAGTCAATAAAGACTGTTTGCCTCTGACAGCTCGAGGCTCTAAAGTGAGTAAGACCCAGAGATAAACCGGAGAGCGAACGACGTTAATAAGCTTGTATAAATAGTTTTTTATCGACTGGGGTTTTTGCAGCGATGTTTAAAGTGAAACTCTCACCAAAATGCAACCTAGGCTTTTTTTGAGAATGTATATGAGTCAAACCTTCGTGTAAAAACATAATTACAACAAGAGAGGCACTTTTAAGATTTACCGTACTTTCGTTTTTGGGTCAAACTCATTTTCAATGGGAGTGCATGGGGCACTTTTAAGCTAGCATCAAAATCGCTGTTTTTAAAACACTACGAGGGCTCGACACAACATGAATATGTGCTCGTAGTATCACCAGGGTCTCTACACATGAACATGAGCTCAGCTGAACCACATACACTCTACACAGTCGTGTCGATCCCCGAGTATGTCTGGGCTGACATGACGACGGCTAGAGGAAGAAGCTACTGCTAACGTGAGTTGTTCAAAAACTTTCTTTTTTTTAAACTCTGTGTACACAATGTCCTCAATGCTCATGTTCATGTGTAGAGACCCTGGTGATACTACGAGCAAAGTTTCATGTTGTGTCGAGCCTTCTTAGCGTTTTAAAAATAGCGATTTTGATGCTAGCGTAAAAGTGCCCCATGCACTCCCACTGAAAACGAGTTTGAGCTGAAAACGAAAATACGGTCAATCTTAAAAGTACCTATTTCGTCGTAATCATGCTTTTACACGAAGGTTTGACTCATTTACATTCACAAAAAAAGCCTAGGTTGCATTTTGGTGAGAGTTTCACTTTAAAGGAAATGTTACAACTTTCACCGAGCCCCAGGGAAATTTCAAAGAACCCCAGGAGAAGAGTGAGGAGCTTCTTTTTTAAGCTTCTTTTGTTCAATTACTCTCTCCCTGTTTGATTAAAGAGTAAAAGAAGTCCTGATTGGCTCAGCAGCAGCTTCCACCATTCTCCTCATTGCTCTGCTGCATTGGATTTTTTCTCAGCCTTTTATTTTCCAAGATGCTCTGAGCAGATTCCCTTGTTTCCTGCAGATGACCTTCAGTACACACCGTCGTCCGGCCCCACGGAGAGAACAGCCGGACAATCAGAGGCTCCTTCACAGACACTTCTGTCAACATCAAGATCCCCCTGAGGTGCAGCGCTGCTTGATTACACGCCTAGTTTTTCCTCTGCCATCACTGCGCAGTTGTTGACATTCATTTCTCGTCCATCCAGAGGTCACGACACTGAGATGCCTCCTTCTTCTACCGTGATTAATGTCACCACCAGGACAAAGCCCTCCAATCAGAAAGGAGAGAGCATCGGACAAGAAGAACAGCAAAGTAGCTGCTGTTCAACAGAAGTGGATTAATGCATCAAGGTCAGGGAGAAACGGAGACGCTGTTCTCCCGTTATTCCAGACTAGGCTCATGTGGTCGGCCTGTCAGCACACACACCGACAAACCCAAATCACACACTCAAAGCAAATGTAATGACTGATAATCCCGTCCTGGACAGTTTGGGTTTCCTCTGCTGAGGTTTTGAGATTTTCAGCAGACTTGGTGCCATCACCAGAGCAGCAGGAGTGGAAATCTATTCGTGGTGAACAAAAGCCTGGAAAATGACATTTAACAAAAATTCCAGAACGAGTTAAATATCTCATATGATCCACAGAGATCACTGTCAGTAGCTTCCCTTAGTTCACGCTTATAGATTCAGTTTTTTAATATGTACATAGACCAGAAATCCTGAACTTTAAAAGCCAGAAGTGTGTGAAAGGGTCAGTTTGATATACTCAAGAGTAAGACAGTCGACTCCAAGACATCGATCAAAACTCTGCGGACCAATCAGGGCTGTAACTATCAGTCAACTTCTGATTTCCAGTTGTGTATTTTTAGATTTACAGCCAACAGTTACAGCATTTCTTTAAGGGTGCACAAACCCCAGCATATTCTCTTTAAAGAGGCTCTATGTAACAATTTGCAGTTAATGTACACGCAGTAATAACTTCTTATTGACCATATGTGAGCGGATTGTAGTGACAAGAAAAGCGAGACCTTTCCTGTCTCTCAGGAGAATGTGGACGATGTGTTGGAGTTATTTAAAGCTGCTTGACTGTGGATTTGTTTGTTTGTGAAGGATTCTCTGTCCTTCTGGTTCCCCCCCCCCCCAAAAAAAGAAAACAGTCCAAAGGAAAAGAATTGTATGCCCGTTCTCTAGTGCCTCAATCCATGGATGATTTCAGTTGTTCAGGTTTATCTGGGTGAAATTAACTCAGAGGTTCACCATCAGGAGCAAAACTTCAAGCTGTAAACCCCCTTAAAGCTCCCATAAAGGCACCAAACATCGCATCCCCCTTTAGCGGAGCCACTAAAGCTAGAGAGCGGGAAAAAAACAGCAACTCCAAAAAATTTGCAGCCAAAGGGGGCTCCATCATTCGCAATTCCCATTTAATTCCCAGTCCTATTGTCAAATTTTTCACGCTGTGAGATTATTTATGACATCATGGTGAACGTGGCCACTGGAAGCGTTTGCACACGTCCCCAACAGACTCTGGACTCACCATTGATTTTGTGTTTGTAGTGTTCTGTCTCTGTCCGGGTCAGAGTGTCAAGATACTCAACTATCAGTCCAGGACCTGTCCCCGCTCCTGGACTCAGTTGACAGCAGGGAACATTTTCAGAAGACTGGATCAACACTTCAGGTCATCACTCACCTGCAAGGCTTCCTGGACCTCACCTACACACACCGCTGGCCCAGATTGCTGGACTCTTACATTATCCTGAAGTTGTTGCTAGGATTCACAAGGCTGCGGTGAACAAGTGAACACTTAGACCCTACGGATGTGTTTCCATGACTCCAGCTGTTATACAGTATTTCTGTCCCACTTTGGACGATAAGACTGTTATAGATGGAGCACCGAACTCTCACTCTTGGGAAGCAAAGACAATCTTCCCACTGATATAAATTGATTTTGAGTGAATGACAGAACTTCTTGTGAGTAAAGAACTTTTATTTTTTTTACCTAATTGTCCACTGTCGCACTTTATTTGTTTGGATATTTGCTTTATCAAGTTCCATCTCAATACATTCCATAACACAATTGATGTCACATGAATGATTAATACTGAGGAGACGCTTTACTTTGTGCTTTGAGTGTTAAATAACACAATATCCAGGCCATTGAAACTGAACCCTACATGCAGTGTTACTTCCTGTTTACCATGTAAAATAGATGAGAGGCCCTCTGGCTAAAGCATGTGAGACAAACCAGCACAGAGGATGCAGTGTTCGGAGCAAAATAGACAACACTGAGCCCTGAGAAGATACTTTATTCTCTCAGTGGGAGAAGTTTGGCGACTGACAAATTTTCCTCAATCTCTAGCTCTGCAGATTCTTCAGCAAATTCAAACCGGTAAGATTTTATTTGTTTTTTTTTACACCATCACTGTTCTTCGAAGCCATCTGAAAAGCAGGTTTACTATGTTATTTAAACACTGTGTTATTTAAAACCTTATCTTGCTTTTATTTTGGAAAACTCTGAAACCGCGATGTAGAATATTTTACGTCATAAAAGTACTCTATTTATTTAACTGAACGTTCTTGTTTCATGGAAGTGTCAAGGCTCATTTATTAATTGTTGCCAGTGTCTCTTGTGGATAAACTTTTCCATGTAATATCATACAACACCTGCCACGCACACCAGGTGGCGCTCCTGCACCTGACAGCCAATTTGGCTAGTATCCCTGAGATCGTCTATTTTACAGATGAGTCACTACCACTGACAACAAAGGTACAGCAATAACTTTTAGTTTGTGATTAAAATTTTCACGCAGACAGAAGAAATCTGCAGAATGATGCAGCCTCTCCTGCACAAAGTAGTTTTCTCGAGAGTGGACGTGAAAGAGCTGTCGACCGCCATGTTTGAAGTTTTAAAAATGTCTAATAATGGCACAAAACCGTACGGAAGCCTGTTTTTTTTTTTTTTTTTTTTTTTTTAAGATTTTTCGTTTGTTTATCTCTTATATATGACTTTTTACCTCATCACTGTGACTTAAGATGGATGTATTTATTTTAATCAAGCTTAGTTTTCATCTTTATTTAACAAACATTATTCTGAGTCAGTTTACTGCATCGTGCAGCAGTTTTCAGTATTAGATGTTCAAAAACCACCAGACAACCGATTTGAGTGCAGCAGATATACTTATTGATTGGACCACCACCAGCCTATGTATATATATAAATACATCACCACTTTTATATATACATAAAACTGCTGGAAATTGCTTTCCATACATTTAACTAAAAAAAATGTGCAGCTGTATCAAATCCCTTGATTTTAACAATAATCACACAGCAGCGTTTTGAATGCGGTGCGACGCTGTTGTCGGTTTCCTGAAACGGGTCGGAGTGAGACCTCTTCCACCCCCACGCTGTCTTTGGTGTCCACGTCCCCGCGGTGTCCAGTCCTGCCGGCTGCGATGTGTTACGCGCCCCAGCTTTAGAAAAAACAGAGAAGGAAAACTTCACAGAAATGGCGGAGGGTGCTACGACTCTCAAAGGCTTGCGAGCCCAAATGGGTAAGAAAACTCTTAGCAGCCGTGTTGGTTTTCCTCCCGCTCGTGTCTTACATGGTGGTAACCGCTTCGTGATGTTTGCTGGCAGCTGCCGCCGCTCGCCGGGTTATTTGAACGTGTTGCAACGCGGCCAGCTTTTTCTGGCTAGTAACGTTAGCTCGCTGTCCGGTTATCTGCTGACAATGGATGCGGAAAAAATCTGCAACTTCTTCCCGCATTAAACGCTACAAGTCGGATTGAATTCAGCCATGCTAGCCGAGATCTTGCATATAAATTCAGAGAAAAGCTAAACAAGCTAGCTTAACGTAGAGAAAGTACTTGTAACTGACGTTAGCTTAAGTTGTGTAGCTCGGAGCCGGTTGACATATCACGACTTTAGCTACTTGTCTGGCGCCCAGCCCACATAAGCTTGGCTTTATTTTAGCTTTATTACATGTTTAATCACGTTTTCTGACGAACTGCTGTTGTGTGAATGTATGAAAGTAGGTGGACAAACTCTGAATGCTCGGTAAGCGAAGCTAACTACCTGCGTTGTAACTGACACCCGTTAGTAGCTTTAGATAACGCTGCTCATCACAGGAGGATTATTGTCAAAAGTGATCATCTGCTGTCGCTTTCAGGAAGAGTTCAGGAAGCGTTTTGCTTCTCTGTTCATGCCCTTTTGCGTTAAAATGCTAAAAAAGCGATCTGAGTTGATTCCTACAGAAGTTACCAGCTTGTTTGTCCAGCCGGTTCACAGCACAGCAGCAGTATTGTTTTTAGCTTCCTGCTCCAGTATCTCCTATAAAATGTGCTTTTCTCTTGTAACATCCATTGCTCTACATTTATGCTTATATGTTGACATATGGCACAGCCCCCTCCACTCTCCAGGGAGGGTAACTATAACAATGTCTGACCTGAATTTCAGATAAAGCTGGAGTGTCAGACGCTGTCAGACACTGAGGTCTGATAAGAGAATAAGGCTGTGGTTGTTTTTCTCTTGATGAAGTGATAGAGGAGTTTTGGTTGGAGCAGCAGCCCTTGTCTGTGTTAAAAGTAGGTCTTGTGCATTTTTTTTTTGCAAATAGGCTGAAATCTCCCATCAATGCCTCTCACCCATGCCTCAGCTGGCCCCATCCAGACTTGGACATGGATGTTTACTGTGTCTGCATCTGTGGGCATGAATGCACAGTTTGTTATGACTCCAGCCGCCGGTGGCCTGACAGTTTTTTACTGTTTTAGGGTAAGAGGGAGTTTTTTCTGCATACCCAGTGTGGGTGTAGGCATGTTTTACTCCTGGCAACAACTGGACCGTATTTAGTACCGATCTTCTTCCTGTTTCCATTCAGAATTTTCAATCTGGAATTCAAATCCGCCCATTTTTGTGGCTTTATGAAAATATCCACAAAGTCCAGAGTGATGTGAAGTGTTTGAGTCCGGGCTTTGTGAGGAATAAAAAAGGGATGTGGAGTCGCTTTGCCTGCAGTCAGAGCAGAGGACTGACAATAATAAAATAACGCCAGGAATCTAGCTCATGTGCATTTCCACAAGAATGTGAGCAAGGAGAAAATGTACCCTGCTATTATGAAGGGAGATCGCGCTACTGCGAGTCACACTGCAAGGTTATCCTGATCCTGGCTCAGGAATCGCTGCTGCAGAATTAAAAGCATGAGAAATATTTCAAAGCTGGTTGGATTTAACCAGAAGAGGAAATGGACCAGCCTCAATTTCAGTAGTTTGTTGGATCTGTCTGCTTAGTTTTTGCTGTTCTAGACCAAATGCCCCATCCCTGTTTTATTCTACCATCATAGTGTGTATTGCAGTGCATGCACTCGCATTCAGACGCCAAAGATTTGAATAGCAAAGCGTGGTAGTTTGTATAAGCCTAAACTCAAAGGTCAGTCTGTCATTAGAATAGTTTTGCTCATAACTCTGTGTTGGTATGCTCATAAAAAAAAAGATTTTAGCCTCATTTTGTTCTTTTTGTTTCTTTTATTTCACTCTCTAACATTTAACACATTAGCACGCTTGTAAGTTCCCTGCCAGCGTTGCCTCGAGACTTGGGATGGTTTCCAGGATAATTTCCAAATTGTTACAGAATCAATTTCAATTAGTGATGCTCAGACATTGTTGGGTTTCCCCTGTCATTACAAGGCATAGGCACAACACCAAAGCCAGATGAATGTTAAACCAATGTGGAGAGCATTGAAATTAACAAACTAAAGGATCTAATGGTCGCAGTTGGTCCTCAGCAGACTCTCTTGGCAAGTTTTAACATTTCCTTTTTTTGGGTTTGGATTATGTATGATATGCTCAAGTTTTTTAAAACTTTTTGTACACACAAATGGTAATAATCGTAATCTAAACTTGTGTAAAATTGCCAATATTTCTTTTGTTGAAGAACGTGAAAGTTTCTTAGGCGAAGGACCCCCAAACCCCCCACAAAATACATGCAGCAAAGTCCTCCACAAACCTAGGAAAAAACTGCACTGTCAGCAACACTGCAAGTATATGGGACACAGTGACACATTTTGATTTAACATGCTTGTTGTGTTGAATTACACACATTGTAAAGATAAGATATGTGAATGAGGGGTGTGACTTGTATTTGTCACAGATTGTTAGGGCAGGATGTTTTGGTTCAGGAAGGCTTACAGACCAAATGATTACAGGTGTAATAGTTTTAATGAAGTGTTACTGCAGTATAAATATTAAACTGTAGTTTATCGTCAACTTTAACAACTTTGTATTCTAGTATTGAATATCTGTTGTCATGTTTCTCCACAGCGATTCAACAATAAAACCATGTGAACACTGTAAAACCGGTACTGATCTAGCTTCCCACACAAAGAGTCAAGCAAACACTGGATTGCCGATTATCATTGATAATGGATGTGGTTATGATTACATCCGTTCAGTGTCCATCTCAATAAGAAAAGGTGCAGTCCAGCTGGTAGAGGAGACTCCCCTGCAAACTGGGATGTGTCATTATTATCCTGCCAGGCCCAGTACTGCAAATAGCCATGGCTTACCTTTGCATGAACAGGTCTCGTGTAATCCCAATAGAAGATCTAGGGTGTGTATGTGTGTGTGCGCGCACTTGTGTGAGCGTGCATCAGCAGTGTTATCTGAGGACCTGAAATCTTGAGCCAGCGATGGGAAGCTTTGTGCCACAGATGGCCGAGAATGTTTTTACTGCAGACCTGTACTACACAGTACAGATTTCCTGATTTCGGACAAACTTAACAGAAGAAGGAACTAATTACTGGTTCAGGTTGTTGATGAAACCTTACTTTTTTTCCCCTCACCAGCAAATGGCTGTCCACCCTTTCATTAAGCAGCACAGTAACTTCCTGTGCAACAAACTACTTAATTGTACCGTGCAGCAGCACACAGTAGTGGCTGCAGCTCAAAAGAGGGACGGAAAAGAGTTCTAACTCACACCTGCTTCCCCGACGTGGTGCAAAAGAAAATGTCAAAAGACCTTTCGTGTTATTTGGAGAACTAGGATTTGATCAGTGGTGGCACTCAACTAGAAGTGTTGTAATGTAATGCAGGCTGGCCTGTTTCCTGTTTGCTGTTTTTGTCTAGCCTGCAGGGCAGCTCTGTCATCACCAGCCCCCCTGGTGGTCTTTGCTGCAGCTATAATAACTCTGCAGTCTGAAGGGTGGCCCACAACCAATCAATATGTATATGTGCTGCACTCAGAATGGTTGTCCAGTGGTTTTTGAACATCTCCCATTACTGAAAACTGCTGGACGATGCAGTAAACTGAATCAGAATAGTGTTTGTTATAACTTTTTGTATTGTTTCTCTCTATTTTGTTTCTCCTTAATAGTGGGGGCTGCCATGCTATTGTCATTGTTTTGTTTTGCACAGCAGTGCAGTGACAATAACATTTCTTGATCGTTGAGTATAAGTTTATGTGCCAAGCTAATACCAACTGGATTAGTCACCACATAAAGTTTGTCATTATTGCCTACTTTACTCAGATAATCCCCTCGATCAGGTCAGGTATATAACTAGTAACCTGGTTATTTTCAACATTTTGTCTTCCTTCCTTTCGATGCATTCAGCTGAGTCTGTTGATGCAGCAGCATTGATGTATGCTAATGTGTGCACATCTCCATAGTGATGGAGTGATGAGAGACAGCTCCTCTGATTGGCTCTTTTCTTTTCTATGAGCACACCTGGCTCTCGTGAGGTTTGTTGGACAAACAGAATCTCTTCCTGAACATGTGTGTCTTTGGAGAGCGTGTTGGTTTTATTGAACGTCGCTGTTTCTGATTCGGCCTAATTGTGCACTTATTTAGCTTCTTACAGAACAATAAGCGCAGTCAGTGTGGTTACGGCATCAGTGTTGTTACAACAGATGATTTTATGCATAAGTAATGTTGCGTCAAAAAAAACAGTCTGCATGTTTTAGCTTAGCAGCTGTTACCTACTCAGCCCCTTTACTTTCCTGTCTGCTTTTACTTCCCTTTAAGGAACAGAGAGTGCAGTTAGCTTGAAGTCTGAATCCTGTCATGTCATGGACATGGGTTATACTGTTGAAACCTAATATTTTGGGTCTTAAACTGACTTTTATGCAAGTTAACACTGTTTGAGCAGCCTCTTGATATTAGATTTTATCCTGGATCTACTGAGTGTGGGTTGCAATATCAGCATCATTCGTTCAGAAGGTGTTGCAGTTGATTAAAACACAAATGTGAAGTAATAGTTCCTTGTAAATTGACACTTACACTGATGAGTAATCCTTCAAAGCTTTACCGCACTGTTCTCTTTATTTAGCAGTGAGTCATCCCATTTTAGAGACAATGTCTTCGCTGATATGGGCCTGAGCACGGATGAGAAGCTCTTCATCCATCCCGAGCTGCTGTATCACTAAGCAACAGTTGCAGTCTGTTTTTTTTGTTTTTTTTTGCTTTCATACGAACAGAGTAGATTTAGTAAGAGAGTGATGTGAGACGGATTCTGGGCCAAAACCTTTCAGTTCATTCATCAAGATTTGATATCCCAGCATCTCTTAACATGTTTTTCTCTGGAAAGATAGTTGTGTTTTTACTTTGGTCGTGATTCATTAATGCTAGAATTAGATTGCTTTTTCTTCTGAATATAGATCAGCTCCTTTCGCCAGCAGCGCCCCATCTGTTTTTCCTGTCTATTCTCTTGCGTAAAGGGGAATGTCTGTGTTGACATAAGGTTAATAGCAGTTTCTTCGCAGTCCCAAACCACACATGTTAATAATGTATGCTAAACATACAGTGTGATACTGTTTACATACACAATTGTATGCTAAATATTGCTGAACAAGCTGTGTATAGATGTAGGCATGTGCAGGTTTCCTTGTTTGCTTTAAGGTCAGTGTGTTCTTTGTGATATTGTTTCCCACCGCTCATTCAATCTCAGTGCTGGGAATTGGGCTGTGCGACATGATGATAAATCTTGTGTGAAAATGGAAAACGTCTGTCCTTTCATTCCAAATTCTATCATTCATGTTGTTGTGTTGCAAATCATGCTCTTTACAGCATTTTTTTCATCATTTGGATGAGGCTTTGCGTTTTTCAACATGGCACGGATGCAGACAGGAAATTTGCATGAAAGCAGCACAAACATAGAGGAGAGTGAACGTGACACAGGACAAGGAAACCCTAATAGCGTAGACTAAACAAGGAGCTGGTACCGAGTTAAAAAGTCTTACACAGACCACAAAACTGCACTTTGCAAATAATTAGTTGTCTATATGATTTCAAATGTTGAAGATGCTTTCCATGTTGTCATTTTATATAACCTACTCACTGATAGTGCTGTATTGTGATATCTGCTTTTATCTGGATATGAAATTAACCTTATCAGGATATGAGATGTTGGTCATCCACATCCTGATCAGATTAATTACATTTTACTCTTGTGCATTGAGCAAAAAGGAAAAACACAATTTACCCCGGTTTCGCCCTACTCATTGGCTGGGTCGAAGAACGGACTCAAAAGTGAAGTGGCCGGTATCCTTCCACTGGGCATTAGCTGCAGACTTTGACCCTCACGACCCTCTTTGACTGGAGAGCATCAATGCTGCTGCATGATACAGATAAACAGTGAACATTTGCTTGCACTGTCAGCTGTTTTGCTCTCTCTCTCTCCTGGTGAATCTGAAATCTCTTTTTTACAGCTAGTTTATTAGAATTATTTTGTCAAAATCTTTTGAGAGTTGTATAGCCATTCTTATTTTGTCTATCCAGATATCCTGTTAGGTGGGTTTTTTGTCTCGCGTGCATTTAAAAATCTTCCTTTGGGTCAGGTGTGCAAATATAGCAAGTTTTGATTCCATTTGTTGGTGTGTCACTTCGCGTAAGGATGGCCCGTCATCCTCTGCTTTCCAGAGAGTAAGGTTGTAAACTGTACAGTCAATTTCCATACAGATAGGACATGCACGCGATGCTGTGCTGAGAAACCATGATCAGTGTGGTGGGCACTGCATGATTGTTTTACAGGAGCCAATATAGTAAAAGGCGTTGTTTACTTTGACGTCCAGTAAGCATCTCCATGCAAATATTTCAATTCACTGTGGCGCTTCTTGTGAAGACAAATGTCTGTACCTTGTCTCGGTGGCAAATAAGGCTGCATTGCTACTTTTTATAGCTGCTCAATTAAAAAAAAGTATTACACGTGAAGTAGCAGCAAGTTTGTCTTAATCACTTTTCTTATGAGGGATGTGAGAAATTACAGTTTTAAAGGGAAGTAGTTACCGTCTGAAAACAAACTAAAAAGTGAACATTAGAGAGCTTAAAAATGAGGCTCTACACACCTGCAACAACAAAACACACCACATTTATTAAGTGTAGACAGAGATGGTCACAGTTTTAACTCCTTGCTTGCTTGGTCACATTATTGTCAGCGGTTATCTCTTGCTTGGAGGGCGCATATGATCATGACTCAGCACACCATGTCACAATCATGCATTAGTGAGCCGATGGGGCATTTCTTATCTTTCCTCTCCTCAGAAAAATTATGCCAATAAGATAACTGATAAGTTCACACTTTTCAATTTTAAAAACAAGTTCATAACCATTTACGCACACCTGATGTCAAGAAGTAATAGGCGAAGATAGGTGATTTATATCCTATAGCTCTAATAAAATGTGTTGTGTCAAAACTCGGTCTTTTCTCTCCTCTTACAAATCTTGATGAACATGTATAGCAACTTGCAATCATGTTCTCTTCCTCTGAAACTATAAAAAAAAACAAAAAACATCCACACCAGTGACAACATGTTCGGCTTTAGTTTATACTGTGTGACTCAACGCAGTGCTGCAGTTAGACATCGCTGTGTCACATCATCAGTTTATTGGCTATAATTTAATTATCAGCCAATAGTTGATGATATAAATGTAACATTATTAGTCAGATGTCGTACACTCCCATTGTACTCCTATTGTTTATAATTTTTTATGTCAGTGATGACTTAATTCTTTTGTTGTCGTACATTAGTAGCTGCATAAGCAGATGTGCTGATAAGAAAGTTCAGTACAGTTATATGCAGATCACAATTAGCCCATTAGTTTTGATGGTTATAGCCACAGTAGAATTTTATGTTAGCGATGGAGACAGTGAGAACTTTCAGACCACAGTCGGAAGTGTTCATTAATAATGTGAACATCACATGTCTGACCATGGTTTGGCCTCTTTGTCAGCAGTTCTTCTAATGCTGAATACACAGCGACGCAGGAGAAAAGGCTGATACCAGGGCTCATAAAGCTTGATCACGTCCTCACTGTTTCCTTCCTTCCTGCCCCGGTAGCTCCTAACCATGACGTGCTATTGACCTTATGGTGGTCCTGGTGGTAGAGTTGATGTCTTTGCTACCTTGAACATATATTTCTAACCCCTGCCTTTTTATTTAGAATTGCACAATTTTGTGTATGAGTATTAAAACAAAATTGTCACCAGGGACACAATATTTTCTCTCTGTTGTGCAAGAAGTCACATCTCAAAAACACAGCAGAAACGTTACGATAGTACAGTTAGCTGCAAGCGTAGGAAGACCCGAGGCTGATTTTTGCTGATATTCTGGTTTGTCAAGGTGGCTGTACCAGAGCAGAAGCTGATTGTGCATGTGAAAATATGTCCAATTCTGATTTTGCTGTATGTTTTCGGGAGTGGCATATGAGCTGTATATCAGGAAGCTCACAAGGGGTTTGTTTCCAGACATGTTTCCCACAGCAGCCCATGCCTTCGAGCTGGTCACAGAAAGCAGTGTATGGTTGGCTACAGGGTTGACTATGAGCGGAGGGGGGGTTATGTCAGATGGCTGAATAGCTGGATTGTTCTGGTGCGTCAAATCCGTTGGATCTCTCTAGAACTAGCATTCCTATGGAGAGCAAACAAAGCACAGAGAAAATCGGCTGATTTAAACTTGATTGGTTTGGAGAACCAAAAGCAATCCTGTCTCCCTGAGATTATTTGATATACCTGCTTTGTAAGACATGGGATGAAGTGACTCTGATTCTCTGTGTGTATGGTCTGTGGTTTCCTAAATACAGCTGCAGCTGCACAGGCACAAGCCGAGGAGCGGCGCAGCCTGTCAGGGAACAGTCCAGGACCTACAACCAACCCACCAGCTAAACCTCAGGGGTGTAAGCCAGGTAAATGACACCACACCTTGACACAGAAACAGATCGGTTCTCACAGATACTGCTCTGTCACCGTGCTATTGTCTTTCATAATCTGAACCATTAGATGCAACACAATATACTTCCACCACCCTCTCAGTGATGCTTAATGCAGGTGAATCTTAGTCATCATGTTATTACCGTAACAGTTTGCAAAGCTCATTAATGACAGTCACATGCACACATCTGCCTGCCTGATTCAAAGCCTTTGTGACACTATGCTGCATTATAATCCGTCCCTTTGTTCAATGAACAAGAATTGCTGCACACGTTTTACCTTTTAAACACATACACACATGGATGTGTTCACAGTCCTTGACGGTGCCGCACTAAGAATAGACGACCGACTGCGAGTGGCTAAAGAGAGACGAGAAGAAGCAGATAAACAACAGGGTAAGGGGACGATTTTAGTTCTAACTTCCCTCTGTATATGTGAAATTTACCATGTTAAATGTAAAAGAGATAACAGAATATAGACTTATTTTTAAAGAAGAAAGAAATCATTTCATTTTAGTACCAAGAATTTTCTAATGGGCATAAGAAGACAACAAACTATGATTGACTTTTTTGCCTGTTTTTTTTTTGTGCGCTCAGCTTTACGAGAGTCTCAGATCATGGAGCGGGAGCGCAAGGCCAAAATGCAAGTGGAGCGTCAGTTGGAGGAGCGCCAGAAAAAGGTTGATGAACAGCGGAGAAAGGAGGAGCAGAAACGAATGGCGGTGGAAGAGAAGAGGAAGCAGAAACAGGAAGAGGAAAAGGTAGATGCAGCATGGGCGGAGCCTCTGAGCAGTGCTCCTTGTCGATTTGACTTTTGTGACTATAAGAGTAATATTTACATAGAAATACAAATTTTGATTGCAGTGTTTCCTTCATATAGGAAAAAAAAGAGGAAAGACTGAACAAGGACAGTTTTGATATCCTCAGGTCCCTCCCTGTCTGCTAGGTTTTGGGATGAAGGTTCCTCTGCTTTAAATGACTCACATTTTTCTCCTCCCTCTGCCCCTGCTGTGCTGCAGGAGCACTACGAAGCAGTGATGCGGCGGACATTGGAGCGTAGTCAGCGTGTGGAGCAGAGGCAGAAAAGATGGTCCTGGGGAGGACTGTCCACAGACTCAGATGGACGAACAGGTAGAGAGGCCCTTTCTTCGGCCAAAAAGCCCACCCTTTCCTTTCTGCTCTTCTGTTCAATTTGACTTTCATCATTCACTTGCCAAAGTCGACAAAGAGCAAGTTAGGGTTTACAAAAAGTCCCACACACGCAACATAAACGAAAAAACAAGATGTGAAAGTGGTCAAGTTCTGGTGAAATCCAGCCATAATGTACATAAAAGCAGTTTAATGCTGTTGCCGGATGAGTTGGCTGGTATTGACTTGCATGAAACAAACAAACATGGTTATTTAGAAAAAGATGCAGTCCTCACTTTCTATCTTTATGTTATTCACAAGTAAACAGAGGTGACTGTGTCTTTAGACTACAAAATATAGCTGCTGCAAGTTTGGTAGCTAAGAGAAAACGATAACTTCTCCCTACATATTTACATTTGCGTTGAATTGCATCCCTTTAAGTCATTTTTAGGCCTTGTTAGCCACTAGTTTGGTATCATTTGAGCCTTTATGCATTTTGTATAAATATAAAGCTTGCCAACTTCATAGCCCCAAATCTTATCCCTCAAGCAACAAAGAGGCTTCTCAAACTCTGACAATAATCTGTTTTTGTCAAAGACGAAAACATAATGTGATCACTCAAAAAACATTTTTTTTTTACTGAATTCTGGAGAGTTAAATGTAAATGACAACTGTACATGTAGTCGGTCATGCTCTTGCTCTTTTACAGCACTACAAGCATGAGATATCACTTGACTCATCTGCACAATCACTCCCACTGTTTGACACGCGGACAATAACCCACAATGTTCTGCAGAAAACTACAGACCATTTGTGACGTAGAAGTAAATGAGTCTTTAAAGTACCAGCTGATGACTGTCGATGTTAATTTGGTGCCAAGATTGTACCAACTCAATGCTCGATGTCAAGCCAGGTTTCACCTCCTCTCTCTTCCATTCTATGACGGATGCGCCTCAGCATCGTGTATGTTATGGCTCCACTCTGAGAGCTGTGTTTTCCCACAGGAGACTCTGATGCCGGCGCCTCATCTCCAGTAACAATAGTTATCTCCCCTGCCTCGCCAGAAAAGCCACCAAGGAGTCGACAAGGTTTTGTTTGTTGATAATTTGCTCACCGATGTAGCAACACAGCATGAACTGGTGCTGGCACTCCCACTATCTTCCCCCACCGACCAACCCTCACCTGCACTCTAACTGGCAGTTTTTCACTAACCAATTTCTTGTATGAGGCCTGTGTTCTGAATGTGCCTTGTGCTGGGTGAATAGCTGGAAGTGTAGCTTTAAGTTTTTTCACTCACACTGTCAAAACACTTCCAGGTCACATGGGCGACTTCGCATGGAAGCCTGACACGAAACACAGGACTAATATCTCTCTGGCACGGATCACATGACAATGATGCTCTGATCTTTGGAGTGGTCAAACAAAAGCATCTGTTGTTGACTAACTGCCATGCCCGGCTCTTAAACCACAGCAACTTTGTTGTGGTTTGCTAAAAGTCTACATGATATTCACGTCTGAATTCATACTTTATATCATGTATTTTTCGTGGGTTAATGGGTATATTATGTAAGTAGAAATATTTTTTTATTTTTGGTATGTCAAAGCAACATATCACCCATTGCATATTAGGGGTATTAAGATCTTGCAGAACCTTGTACTCCCTTGTGTGCACCCAAATACCTTTCCCAATAGCCAACCTCCAGTTTAAACCCCGCCTCCCTTGTCTGTCTATCCTCCTCCCTCCTAGTGGACAAGCGCTCCACATCCACCATGAACCTGAAACAGCCATCTGAGGCTGGCATCAGCAAACGCCTATCCTCCTCCTCTGCCACCCTCGTCAAAACTCCCGACAAAAGTAAGTCTCCTGTCTTCCCTCCCCCTCCTTCCTCGTTTACTCCTTCTCCCCCTCCCTTCCTTCTAACCTCTGTGCATTCCTGTGCTGTGTGTTAGGCAATCAAGTAGGTTTTCAGACTATCTGTTATCAACTAGGTGAATGTTTTTCAGTGACGATAATGTATTGAGATCTACCCGTTGACAGACTGTAGATTATCTGAAACAGACCCACTTTCTCTTCCAACTCTTACGGCTGCAGTGAACTCTGACCCCTGTGCTCTCCATATCCAGGGCTTTACACACAGGCTCACTGGAGCACAGACTGGTAATAATTACTTTAGCTCTCTGTCTCTGGTTCAAGCTAATGAGAAATTAGCATGGTGTCCCAATATTGCTTTATCCGTTCACTATGCACCTCTATGAAATACTGAATCAAAATCTTCAGAATCACAAGAGGTCCCTAGCATCAACTTGTGATTTGTAAATAAATGTACTTGTAGTGGTGTAGAAGCCTCACATATTTTGATTTTACAAGTGTTTTGGATTTCTACAGAAAGAAATAATCAACACTATCAGCTGATTCACATCTCTCCACAGCTTCTAAGGGCCGTCAGTGTCATTCCTACTTTTTGATATTGCTGATTTTTGTATACCTTCCAATTTATTTAATATTTATGCCTTTCCTTTTCCAGGCTTCTCTGTTTTTTCCTAAAAAAAAAAAGTCTGAGAGACCTTGAACCATTCACAAGCAGGCGCTGTGTAAATTCACCGTTGGGTGTTTCATCATTGTCTCTCAGGGGCTAAGCAGAGGAGCTCATCTTGTAACCGGTTGCCTAGCAACGGCAATGCTGCTCAGGCCAGTAAGGAAGACGGCAAAAAGCTTCAGGTGGAACAGACAGGTGCAAAAGATCCGCTCTCCATCCCACACCACGCTTTCTTAACAAACCAACACAGATTAAAGAGGGAATATTAGCCCAAGTTCTATTATAAATTGAGACCTGTCAAAACTAGATGGATGGGTTGATGGATTTACTTTATTGATCCCAAATTTGGACATTATTGTGTTATAGCAGCAGGATATCCAGGCATTGCACAAGAACAGTAGTACACAGTAGATATTAGAGCTGGGCAATATCTCAATATTATATCATTATTTGCGACTATATAACAGGTTAGATTTGGGACTTCGCTATATTGTGAAATGGCGTGAAGTGTTGTCATTTCTTGGTTTTAAAGGACGCATTACAATAACATTACAGGTGAAGTAATCTGTTGAATTTGCCAGACATCTTGTTCTAATACTTTCCTTTCCCCACTTAGTCATTATATTTACATTACTGGTGACTATTTATCAAAAGTTTCATTGTGTAAATATTTTGTCGAATCAGGGGAGGTGGAAAGAGTCTGTAACCATAACCGTAACAGAGGAATTTCTACGGAATACTCATTTACTATTGGAAAGGCAACCAGATTACCTCATAACCAAAATATGCACAAGGCAGAACATTTTCTCTGGATTATTCAGACGATATTGTCATATTTGTAATATTAACATGTCAGTATTTCATTTTTTGATATCACAGTTATCGTGAATATCACAGTATTGACACATCCAAACAAGATATTTTTGGTGTATCTCGATAAAGCCTAAAAATATTGCGTTATTGTTCCAAGGCCATATTGCCCAGCTCCATGTTAAAGTATAAATATAACACTTGCCATCAGAAAAATAAAACCCAACAAATAAAGAAAACCCTTAGTATACTCCATAAATAACATGTATATCTGTAGAATATCTATAGATGAAGAACATAAATAAAAGTATAGGAAAACCTATGATAAAACACTATGTAGCTATGCCAACCACATATCAAGCTAACTTTGCACATGCTAATGGTTTAAACACACAGCTGTTAAAACTACAACAGGTCCCTTTGTTGCAGTATTAACTTTGTGGTAGCCTGAGTTAGCGGACATAAAGTAGACAGTTCCGACTCTCCTCTGTGTGATTTAAGCATCCTCTGTTAAACTTGTACTGCTGTCTGCAGTAGCCCGGTGACTCACACTAGGCCAAATGAAGCGCACATGACTCTAAACTGTCTCTGGGGATTCCTTGTTGACTCCTTCCCAGTGCCTGCTTGGCTGTAACTCCACTTTCGTGTCCGTAGGCCGTTCCATGAAGACGAGAAGTTCGTCCCTCACACGAGTAAGTGTGGGCAGAGCGCAGACCCCTTCCAAGCCTGATAAGGGGACAACGGATGATCAAGGTGGCTAGCATGAACAATCAGCTCTCATTTGTTCTCATACATCGCTCAGGCCTCCATTTTGGAATAACAAGCACGTTGCTGTGATGCTAACAGCTTGCTCATTCTGAATTTTCTCGGTTTAAAAAGCTTATCATCACTCTTGGCTACTAAGAGGTTTCGGGGATAATATTCAGTGTCATCAGCTAAACGGGTGTATAAACCTTCAACTCTTCTTTTCGCGTATTTCTTCTTTAAATCCTTGTTCTCTTTCGATTAAATCTTACTCACTGAATTACCTCTAGGCAGCTGATAAGCTTCTCTGCACTGTTTGTGTGTGATTAACTGGAAACACTGATGCTTGTTCCAAGTATGCCTTAACCTCTCTGCTGTTTTAACCTGCACTGTGCCTTGGTTCTCACTGAAAGCTGATCTTGTTTTAACCTTTCTTATTGTTTTGTGTCAACAAAGTGTCAACCCAGGAATGGTTTTGCTGTCTTCCCTGTTTGCACTAACGGTGTATTGTTTTGTTGTCACAAAGTGTTGATTGTTTTCTCCCTCCCAGATGACGTCATAGCTGGATTTAAGTCGCTGTGCTCGTGCTTCAGTGTGGTGTGTGTCAGTGCCATCCCACCGTAGCACCCCCAGAGCACAGAAATGACCACGGCAGCTGACTGCAGTCTGTGTATTGCCATTAACCACCAATGCTTTTGTTTGTCCTGTAGCTGGCCTCTTCGTGCAGATGAGGACTTGTTAAAAATGTCACCGTTCTGTATTCATGTTTGTTCTGTGTGGTTAACCTAGGCAATAATACAACTACTGACTTAGCACTGCTCATCACCAAAAGAAGTTTTTTTTTTTTTTAACCCACATCATTGTTTTAATATTTATAAACTTATCTCAGACTAATCACCCATCTTAATACCTGGGTGCAGAGCGGCGAGCTGTGCTGCCATGCTCCAGGAGTTAGCACTCATCAGCTAACAACAAACAAGTCTGTCTGCAACAGATGTCTTCTCAGTGAGGGGCTCCAAAGGGATCTGTGACTGTGTGCTCTCATTTCGAAGAACGAGCATTTACTGTAGGGACATGTGGCGAAATCAAACCTTCAACAATTTTTCCCTTCTTCTGGTATCGATTCTTCTTTGTGGCCTAGGTAGCAACAACAGCATAAATGGGGAATTATTGATTCTTCCATTTCATGGAGGCAGGAGCTCTTTGTTTCTGCAGTGAAATCAAGAGTTCACCGTAGTGCTTTTGTAATATGCTGACTTGTTCAGTACTGACTATTGTAGTCCGCCTCTGTATTATCAAATTTGCACTTTCTTTATCTTAACCATAAAAAAGTTTGCACTGCAGAATCTAAAGAACTCTTGCCTGGTCACAGTCACTTGCTCTGTCACTTCTAGGCCTCATTCAGCCCAAATCAGGTGTTTCGACAATAAGTGCAGGGTTGTGCTGCGGTGTGGGACGACACCACCATCGTATGGTCTGTAAACTCGACCTGGATAGCGACCAGTTTCCAGCATCCAACAAATCTTACATAGAGGCTTTTCCTATTTAGATCAAGTTTGCTGAGTATTTCTCCTCACCTGCTGGTGCAGCCTACTGGGAGCACGATACTGTTTGAGGAAACTGAGCAATTTGGTGGACGTCTGAGTACTTGTGAATGTGTCTCTTTTTGGAGGAAATAACAGTATCTTTTCCACCCTGACACCAAATGTATCGTGTCAACCAGCGCTAGTAAGAAAGCATGAAAAGCTTCCGTTATGTGTATTATAGTATCTGGTTAAATTTGTATTGTCATTTTATAAATTTAGCGCAAACTGGTTGACCAATGATACTGTTGACCCTTGATTGCCCCCTTGATGTTTGGCCATCGCTAATTCTGTGTTAACCTTTCATCTCAGGGCTGCTGCAGTATTTTTTTGTGTTGTTGTTGTTGTTTTTTAAATCTCAGCCATCCAAACTGCCTCAGCCTTAAACACACTAACGTTAGTCAAAAAGAATGGGAGGACTGGTGTTTTCACCACAACGCTTGATTTGTTTTGAATGAGGCCTTAGTCTTTGGGTTCTTTCACCTCTCATCTTTCTACCCAGTAGTATTCCTCTGCTGTCTTCCAAGTTCACTAATGTTTCGTTTTTTTCCCATCAGCACACCTCCCTGTACCCCATGGAACCATTGATTTGACCTCATTTTCTACTTTTGACTAATGATTTTCAGTAACCAGACAATCAGTCTCAGCACTCTTCCATGGTGTCCTTTCCTTGCTGTCTTTTACTGACTCTCCTCATTTTATCGAATGTCACTGAAAGATAACAGCATAAAGACAGTTAGTAAGGAACCCATGTAAGATTATTGGGACTTAACCTTCGGTTGTTGATGTTGATTCTCTTCTGCTGGTTAAATCACATGGTGACCTTTCTAAATTTAACTGATCCTCCCCTCCCTCCTCTTTGTTTTGCCTTCATCCCCCATTCTCATCCACTTTCTCCCTCTCGGCCTTTCTGTTCTCCTCTGTTCTTCGGGTGATTTTTTTCGGCCGTGTAGCTCACAGGCCACCAGCCGGCACTGTGGACGGAGGGGTCCTTAGTCGCCTGCTCACCCCCACCCAGGCATCTCTAGCTAGGAGCAAGAGCGCCGCCGCCCTGTCAGCTGAAGGAAGAGATGCTCCAGGTAACCTCCGATTCGGAGATCCTGACAGAGAGGAAGGAGGGCTGCGCAGAGAGCGCGGTCCTCCCTACTTACCCTTGTTTTTTTATCAGTAGAAAGTCAGCCCAGTCCCATTCCTCCACTAGATCTGAGCTCATCCTTTTGCCCTACCCTTTTGGAACAGTCATAGTGAATGGTGGCCTCTTGGTGGTGGTGGAATTACAGAAGTCCCTGCACAGCTCCCAGTGTTTAAAAGCCGCTATTGTAATGATCAGCTGTTTGTGTTATGTTATGTTATGTTATGTACAGTAGTTATTTGCAGCAAAGTACACTCATGTGAGAGATCATAGTTACATGGTAAATATTGACAGACGCAAACGGCTCCAGCTCACATGCACTTTCAGATCTGACACAATTGGCTGTTGTGTGCTGACTTGGCTGCGAGCATTTCTCTGCATCTGAGGAGCCTCAGAGTCCATGCTGGGAGATTTGCTCTAAGCTGCTTACCTGTTGGTTCTTGTTACGTCAGAATCAGACTGTTGTGCTATCACATGTGTTCTGGTAGTTCGGCCAGATTGCTGAGCACCAATACACAGTGCTGACATGGTAATTACGTGCATTTTCAGCGAATATTGAAGTCGCACTAATCAGATTCAGTATGCCATCATTCTGACATGAGATTTTCAACAGACTTCTTACAGTAAAATACGCTCTGAAGCCAACTAGGTGAGGTTTTATGTCTCACTGAATGACTTGCATGCTTTACATATTCAGTAAAATGTTTACTTATGTTTTATGCTTTTTTTTATGCTGATGGGAGGGATTCACACACATAAAGCAGCATAGGCACCCATAATGAATCTCCTGACACACACAGATGAATGCCTAATTTTTCTTGTTGACTCTTTTTTAAAAGAACCATACTGTAAAGCATTGACTCGCTCAAAGGCTGCGACTGGATTCCCCGTGTTGGTTTTAGGTTGTGGTGTTTATTGACCGGCCATTACAAACCCATTAGTGACTATAGATCTTCTGCTAAGTATAGCCGCAGTAGAAACATGACACATCTGCCTTTTGCAGCAGCAACGGCAGTGGCAGGCTACATTGTTGTAGTTAGCCACCATACTGTAGCTGCTCAGTATGCAGTCAGAATGAATTACAGAGCACATTAGTGTTCAGGCTGTGGCAGGGAGAGTTCTCCAGGTCTCAGGATTATCATGGCTAATCCCTCAATCTGACACAGCAAGCTCATAGCCAGTGGACAACAGTATTTACTCTCCTTACCAACTACAGGTTGCACTTAATCTCAGTGCTAAGGACAGTGCTCTCCACCCATTGTCATTCCAGGTTTATAGTTATTGAGGATGTCCTCATCAATCACCCTACTTACATAAAATTTAGATATATGCAGGGTGTCTGCATGTCCTTTTAAAAGGCTTAAAGTCATTACATAGTCTTATATTTGAATTTAAACAGCCTTGACTGGCACAAATACTATCTAATTTAATTTAACCATCTTTTAATGTTATTTTTGTTTAATGGTCTCCATGTTTATGATGTAAAAAAATATTTAAATGTACCACTGAACCTAATGCTGTCTTTTAACTTTATACTTACACTTATCTGTTGGCAAAATGTAGATTAACTGAACTCAATAAAACCTACCTCTGCGCAGTACCACATATATTGCTTTTATACTTATCTACAATGCTTGATTATGAAAAAGAATTTTAATCCAAAAATCTCTCTTTTGTGCCAGATTTTGTTGAAAATGGGCATTGAACAACATGAAAATCTCAAATCGATGATGCTCTCTGAAATAATTGAGAATCACAATATTAACTTCATAATCATCAAAAAATATGCCTAAAACTGGGGAAATGGGACCAAGACATATTGGATTCACATTAGTTTTTGTTAAGAAACAAATCTTTCCTTTGCATCACAGAACATATTTTGTAAGTGAAAAATCCAGGTGGGTGTGCAAATTTGTGGTATTGCTCTGCAGAACAGACATTTCAGCCGTGGTGGAATTACTGAAAATGGAAGCAAACTCCCCTTGACTCAATTAGAAAATATATTAGAAAATCAATAATGAAGTCACTTCTGTGAAGGTGTTTACCAATTCACAATTATTTCAGTAAAGGAAATTCACTAAGATCAACTTATCCTGAGTACTGCAATAGAATCTTACTTGAATCAATTTATAGTTAAGTAAAAAGGATCAAGAGGTGGTATAAACAAGCATAAAATTTTAGTGTCTGCTACTTGTAAACACCCTGAGAATTGCAGTATAATGGCAGGAAGTACTCAAAGACTGCAACGGAATACAAGATACGACACTATCAATATAAATGTGTGTTTAGTTTACTAATAAATGTGTGTGATTCGTGTGTGCACTGTCAGTATGTGTTGTGCTGTGTTGGTGGTAGGTTTTTGTGTAGTCTGTGCTGTGCTGTGGTGCTTCAGGGTTTGTTCATGTTGAGGCTTTTGCACCTGTGGAGTGTCGGGGTTTCTGTGAGATTGTTGCCCTCTGCTGCTCCTTTAATCTACAGCCCAAACAAGCTTCATAAATCAAGCCATTGCCTGCCTAATCTAACAAATCGCTTTTTTTGTGCTCTTATCCCCTCACAAAAAACCCTCTCCTGCATTTCTTTCAACCATCATCTGCCCTCCCTTCCTCTCTCTCTTCCTCTCCCTCTCTCTTTCCCTCCACTCTCTTTATTCTCTTCGGTTCATTCGCTCTTTTGCTGCTTTGCTGCCCAACTTGGTCGTTTATCACCCCTCCCATTGGTTGTGCTCCCCTGGCCCTGCGATGACTGTGTCCTTTACCAGAGTGTCACCTGTGTCCTCGCTCAGCCTCTGCCAGTCCCCTGCACCCACCGCGTGGACCCGTGCGCAGCCGCAGCATCGACCGGCAGAAGAGCGGCATGACCACCTCTGTGTCGGCCGACGGAGCTCTCGACCCTTCAATGGTGAGAACACCGCTTGACGTTCATGTGACTAACCCCACTGGCCTACAGAGAATCTGAAAAAGTATGATGTTGTTATGATCAACTGAAGTGAAAGCTTTCATTGCAGATAGATGAATGGTCTCCCTGTTCTCTTATCCTTAAGTTGCCTTTTTGTAGCCTCTTGAATAAGTGTTTCTTATATGGCTCTGCAAGTATAGAAACTTAACATGCATGTGTGAAAATCGGCATTACATGAGGTAGTCGACAGTGTGAATCTGTTTCCCGGAGTGGTCTGTTTGCTTGTGACAGTACTGGAAGAGGAAACGAGTGACAACAGTCTGATCATGTTTCATTCATTGGGTTCAGTCAGTCATGGGTTTGCGCAGTTGACCAGGACTAGGTGCAAAGATATATCTGTGTTGTTAGTTTGTTTTAACCGTCAATAATCCGGATGCACCAATTTTAGAATTCTGGGTCAATGCTGTTGATTTATTTACCCACGACAGTTAAAAAAAAACACATGGAAGCAACTCATACATGATTTAATTGTTGGAAGCACTTCAGGCTACAAGTAACATTTCTTTTTATTGCCTAATCTGTTTTCTGTCAGTAATTTTCTCAATCATTCGGCCAGTTGTTTGGTCCAAAAATATTCAAAAATGGTGAAAAATGTAGATCAGTGTTTCCAAAAGCCCAAGATGATGTCGTCAAATGTCGTATTTTTAACCTGAAGACGTTCAGTTTACTGTCATAAAGCAGTAAATAAATCAGAAAGTAGTCAGAGAGAACATTGTCCTTTTTTTGGTCTTACTCATTGATTGTTTGGTCATCAAAATATGAGCTGATTAATTTGATAGTTGGCAAATAATCGATTAATCATTGCTGCCCTGGCTGCAGTGGATGAGAGGGATACCTTTTCCATAATCCGTCTGAATAGTAGCACTTGTGTAGTGGGAACAAATGCATGCTTTCGTGCATTGAAATGCTTTCACTAAGAGGAATCAGTAGATGGTACCGAAGGCTCTGATTTATATGCACGTATCCGGCTACATTTGCCTGTCAAAGTACTTATGCAGGATGCTAACCATAGGAAAATGTTTTTCCTCCAGCTGTTCTTTGACATTCTCTGCTCGCTCTCTCATATCACCATCATTTTATCCTACGTACTGCTTTCTTTAACTGATGTCTCAGATAGTGTTATTTGATGGCTCATCGTGGCCTGGCTGTCTCTCATAACCTGCCTGTCTTCAGCCTCCTCTGTGGCTGTGAAGGGACTCATTGTCAGAGCCTGAGACAAAGAGATCAACAGTAGCCTGATTACGGGCAGATCAGGCCATGCAAAGCAGACCCCACCCTTCACCCTGGGGCCGAATGTCAAAAGCCTTTTGACTGTCCTCATCATTCCATTGTCTTCTCCCCTCCACATGCACAGATTTGGTGGGGAGATAATTGAAATTCACAGCTTATCGCATTGCATCACACCTCAGATAAATTGTGTCTTTCAAGTCAGCTGAGTCGAGCTGCCTGAGCTGAGATATTTCTTTTTTACAAATGATTATAAGTGACATTAGAGGATATTCTGAGATGTTTGGTGTCGGGTTAGGGTCCACCCTTCTTTCATACGAAGACACATATATTGCTCCAATTTTATACAGACACATATAGGAAATGAATGTCTCATCCCTGTTATGAAACTGTATACCAGTCGCCTGTTTACTGTTCTTGTTTTCACCTTCCCATCCAAGAGAATGATTACCACGCTGTGACCAAAGTTAATAGAGTTATTCATAATGGCAAAGCAATTTTTTCATTTTAAAATGTGCAGTATTTGATTAACTTGGCATGAGGTGGCACAGTAATGTATATTTGTGTCTGTCTGAGTGTCACATGGTTGACCTTGTGCACTCGTGTTCATAGAGCCAAACACAGCACGTGGACATTAAAAATAGATGAATTAAAACCTGACCCATGGCCGCCATCACACCAGCATTGCGTCACTAGCCTGTCTGAAAAGTCGTGTGAAACTGAAAGACACAGAGGACGGCAGCTTAAAAAGGAGTTACATGGTGTATTTTCAATTTAGTTACAGTTTCTCTTTTATATAATAGGTACCTTTAATTTATTTCTTTCAGGATTTTCAGGTTTCATTTTCTGTTCTTTTTTTTCTTTTTTCTTTTTTTTAAACACAAGCTTAAAAAACAAAGATAACACAAAGATTTACCAAAAAAATGACCAGAAAATGTTTATGATCACAGTAATCAGACCTGATAATGTTCAATTAGGTGTTATTTTTCATCAGTTTTAGGGGAATATTTAATGTCTCATGTGCCAGTTGTGTCCAAAATTTTAGTCGGACTCCAGAAGAATTGTTTGACTTGGCCAATTTCAACTACATTGTTAAGTTTGTGAATGGCTGCTTGAAACAATTTGAACTGAAAAGGAAAAATAATTTGTTTGCTTCCGTTTGTTTTTAAGGGCTTCAGGAACAATTCATGTCCATATCAAGGCCATGAAACTACAGTAAACCCTCGTCTTCATTTTCCAGTGTCACTAGCCCAAATGTTGGGAAAACACTGGCCTAGACTTGGGCTGCATAATATGATTAAATTGTCATATTGTGATTTTGTGGACAGATATTAAGATTAAACATTTATGATTCATGATTGGTGGGAATGATCATCAGTAGAATCATAAATGATGAAGATTTTTTGCGTTTTTGTACCAAACAATCACATTTTCTGTCATCTGATGAGCAAGATCTGTAGCCTGGGGCATCTCTGCAACACTACAGTACCTCATTATGATGTTGTTTTGTCAGACTTTTTTGACTTAATCAAAAACCAGCTTCTGCGATTTGGATATTGCACTCGCCATATTCAAAAAAAGGCTGTAGCGAGACATTACTATCTTTGTGGACTTATATTTTTTTTATATAAATACCACGTAGTTACATGATTTACAACTGTTTTGTTTGTGACGCAAAGATATTTAAATCAACATATTTTAACAGGTAAATAGGTGTTTGTAAGGGTTTTATTGTGAGTTACCTGATAGTCATGAATTACTTCTTTACCTCTACAGAAGGACAAGCATTTATCGCCTGGAGCGCAGCGTCCCGCCTCCCCGTCTTCTCCCCTGGGACGAAACCGTTCACCATCTCCAGCTCCCAATCCAGCCCCAAAGAGGACCCCCTCCCCAGCAGCATCCAAGTTAGCCCTACACCTTTCCTTAACTTAAAGTTGTTTGAGAGTTTGGATGCAGCCTTTTTTTTTTAATTTAACAATATCTTCTCACAGGCAAAATTCCAAGACACGCCCGCCCTCACCTGGTGCAATGAAACAACGTCCCCCATCCCCCCAGCCTGCATCAGCCAAGCCCCCACCCATCCAGAAACCAGCTCTCACTCCGACAGGACCCCCCACCTTGAGGAAGAGGGATTCCAAATCCAAGGATCTGTGTCCTGTCCAGGCTGCGTCTACACAGTCGTCTGACTCCAGCAAGACCAAAGACAAAGACGGTGAGCTTTTCTCAGTGATCAGTTCACAGCTGAAATTATTCATTGTACTTCATTTTAATATGTCTCAAGTTCACTGGAGAGGGAGTTTCATGTTAGTACAAATCATGTAATAAAGCTCCATATTAAAGGAAGACTTAACAAACATAGACAGCTGACTGGTTTTAATTCGTCAAGTCCAATATTTACCAAGACTGATGGTTATTCTGGCGACCAGGATGTTTGCACTGGTGCATCGAGATATGCTGTCAATTTCAGAGAGGGAAGTAAACCCAGGCAAAATTAAATTAAATGAAGTCTTTCTCATCTTAACTAGATAAATAATATGGAAGCAAGATCAAACCTACTTATATGCCCAGAAAAGATTAAAGTCGTGTTTCCTTCCACATAATTACCTTTGAATAATTGGGTGTCCCTTCCTCTCTACCTAGTAAAGACTGTTAATACACGTCGGCCTTCTTTCCCATCATTCTTCATGTATACATTGTCCAGACACTTGGTCTGTTTACATTTCATACATACATACAGAGCTCGGGGGTTGTAAAGAGAGGAAATTAAACAGCTCTAAAAAGGAATGCTGTTTCATCAATGAATTGTTGAAATTGCAGAAAACAAGAAAGTTTGTTTGGTAAAACGAGCTGCTAAAGCTGTTTAGAAGAACTAGAGAAATTGTACAAATTTTTTTTGACATTATCATCTTTTTTCTGTAATTCCCTTTTGAACTCCCTCTCTCTGTTTATCAGCGCTGCTTCCAGCATAACAAGAAACTCATGACCATGAGTGTTAAACCGTAACCAAACTGCTCTTTGAAGCAGAACTGAACCATGATCACAGTCAGTTTGCTTTAAAGATAACAAAGCACTATCATCTGATTTGATTGACAGATCATACAGAGATGTGTGTGTTTGTGTGCTGCAAACTGACGTGGCAGCAGCTCAGTTTGCAATAAATCTCAGTGGAGCAGGAGACCTATTAAGTTCCAGCTGGAGTCACATCCTGTTACAGTTCTAAGGTTGTTCTGCTGCCATCTGCTGGAGAAAATCAGGCTCTCCAAGATAAAATGGCTTAGTAATGTTTTACTCCACACAATGTTTTATAGCGCACACTAACAAAAAAGTGCTGTATCATACGCAACTGGACTTGTTTCAGTTTCTTGGAAGACCTTTCACCTTTCATCCAAGAGGCCTGCAGTTCTTAGGAACTGGAGAGATTTTTTTTCTCAGAGAATAATTGGAATGAGAGTTCTTTCTCAGGGCAACGAGATGATCGTGTGAAAGTTACACAACTCTGAATCAGGCTGCTTTATTCTCTGTCCTGCTGCGGTCTTTCCCTGTCACAACTAGCCGGCATTATATGAATGTAAATGTAACATGAAATGCTAAATGTATCTCTGATCGTCGTTTCCTCCCGTCAGACTCTAAAGGCGCGACGGGCACCAACTCGGCTGCCGAGGCGGCTAAGATCCTGGCGGAGAACCGCAGACTGATGCGAGAGCAGAAGGAGAAAGAGGAGCAGCTCAGGATACAGAGGGAGGAAGAGGAGAAGTAAGATGTGTTGGAAGTTATCAGTGTGAATGTGACATAGAGTGTATACATGAAGTATACAGAAAGTACTATCTTTAACCATTTAATGAGAATTAAAGGATGATTAGCGTTGTTTGTTAATGAGATGATAAGACTTGATAATGTTTTGTTTTTTAACCGTCTCAGGCTGAGAAAGGAAGAAGAGCAGCGTTTAGCAGAGGAGGCTCGACTGAAGCGCGTGGAAGAAGAGAAGAAACTTGCAGAGGAGAGGAAAATTAAAGAAGAGGAAGAGGCTCGTGTAGCAGAGGAAGAACGAGTGAGACTGGCAGAAGAGGAAGCAGTGAGGCAGGCGGAGCTCCAGAAGGAACGTGAGGAGGCTGAGGCCAAGGCCCTGGAGGAGGCGGAGAGGGTCCGTCAGGAGAGGGACCGCATCATGCAGCAGAACCAGCAAGAGCGAATGGAGAGGAAGAAGGTAGGGATAGATTGATGAAGGAGCGATTTTTATCTTTTATTTGGCTCTTGCTCTATCGTCAACATACTCTGTTCTTCCACTTCAGAGAATTGAAGAGATAATGAAGAGAACAAGAAAAGGGGACCAGGGTGACAAGGTGAGCTGAAAGCCATTCAGCCTACAAGTCTCACAGTGTCTGTCGTATGTTAACATGTTGTTTGTGTCTCCTGCACAGAGAGATGGAGGCGATGACGATAAATGCTCACAGGAGAATGAAGAAGACGAGGGAGAGGACGGAGACGAGGAAGAGGACGGAGAGGACGAGATGAACACTGACACCATGAGTAAGCATTCTCATCTTTCCCTAATGGCTTGAGTTGAGGATATCTGAATGCAAGATTGTTGTGTTTGTTTACATAAACTATACATAATGACTTGTGTGTGTGGATTTACATGACTATCAATGTGACTCTGTTTGCAGACAAGGTGGACGATGTGACCGCGGAGGCTGAGGCAGATGCAGGCGAGTGCGGCCTGTCCTCTGGCGAGCCGGTAAATCGACGAGAGGAGCCCCTGGGAAGTGTGAACGGAAAACCGGAGACAGACGACAAGGAGAACAACAACGGCATAAGCACAGATGAGACTCAGGCTGTGAGGTATAACTTCAGAAAGACAATAAAACCCTCACTGAAAGGGCTCAGAGCTCTGCTGACAAAACTCTGATTAACTGCTGAACATTGTGTTCTCTGAAGTTAAGAAGAGACGGGGGTCACACAGCCACATGTTGTTCCTTTCAAATTTGTGCTTATCACTTTCACAAAGTTTGTTTTTTCATTTGTTAAAACAAAACTGGCGTCCAGCTCGGTCAGAAATCCCTTTTAGATATTAAAACTAGATTTTTAAGGATTGGGGATGACACATTAGCCCTGATTCCATTAACGTGCTTGAAGTGGTCTTGTCCTTCCCAGCACTTAGTGAGTGACTGCTGTTCCAAATAGGCTCTGATGTAACAAACGTTTAAATCACGTGGCAGAACGCTCCGAGAGAAGAAGAAGCTTTGCTGGCTTCTTCCTGTTTACTGCAAAAGATTCCCTTTCACAGAATAATACCCTCATAGGTGGTCAAGACGGCTGGTTTTGTTTCTTCTTCATCATCTTTTTTATCAGCACCTTCGCAGTTTGCCACCTCTTCTTCTTCTACTCTGTAAATTACAGCAAGACATATTGTAGCCGATAACCAAACCAATTTAATCATAATTTTTTTGTTTAATGTTTTTTTCTTCTTCAGCTTTTTAAAAGTTTGCTTGTTGTTGCTGGTTTTGGCCTTGTTGAAATATATAGAATACAACCAACTGTATCCTTTATTGTCGTGGATTTTTCCCTCTCACTTCTCTCATTCTGTGACAAAGTGATGTTGTGCTGGAAGATATTTGTCTTGTGACCTCTCATCTTCATAACCTCTTCTGCTTTTCCAGTCCGGTCCCTAAGAGCCGCCTCGTCGAGGGCTCAGATCTCCTGAACGAGCAGGACTCCGCCAAGGTGGGGTTGGTGTCCGGTCTCAACGGTAAATCCAACCAGTGGAGCTTTGAGGAACTGATCGACCTCAACGTCCACTCCAAGACCCGGCCCCTCATCGAGGCCGAGGACTGTAACCAGGTGTTGATTAACTGTGACGGGAGCTCAGATGCGACCAGGGTAGCCTTCGAGGACAAGGGAACCCCCGTCAACCCCCTGCATTCCTCCAATCAACCCATAGAAGCCCTGTCAGGTGAGGAGTCAGTTCCACTCGTTCATCAGTGAGCGCGTTTCGACTCGGTGTTCTCAAAGATAACTCTTCCTGTGTCTCCGCAGAGATTTGATGCTGCAGCCATCGCTGAGAAGCCTCTTACTGTTGCACTCGTTCCTGTTCCTGTCCCGCTGAGCTCCTTTACTCCTCCTCCTTACTCCAGTTCCGAACAGCTTCCTCCTCTTTCTCCTTCTCCTCTTCCAGAGGAAGGAGCACAAGGTGAAGTGGAAAGACCACCCTAAGTGCTACTTTTGCACCCTAAATGATGAGGAAACATATATTACAATTATATATATATATATATATATATATATAGGTATATATAAAATAAATAAACATTATGCTTCAGGGAAATTCCATTTATTCCTTCAACGTGCTCGATCCAGGTCTCTTTCCTCTTCCTCTTGTGTTTAGTTCCTTTTTTTTCTATGTTGTGTCCGATTTTGATGATGTTTTTTAAGAGTTGTGTCTTCGTCAGGGGTGCATTGTTGTAATTTATTAATTTTGGCTTCTTTGTTATTGTAATTATTGTTATCATATGTTTAGTCTTTCTGTTTTGTTTTGTTTTTCTCTTGTATGAGAATATTCCAGGACACATGCACACGAGGCTGTGTGACGTGAACGTGAGGTTAATATCGTGACTTAAAGGAAGGTTAATACATTCTGCTGGGTGGGAATTAAATACCAGGTTTTCGCATGTGTGATTCATCTAAATTTTACTTGACCGGCTGCTTTTTTTCGTGTAGCATCCAGCAAATATGGCCTTACTATTCTCCTCCCGACTTTGAATTTTTGATGCGAAAACACTTGTGCTCAAAGCTCACACGCGCACACAGTTTAGCGATTTTCCGTCACTTCAGCCACCATTTTTCACGCTCACGCACACTCCGGTCGTCTCTCCCAGGTTCTCTCACTGTGTGTTTCCCTTCTTTTGGCCACTAGAGGGCTTCAGGAGCACAGCTGTTACATTTTGACAGTGTTGAGATTCGAGACAACACTGCAGTGAATTCATACGTTCAGTGAAGTTTGATGTAGGGTTTTTTTTTCGTTATGTTTTACATATGTAAATAGAATTTATGTTTACTAACATCATTTTAGGTTGCATCTCTTCAACACTTCTGTTTGAATAACCATAACTGTAACTTGATACGCAGGTGTAGTCCTTTAGTTTCATTCAGAGCTGCGTCATTTCTGAACTCGAACGCTCAGCTGTTCACCTTCAGTGAAACTAAATCTGATTTCCAATTATCCGGTTCGAGCTCGACTTTCACCCACACATCCTCTCCATCCATCCATCCATCCTTGAATTCATTACATTCACTTCCCCACTAACCTTCAAGGATTCCCGACACACTAGCTGCTAATGCATTTCAACTATTTTTTATAATATTAAAGAAATCTGGCTGTTTGTTTATATATGAAAAACACATTTCTACATATATTTAAGTGTTATTGTACTGTGTATATAATCAGTATTAGGCAAATGAAGCCATGTGTGTAGGATGGAGCGGCGTCAGGATGTGGATAATTGAAGTCTCTGTGTATGTGACTGTGCTATAAGTTAGGTTTCTGTTGGACTCTTTGACGTTTGGGCCGCCTGGAAAAACCCAAAATTTACATGAAGGCCTCTGACAAAACAAGGGGCCAAGTGGGGACCCACTATACGTTTCTCAAAATATTATGTGTGTACTTGTGTGTATGTCTGAGAGGTTTCTTCAGCCCCGTGTCTCTCTCGCCCCTGATCCTGAATTTTGCCTCTCAGAGACTTAACAAGTTTGATATTTTGGTGACATTTGCAGCTCTCTGCAGCACGTCTAACCCGTGTGTAGAGCCTCTCTAAGACGCTTTAATGTCATCAAAATATGTTTTATATTCTGTCAAAGGATGTGCGGATGTTGTCGGTAGGCATATCAGCTCAGGTCACAACGATTTCCCCTTTGTAGTACGAGGCACCAAACACAATACGGCTGTTTTCTGTCTCTCTCATTAGCTACATTAAAATCTTGCTTGACTAGTCCAAGCACGACGTTTCGGGGACCTTGTTTTTTTTTTTGTTTTTTTTGCTTTGTTCTCTGCTGGCTTGCTCACTAAAATCTCTCTGTACATACGGACTAGGGGCTTTAGATGTTAGCTTTGATTAATAAGCTCACAGAATGTAACAGACTCCCAGAAACCGTCCTTCATTATTTACCGTGTCTCTCAGAGCTGCCCGCTCTTTTATTTTTTTTTAGCTCTCATACATTATTCATCTAGAAAACATGAGACTCTTTGCACTGGCACAAATTAGGCGCTGTGGTTTGAGGATGAAGTAGCCTTACCGTGCGGGCTCGTAAGGAGAGTTGTGTGAAATTGTGTGGAAGAAAAGAAAGAAGTCCTTCGCCTACACCCGAAAACCTTTCCTGCTCATGAGTAGCACCTGTTGGGTGGATGTTGTAGCTGCTGCTGCTGCTTCGAACAGATACTGTGTCTATTCCAGGTCCTGCTGCATCTTTGAGGACTCGCTCTGAGCCGACCGCGCTCGGTCCTCAACGTTGTCTATAACAATAGGATAGAACGGTGCCTTAGATCCGAGATTTAGTATTTTTATTGTATCACAGTTAACTAAGAAAAGCTTGTCCTTACCTCGGCCTCGACAATCAGTCTACCCAACCAGGGCAACTTTGTGGATATGCATATTTCTCTGGAGGATTTACAAAAAAAAAAAACAACCTAACAACGCCCTGTCCACAAATGAGATTTGTACTGTAAATATATCTAAAGTGTACTGAGATGATACAAACTGTTAAAACAATAAAGTCTTCAAAAAATACTCCTCTGCCGTGTTTTTTCAATTCCTTCTCAAATAAAGACACTTGACGTCACCTCCTTCCTTTTTTATTCTTTTAACTTCACTCAGAAAGTCTTGAATACATGAGCAGTTTATACGTCAGCATTAATCTCAAAGACCTAATTTATATTTGAAAGTCACTCGCTAAACAATCTTTTGAAAGTTGTAACACTCAAACTTTTCAGAGGCGTAACAGATTATTAATCAAAGCCGGTAATGAACGAGCAGCAGTGTGCATGTAAAGAGCATCTTATTCCCTCTGAAGGATTCCAGTAAGGCACTGAAAAGGCTTTTGTCTCATACGGCCGTACAGATCAGATTAGTGCAAAACACAATCCCACAAAAGAAACTGTTGCCATGTTAGTCTCCAGCACTGAAGCCAGTTGCAATAATGTATATGTGGATAAATGATTCAAGCTAGTGCATATTGATTTGAAATAACTTTGAGTTTGTAACGAGAGGTTTCACCAAAACTGACTGTTCTTACATCTCGTGCCAATTCAGAAACATCATAACATTTATTCTGTTATTAACTCACAATCCCAAAAACACCCAGAGGAGAATAACATGTGCTTTTTTTTGGCAAATGAACAGTCAGTTTTGGTGTAATTCCCCTTTAAAGAGCGACCCTCTTCACAGCTTCTTGGCGCAGTCGGGGCAGTAGATGTGCTCTCCGCTGATGACGAAGCGCTTGTTGGCCAGCGAGAGGGAGCACTTCTTGCAGTTGAAGCAGTACTCGTGCCAGGAGAAGCCCTCGTAGTTCACCACGTTGGTGCCGTGGCCGAACCCTGCGGAGACCAGACGGACAGACAGAAGGACATCTGAGTCGGCACGAGACGTGTCTTGTCTTAAACATTTGTCGTTAGTCCCAATATTCAGCACAGGTTCCTCTCAAATGATGAAAAACTGAGATCTTATATCAAATATGTGGACAATTCACAGTATTTATGGTGGCTGCCTGAACAAAGAAAGGTTCAAATACGCTTTTAACTGCGTTTTATATACTTTGTTTTTTCTTTTTAAAGTGACTGCTCATATTTCTTTTAATGGAAACCCACAGCATTGATATAAACCCTGAAGAAGACTTTAAAATGAGTTGGTTTATTCATGATTCAATGAAGGATTTTAATAAATTATTATCAGTTCTTTCAAACTCAAACGATAAATTCGAGTCTCTCTTGTAAAAGAGCTCTTGATCTTGATCTCTGTGGGCCTTCCTGGTAAAATAAAGGTAACATCTTTTAAAAAGCACTTTCATTAGAAGTATGTTACTGCAGCCTTTTTATTCTTCTTTATCTTTTCTTTATAGTTCAACCTCATTTTATATTTTGCCCAGCAGAGTATGAAATAAACTTAATGATTATATAATGTGGTACTTATGGAAAGGTTCTTTAAAGAAAAGCTCAGTTTAAACCCAAAACAATCAATTTAATAGTAATTTATTGTTGAACATTTTACGTTGAAAGTATGCTTGCCCTAATATAAATTTCAGACTGGTGCACTGCCTTAAAAAACACTAAATTATGCTGGAAATAACTGAAAATTTCCCTGTAAATTGTATCAGATTACACTCTGTTGTAAATAACACACTCTGGGAAATGTATTGTAATGATTAAGAATGATAAAGCGCCATCAAAACATCTAGTTTTCCTGCTGTGTCACACTGAAACTGCGTCATGATGAATCATCTGAGGTTCTGCCGCTGCAACACATCCTCTTATGTCTCATGGCCGCTTGGCCTCATGGTCTATTTCCTCATCTGTCTGCGGATTCTAATCTGTCGGAGGCGATTACAGTCGTGCAGGAAACACCCAGAAGAAGAAACTGAAGCACCACCGAGTGTTGGTGCTTCTCTGACCTGTGATGGGGTTCTTGCAGCCGTGGCACTTCTTGGCCACGTCGGTCTTGAAGCAGTCCACGCAGTAAACGTTGTCCTCGTGGGAGGTGAAGCGAACCGACGCCAGAGATTTGCGGCAGGTGTGGCACACGAAACACTCAGAGTGCCAGGGCTGGTCCTGGTAGCTGATCCCTCCGGAGGTGATGGCCTGAGAGGAGCAGAGGGACTCTGACGTCAAACACTACAGGGCCTAAAGATCATTCATCTGCAGGACACTGTTCTGTTTTACTGGCAAACAGTAAACTCATGAATGTCTTTACAAGCACAGAACACACACAGTGACAGGATCAGTGCTCCTACCTGCTTGCAGTGGAAGCACTTCTTGGCAAACTTCTTGTCGTGGCAGGGAGCGCAGTAGATGTCCTCGCCTTTGGTCAGGAAGCTCTTCGTGCGGATCGGCTGCTTGCACTCGAAGCATTTGAAGCACTCCTCGTGCCACACCTTGTTCTTGTACTCCACGTTCTGGGATCCTGTGAAGCACAAACAATAGTTGATGCAACAATTTGTTTCCTTAAAAATCACGTTCTTCTATATTTTGTTCCAAGAAACGATGGAATTCTTTTCTCTCTATAAAAGCCTTGAACACAAACTTGCTCTCTCTGATGACGTGGTTCTGAGCAGGGACACGACGTTCTGCTATGGTTAGAACAGTCGTTTTACTTCAGACAGTGTAATGTTTTATTTTAAAAGTTTGGAAAATGCTCTGAAACTCCGTAATGTAACTGCATTACCTTAAGAATACATTGTTTGATATTAGCTCAGCTCTTAGATGTCAAGTCTTCTTACAGACAGGGGGAACATTTTGCTTGCTTCTACAACAGCAACGTCTGATCTGCTGTGATGAAGTGAAATACTCAGTTTTTAGCACACAAATGTATATAAATATCAAATTAACTACAGATGCAAGTTGCTGTAAATGCTTGAAAATGTTTCTGGACTCTGCTGGAGTTGTGCAACATTTCAAAAGAAATCTAACAATCCAAACAGTATGTAATAATATCTGGTGTCCTTTTTGCTCTTGTTATCGAACACTGTCGGTTAAATCTGATCAAAACTGGCCGATGCGTCCTGATGAAGCACAGGAGCTGAACTTTTAAATTTATTAAAAAAAACAAACTGTCCTCACTAAAGCTTAGCTCACTGTCAGCTTTGATTGTGTCTTAGTCACAAATATTCCATGTGACGGATGGAATAAACAGTGTTGAATAAAGAAATACATTCATTAAAACTACCAGATCTTTGATGTATATTTTGTTGAGTTGTGTACATCGTCCCAAATGTTTCCAAACGACGTTCAAACCCGGAGAAATCTGTCATTTTATTAAACTGCTTTTTTTAGGCTGCCTATTGATGCAACTTCCAGAGGACAGTCAGTACATTAACATTATTATTATAGCTTTAGCTTTATTAGCCCTTATTAAAAGGGCCACAGGTCAGATTCAAACCTCTGGGCTGCTGTAGTGACGACACAACAACTCCCACGTTCTCAAACTACTTAAATCTTTTGTTTTGTTTTGATTCAGTGACCTCTAGTGGCAGAAACTCCACACTGTGCCTTTAACAAAAAAAAAAAAAAAAAAAGGAAGCCCACCTGGCATGACCACCTTGTAGCAGCCCTGGCAGCGGTTGCCGTCCTCCCTGGCGCCACACTTGCCGCACATTACTTTGCCGTCATCCCGGGCATTGAAGGGCTCAGAGGCGAGCGGCTTGTAGCATTTGGCACAGCGGAAACAGTCCTCATGCCAGTGGCGGTTCTTATGGTGCAGCTCCTGAACACAGAGAGGAGGAGGAGGAGGAGGAGGAGGAAGAGAAGGAGGAGGTGGAGGAGGAGGAGGAGGAGGAGGAGGAGGTGGAGGAGGTGTGTGGTGAGCAGAGGTGCCTCACTGAGCTCTCATTAAAGTGGAGTTTGTTTACTCATCATGTGGACCGAGGCTCGGGGCCAGAATACAGAAGGAGCCCATGTGGCAGACATTAAAGTGGAGATGAAGTGAACCGGGACGTGGCGAGCCGTGAAGGAGTTCGAGGGATCGGATGGTGAGAATGAGATATCAGGTATTTAAGCCCCATTAGAAGTAATAATACATCTTTTTACAGTTTTAACAGGCTGTGACTGTGTGGTGAGAGTATTATGGGAGCCGAGGCCACCGCGGGGTGACACACAAGTAGTGAAACAGACTGAGAGCTATCGGAACAACCAAGAGAAGAAGAAAACACACACACACACACACAGACACACACACACACACACACACACACACACACACACACACACACACACATACACACACACACAGAAACAGCCCCACTTTTTTTCTTTTGCTTCTGTACGACAACCACAGTGGAGAGATATTAAGATTAAGGCTTTTACCAAAAGACATTTTGTACTGTAGGCTTCAAGTCAAAACATCCGCCGAGACAAAAACCTGATGATTATTTGTTTCCAGCCAATGGAGAGACACATGATGCTCATTTTTAGATTCATGATTTTATTCTGGGTGATTACTAGAATATATACGGAAGCCCCAACGGAGAATTTGTGTTTTCTGGTGCTTCTTTTTCCAAGTTCTTAAAAAATGTATGTGGGAAACAGAGTGAAACCTTTTTTTTAATGTGTCAAGAGGACCAAAACATAAATTTTCACTCCTGAAATATATTTTTGGGTTAGTGCCAAGGCTTAAGTGGAGTCTGTCTGTAACACTCATTTTGACCTAAAGAGGCAGACTGTTGATGTTTATAGAAGCACAAATACCTAACTGCAGGTTTGAACGTGGCTCTATATTTAACATTTGATATGAAGTTAAATTAAATGTGAGATGCATCATTGTGTGTAAAATAATGTCTCTCATGTTTAATATCTGCAGTCTGGCTTCATTTGACCATCTGTGTCGCCAGTTCTCCCAGTAGTCACAACAGTCGGAGTGAGTATTTACAAAAAACAAACTTTTTTTTTTTTTAGTTAAAAAAAATCATCCTGAATTTCCTTTTTTTTCTCCTAGGTGGCTGAAACCAGGTGAAAAAAAAAAAACTTTGATGAGGAAACAAACACATTTTTTTGTGTGAAAATGAGTCAAAATACATTTATTTCTGAAGATGATTTGAACAGGTAAAAAAAGAGTAAAAGAATTCTTCTGAAAACTTTTATTTTTTTCTAGGTGTCTGAAACCAGGTGAGTAAAATTAAAAAAATTTTTATGTATGAAAATGAGTGAAACATATTTTTTCAGGGGATGATTTGATTCAAATGGGTAAAATAAGAGAGTAAAAAAAACATTCTCCTGAATTTCTTTCTTTTCTTTCTTCTCACTGTCTGAAACCAGGTGAAAAGGACTTTATTAAGATTATGTAAGTCCTGCATTAAAAATCTTAATTAGGAAAACTTAAAGTACGAAAACTAAATTCCTTTTTTTTGCTTTTTCATTTTAGAATCATCTATATCGTATGAAAGTATTATACTAACGTATAAATAATATTATTGACTTATCACACTTTCCTACCATCGCTTTAATGTTGAATACTTGTTTTAAAGTGAATTGTAGTTACTTTTTACACGGTTGAGTACTTTAATCTAAAGGAAATCATCTTATTTTATTCGTTAATAAACTGCAAAGTGACTCATAACTAAATTCATCAACAATAATAATTGTAGAGGAGCATAAAGTACAAGAATCTCAAATCCATACTTCTGTACATTACTTTAGTAAATGTACTCAGTTACTTCTGCCTCCTGTGGGTCCCTCCACTGTCTGCCACTCACACTGTGTTTTCACCTTGGAGTCGGCACCGATGGGCTTCTTGCACTCGGCGCAGGTGTTGGCGCAGAGCTTGTCGAAGCACTTGGGGCAGACGTGCTTGTCATCCTTCTTCACGTACTTCTTCCCGTGCAGGTTGTCACGGCAGTAGTAGCAGTCGAAGCGCTCACTCATGGTGGAGGTGAGATAACTCCTGGGGCCTGATGAGGAAACACAGCACAGCAGACTTACACCAGCTTCCTTCAGACACCAGATGGGGTCAGTGTTGCTCTCTTTACATCCACATGGTTCTCTGAACAATGCAAGTCAAAGACGGAATTCAGCAAAGGATGGACTGAGATGATTAAAAGTGCTTTACAGCTCGGAGAAACGTGAATACAAGAAATAAGGGAGAAATCGAATATGAGAATTTGATAAGAACAGAATGCGACTTTAAAGGACGAGTTCCCCCAAAAGTCAGAATTCTGTCATGATCTTCTCACGGATGGAAAGTCAGGTGGAGTTTTGTAGTCAATAAAAAAACTTTATGGAGCTTCACAGCAAAACAACTTTACAGCGTTCTCCCAAACAACTGAAGTAGATGAGATCTGAGATCCCAAACTGGTTTCAGAAGACTTTATTTTCACTCTTTCTTTAAGATGAGATCTTCACTGTAGCTGCTGAGCTAAAAGCATTAGCAGGCTCTTCATCTGAAGTGTTTCTTTCAGATGTTTTGTTCATTTTTAAACCAAGGCTCCCATTTCCCTCAGTTGCTTGGGAGAATGTTGCTGCACAGTTTTTCCTGCAAAGCTCCAGACTTCGCCCGACTTCACCCGACTTCCCATCGGCATAAGTGTAGGTAATGACTGAATTCTCATTTTTTTAAGGTGAACTTTGCACCCTGAAATGTGAAGCAATGTGAAGCGGATCTGAAGCAGAAATGTGTGGAAAAGGGAATTTTTTTCCCCTTTAATATTAGTAAGAGCAACACAGTGAGAGGCAGCTCTTAGCAGCAGCATACCAAACTGATGAGAGAAGTGTCGCTGACGCAAAAAAGAAAAAAGAAAAAGCAGCCCACAGATGTCTGCTTGTTGTCTGCGTGCTTTCTGGCCTGCAGACTTTTTTATCAAGCTCTCCCTGGAAAGCTCATATTTTTAGACCGTCTGGCTCATTCCTCCCCCGTCGCCCCCGACTCTACCTCGAGGACCTCACCCCGACTCACGCTCTGTCTCTCCCTCTCTTTTCGTTTGGGTCATTTTATTTTATTGGCTGTTAGTGTAAACACTATAAGCCAAAGTTGCCTTGCTCCCTCGGCCATCAACATTCCTGCATCGCAGGCGGCGTCCCGCTGGGACTCGACTGAATAAGATTCCTGGAACAACTGTCGTGTTGGGGCGGAGTGAGTGGACATTTTTATGCTTTATCTACATCACTCTAATTTGCCTCTCTCTCTCTCACACACACACACACACACAGGATGTCAGAGAGAGCAGCTGAACAGTCAGCGTTGATGAATATCATCTCAATAGAACAGGAGCGATGGAGGAAACAATGGGAGGAATGACAGTTTGTCGGGGTAACCATAGGAACAAGGAAAATATTGATGAGAGGAGGCTGCAGCTATTTCAAGTGGGACGGAGGTAAACAGAGATGAGCCTCCCGCAGTGTGGCATGTGTCCCTGATGTGTGTGTGTGCGTGTGTGTGTGTGTGTGTGTGTGTGTGTGTGTGTGTGTGTGTGTGTGTGTGTGTGTGTGTGTGTGTGTGGATGGACCGAGGCCTGACACGCCCCACGTCGCCTAAACTCACCTCCCGTAGGATTTAATCCAGCTGAAAAAAATCACCAAATCTCACGCAACACAATGCTCGGGTCTCATCACTGAGCCCGGCCGGATCAGAGGTCTAATTTTAGACGTGCCCTCTCTATTTAAAGTAGGTTGACCTTCCACATGGGGACACGTGGAGATGGATGCAGAGTGATGACCAGTGGGACTATGCAGCTATTGTGGCTCCAGTGTCCAGTACTTTAATCTTTTGTCACAAACAGCTTGACAGCTGCCCCCTGTCAAGCAGGCGCGGTATGCACCGACACTCAGCTGTGCGGGGGAGTGGATTATATCACCGCGGTCCCTTCGGGGAGGGAGCAGGAAAGGTCAACGCGAGATCAGTTTGAGAGGTGAGTCAGAGCGGTGCGTGTTCAAAAATCCTGACTGTACATCAGCCAAATCAACAGCAGACCATCATCCAGACTCTGTTCGCTTAACAGCAGGCCTCCTTAAGAAGTCAGGCCATCTGAACATAATCACAGAGAGGTACAGCAAAATAAAGAACCATTCAAACCCTGGAACAGACCGTTCTGTAGGCTTTATACAACATTTAAATCAAGAAATGAATATTTCAAGAGAGCTCCGAATATTTGACTACAAGGTGATCCTATCACAGCTCATTTCTCATTCGTTTGACTGCAGAGAATGTTTCAATCACCCACCCACTCAAGAACAACCGGCACACAATCCTCCTGAACACTCTTTACTCAGCACTGCAGGCTAATTGGGCAGGAAAGTAGATGACCTTATTGTGATCTTCTGCAACTTGAAGAACTTTATCTAAGCGGGTCGATCGTGACGCTGCTGATCCCCCAACAGGTGCGACGCGTGTGCGGGTTTTACTTTAACATCTGCTCTCAGCTCCTACTCAGCTCTGACAAGTATTGAATTTCAAATCTTGAGTTAAAAAGATGTGAAATCTACTCCATCGTATCAATGTGTTCAGTGCATTGAGTTCCATCTTCAATATATAATTAGTTTTGATCTAAATGAAAAGTCTGTATCAATAAGAGCTCAGCGTGACGGACGTTCATTTAATCTCCCCGACCAGTGATGGGGACGATTTAAAATTTCAGTCTTTGACATTCGAGTGGTTCACTTGTTCATTTTTTACTGGAAGAGGCTGTTTGAACACTAATCGACCATCAACAAAAGCTCTGAAAAGCTTTTACCTCAACAGCAAGGACAGCATGCCAAAGACTGTAACTGTCAATCTGACGTTAAAATGAACAAAAAAAACCCACAGAGAATCAGCACGAAAGAAATGTTTTGCCTTTGATATTAGAAAGACGCGGTAAAAAGCAGCTGTTAGCGGCAGCATACCAAACTGATGAGAGACAAAAAAACAAAAACAATAACCAGCAGATGTCTGTGATTTAGTTTATATCTAAATTAAACAAGTTTAAATCTGTATGAGTGCATCAAAATATAAATATTATGGAGTTGCATAAATTCCCCCGAGCCAGAGATGCTGTTTGTTAATCATCATCAAACTAACAAGAGAAGCTTCAAAAAGTTTGATGCATCTTCTATCTTAAAATTGGACAAAAGATAAAATTACAGCTGCATAAGAGTCAAAGTAACAAGAAGATAAAGATAAAGTTTATAAGAGATTAAGAAAATGTAAAGTCACATTCTGCTGGTCAGATAATTAAACAGATTCAACAGAAAAAACAGAAAAAGGACATAAACGTGCTACACCTGTTGACAGACTGCTGGTTGTTGATTATATTGTTACATATTGTTGCTGTCAGATTGGAAAAATATATCTTAAAGTTTGTTGAGTTGTATTGAAAAATAAACTGAAGGATTAATCATTTAAAACTAACTGGATTATCTGAAATCCGTCACAACAAAGCTGAAAATACGGCACAGAAATGTGATGTTTAAAATCATAAACATGAGTAAAATTCTGGTGAAATCTTGTGAAATTCCTCCTGAGCTTTTCCCTGATTATTAACACAAATGTTAAATCATTTACAGGATCCGGCGTTAAAATTTTACCTGTGAGCTTGTACGACATGATTGGTTCCCGTCAGGAAGAAAAGAGGAAGGAGAGAAGGAAATGCAAGGACAGGAGGAGACGGTAGCATCCACGGAGGGTCAAACCCAGAGACCGCACGCCTCGTTAAGATACGGGGGGCTGTATATACCCCTCTGTGACCCGCACACACCCCCCGACCCCACGACCACATCCAACCCTGGGCCCACCTGCCCTTTTTAGGGTATGCATTAGAGAATAGAGCGGATGAGGGAGAGTATGATGCTGAGGGGATGGATTAGGTGATAGAGATTGGATTCCACTGCTGTAACATCAGAAGGTAGAAAAAAACAAAAACAAAACCACAGTGTGGAGGCTGCGAGCGATGGCCGCCGGGGACAACAGATACCTCCCACTGCCCCGACATTCAGCCGCTTTGTTGGAGTGTTCAGAACATGGACGGATGACACGCTGATCACATCATAACTCAAACAGACGACCCACAGGACGAGCCGGCCGAGCCCAGGAGAGACAAAGTGTTGTATAAGTACGTCTCCTCAAGTCTTCATCACCCGGTGTGAGAGCGTGTGACATATTTTCCAGAAGACAACGTTGTGTACGCTCAAACTAAGCGAGCCGGAGTAGAATGTTTCAACAATGGGAGAAAACTATGATAATCAGTGATGAATGTTTGTCTCTGTTATCTCAGTGATTTCGTTTTCCAAGAGAGAATATTTGTCTTTGAAGCCTCCAGAGACACCGAGCGCATTCCTGATAGAAAAGCTAAAAGTCAACATGAATCCTCTTATAAAAGAGATAAACATGTCCTCGTCCATCTGCGCTCAGACTAACAAACAATTTAAAAATATACTGCAGCATTTTGACACTTTACCAATGTTTTAAGATGCCAAACGCACATTTATTCAATGTTTCTGACATATAAGGTTCCATAATTTTATAAGATTTCTGTCAGTTAACAATCAAATCTATGTAAAACTTCAGAACTTATACTTTTTTACTGTTAACTGTCACTAATTGTGTAGAATTTTAAAAATATCAGCCATTAGAAAATTAAAAGAAAACCTATATTTTCTACAAAATATATGGTTACTCTCACGCTCTTTGTCTTATGTATACATTCGACATGTTTTTGTTATTGTATTGATATTTTCCTGAATTTCACAAAAACATGAAAAATCTGTAATATGAACACAAAACACGTTAAATCCATAATGAGGTATAATAATAAGAACTAACTTCTTTCCAACGTATGAGCGCAGGGCTTTTGTGTTGATATTGTGAAATTGATAACTTTGTCACGGTCGAGTAACTTCACTTTCGTGTTTCATGTGTTTTCTGCGTTCTTGTGCTTCCTGCTCTGATTTCTCTCCACACATCAGCTCCTCCTGTGTGTCTCCGCCTCACAAAAGCTGCTCCTTTCATTTAGTTTAGTTTGTATTTGAGTCTAGTCTTCTGTTCAGCCTTTGTCTCGTCTCGATGGAGTTCCTTTGTGTTTGCCTGATCCTCTTGTGCTGTGATAATGAAGACAAACTAGCTCCTTTGCACTTCCTGCCTGCTGTCTCCTACATTTGGGTTCACATTAGGCGTTTTTGGGCCTGAGTAACCTTTCCTAGTTCTGAGAACTTCTATTTATTGTATTCGCAGCACGAGAACCATGAACAATTTTTAATGAAACAACTTTTAAAGCTCCATCTTTCGAGTAGCTACTCTCCCAGCGCCACAGGAACTTTGATTGGTCGATCTCAGGAGCCAACACCAACAACCGCCATCTTAAAAACCCAGTCAGCTCTGTTAACATCGGACAACACACAAAAACAAACAGCATACAATGTGTACAGTGTGGACTGTTTAGTCTGTTTAGGCTTTCATCATGACAAATTTGTTATGAAACAACATTCTCATTCATTTATCTCATCACCTGATGAGTGTAAGTCCAATATTCGCTCTCCTTTTAGCTCTGTTTTTGGTCTCCACCATCTCCTTGGGGAAATATCTGTCTCTTAAGATGCTAACTGCTCTACTTTGCTCATCAGTGACTTGCTAATATTGTATCTGTCTGGTGTTTGGTGCTGAGCTCGTTTATGACAACAGATTTTTTAAAATTTTACCACAAAAAAAAAGTTACTATGCTAAAAAAGCTACGAGAGCCACGAGAGTGGACCAAAACAGTGAAGTTGTGAGCTTGAAAACCAAAACAATCAACTGAAAGAAGCTAAAAAGTTCCACGGAGCTGCCGGGAACTGCTGAGTCAGATGACGACTCTCTTATGGCTGTTTTAAGATCGGTTTAATTTTGCCATTTCTATTACTGCCAGCTCACAATCGCGGACCATCATTATCTTGTCTGCAGTGGAGCAAACGCAGCTCCACATGGCACTTTACTCTGATTGGTTTGGGCCTTCGCAGTCAGACGAGCTTAAATACAGAAATATAGGCTCATTATGTGGATGAGAGGAGACTTGGAGCCTGAGGAGAACGGCTGAGACGGGAAATAATTTAGTTATACTCTCAGTTTATGAAGGGAAGACTCATCTCTTAAATATATTCAATAAACTTCTTCATACATCACACACAAAACAAATCAATGCAGTTAGCTACCCTGTGTGTGTGTGTGTATATAAAGGGCAGCTGGTTGCAATTACAGATCTGATTTGGTCCATTACCACAGAGCACCGCGTTACGTTTGGTCTTTTATAATCTGTCACCTAATTATTCTAAAACCCACAAAGACTAATTAATGAGCAGGAAGGCGCCGTGACTCCCGGCCCACAGAAACCTCCCTCTGCGCTGCAGCAGGAAATCTGTTCGTCCTGCTTCCATTTCTCCATTTGTTCGATTGTTCTCGTTTTAATATCTCGCCGCGATGCATTTGGCTGCGGTTCCGTCACTCGCAGCGTTGATTTCATGTGGAAATTTGACAGTCGGACGTGCAAATGACAGAAAAAGCGCTCTGTGAACTGACATATGGTTTAATGATGATGATGGTGATAGCTGTGAAATTCATCAGCGGTCCAGCAGCAACAAAGGAATAAAGAGTGCATAATGTAGAACAAAGTGTTTAAAAGCCATTTATATATTCTCGTAACTCAGTAGTACATTCGAGTTAGCAAAGTGCTACTAGAACCAATAGAAGGGAAGCTAGCATTAGCATCATGTGGATAAAGGGAGGTAGCTGAAGGTAAATGTTACTGTATGTGCAGGGGGAAAACACTGTGTGCACATTAAAGCAACACGATGTAGAAATTGCCATTTTGTGTGATTTGGCGCCCTCGCACAGCTTCTGAGTGCAACACCACAGTCGTAAAATACAAATTCTAGGTCTGTAACAATTTGTCATCCCGTTATCTTCAGGTGAGACGGATTAATAGATTAATGACCAACGAATAATTTTCAGCAAACTACAAAAATACTATGACAAGAAGAATATCTCGGCTAAAAACACAGTTTTATAGTCACTTTCTGCTTCGCAGCAGCTGTTATCTCCTTGGTTGATGCCATAAACTGGATTGGCCAACATGTAATGTGGACGTTTTATATATTTTCAGAATCAGAATCATAATTCCTTTATTTGTCCCGCAACCGCAGCCAGTAAGGATAATAATATAATAATATACAATAATATTACAATAAAACAATAAAAATAAAATGTTGCCATCACTTTCCCTGCATCAGCCAAATATCAGGGTTTTTTTCTGGGGAAATGTAAATTCATACATATCATTGTGCTAAATTGGCGCTACACTGTATCAATATCATGTTAAATGTTATTGATTTGTTTTGATCCCTCATGGTGCGCTCAGTTGCTATCATATGTATCTCAAAGAAAACAGAAGATCTGTTTTTTACATCTGATATAAACACGACCAAAAGTCCAGTGATGGGAGTCAGAAAATGACAAACTGCTGTTTGTAACATTTGTTTAAATACAAGTTGTTGAATGAGCTTTTTTAACCTGCAGGGCATGTTTTGTTTATCCATTGTCTCTTCCTGTTATGATTTCCTGACAACGCGAGTATGAAGCACGTCTAGTTTCACACCATCAGTATTTGTACAGTATTGTTTAGTGATGGCGTGAACTCTACCCAGTGACGGCTGGACTGCAGCGCCCACCTTCCCACACGCCATCTCCAAACGCTCGCTGCTAATCGAGCAGAAATCGCTCCTGATCATCTGCAACAATAAACAAAACTATAAATATTTATTTTTTCCGAATGAAGGAATGCAGGGTTATATACGTCGCTGCTGCAGACGATGATAAACTCTCTCTCATGTACAGTGTGTGCTTTTCAAACTCATCCTATCGTGAGATGCAAAATGCACATCGTGAATGTTTGGTAGGTGTTGCCTCTTGGCTACAATCCCATCATCTCTCACTCTCTCAATTTGGTGTTTGCAGGCGGAGAGAAACAGGAAATCTGACCTGTACTTCCTGAACAAATGAGCGGAAATCACTCAGTGCGACTGGAGCAAACACCCTTCACTCTCTCCACTGTTACCAACAGCAACAAGAGCCGTGTGTGTGTGCGTGTTGTGTGTGTGTGTGTGTGTGTGTGTGTGTGTGTGTGTGTGTGTGTGTGTGTGTGAGTGTGTGTGAGTGTGTCTGAGAGCTCATATTCAACTTGACCTTGTGGCCTGGACGTCCATGTGTCTCACTAACCGTCCAAATCTGGTAAGCGGCCAGACAGACCAGTGTTACTGAGCAACACCATCACTGTCAGGAGACTCAGTGACTCATCATGTTGACACAAACACAGTGTCAAGACAACAGGACACACACACACACACACACACACACACACACACACACACAGCTGTATTACAACTCAGACTTAAGGCCGGCGATTGAGTGAATAAGGCCGGGTGTGGCTGCAAGACCCAGACACACTGAGGTCAAACATGTGTGGACAAAAGGCCACGAGGGGAGCTCCATCAACACACTAACACTCCGGTCCAATGGATATGCCTCGAAGTGTTGCTAGCACACACACACACACACACACACACACACACACATACACTTTCAGATAAAGCTTCCACTGTGTGCCAGCGAGCACTTCACCTCTCGCCGGTCTCACATGACTCGAGCCTCGACACCCAGAAGAAGTCAGTCCCTCGCTCTGACGCGTGGAGGGAAGAAGAAGCCTGATTGTGCGCTCAACAGTATTTCTGTAAGGATAAAACTTTAGATTATTCGTGGGCAGTGCACGCTACGTTGGGGTTTTTCTCATAAGACTCTCCCTCAGAGAGACAAAGTGATACCAAGTTTGGTTTTTATCGGCACCAAAAGACAGTTTTTATTTAAGCTCACTGCCTTTATGAAAGAGCACCTCAGCAGTTTGTCCATTAAAATGAGGCAGCATGGAATAATTACTTATACTCTACTTTATAAACAATTATTATTAAATACTGTTATGTGACAGCTATAAAACCTGGATCATTTGTGGAATAGTTGCATATACAAAACAAACTATCATCCCCAATTTATTATTCATTTTTGTGGACTTAAAGGTCCATTGTGTCAGATTTAAGACCATCTATTGGCAAAAATCAACTAGACTCGTTGTATTTTGTTACCTTAAATGTGTCTTTTGTATCTACGGAGGGAGCAGCTCATCTTCCAAAGGATCAGCTGTGTTGCACTGTCATGTTTTTCTACAGTAGACAAACCAAACAGTGGCTCCTTTTCTGTTCTGGAGGTGGAGGCGAGCTGTATCTGATATCGTCATAGGTGTGAGTTTGTGTTGACAAGTGATGGAGACATAAACCCTCAGATTACATGTCTTTTTTTTTTAAATGGTCTTCAACACATGAGATTATTTTGTGATTAGACTGTGATTTTATGGTTTATTCTCATCACATCTATTATCTAATGAATGAAAACAGCTTTCCTGCACATACTGTCAGCTGTTGCCCTGATTTATAGCGCACTCTAAGTACATATCAGGTATCTCGGTTAAGACTTTGTCATAATTTCACACCAGAATCAGCAGCAGCCTTTTCCAGAGGAAGGTGGTGACGGAGAACGAGCTGCTTTTCAGAACATTTTTAAACAAATTAGGCTCACAAAAGGTGAGGGGGACAAAATCAGCTACTATAAAAGAGTGGCGGGGACGTGTCCTCAGTGTTAGTGTCACCTGCGGATGTCACCTTGTGGCTGCCGTTCCCAGAACATCATAATTAATGCTGTTCATTAATTATGATGTTCCTGGATATTCCTGGTCATTTCAACTTAAGAAATGGAGTCAAAGTCTGCGTCTGGAGCAAGTTGATGCGGTTTAATGGATGCAGGATTCTCGGTCAGGAGGCTGCGGTCTCTTAATGTTCAATTTTTTATTTCTTTTCAGTTTTAGTTTTGGGTTAAACCTACGAACCTAACTAACCCTTTCACAACGTCTAACTCGTGAGTCTTTCCCCCCTGTTACGAAGCTATGGCACAAAAATGTTATTGGTCAGTTTCAATGATGTTCCAGGAACAACGCCGACTTATCAGACTGTGCCTGAGACGCCTGAGACGAGGAGTATTTAGTTGTTTAGTCTACAACTTCGCTGCCTGATACACTGGCTTCTTCTCAGTCAGTCTCGGCCTATTTCGCTCCCTCACTGTGGCTCTCTCCTCATCTCGTTCTCCTTCATCGTCCTCCTTTATTCACCAAACAATCATGAGCAGTTCAGCCGAGACTCTCTCTGGCTGAAGAGGCAGAAGAGAAAAGGAGGGGGGGGAGGAGTGAGAGGACAGGGAAGCTGTTCGACATCCACTCGGCTCGCTCGGCCAACACGGACAAACAAGCAGCATTGCCTATTTAGGAGTCGAGCGCAGAGCTGCTGAGAGCCGATTCATGTGTTTCATCAACTCAGTCATCTGCTCCCAGACACACCCTCAGCGTCCGTCTCTCACTCTCTGTCGCTCTGCTCTATTTGCAAGAATGAAAGACGTGATGAAACCGTCTCCGCCTGAAAGAAAACTGCTGGCGTGAAGTCGTCTCAGCCGCCAAATGTCCCGCTGCCGGCCTGATGGAGAGGAGACCTCACAGGCGCTGACAGACAAACAGCTTCATTAAAGATTGATCTGTGTACACTACATGCCCAGCTTTGTGAATGACTGATGTGTAACTGCAAATCAAATATCTAAAACAAAAAAAGACTTATTGAGATACACGGGACTGTATCTTGACTTAAAAGTGATTTATACATTCCACGCCACAGAAAAGGAGCAGTCTCCTCAATATTACAGTGGGTTCATTTATTGCTCGGTTAAAGCCGAAGTTTTTATGAGCTTTCAAAGGGTTGGTGAAGTCATTCTGGAGCCACAGGGAGGTCCAGTGTGCCAGAGGAAGGACCGTAATCTCCAAGTCTCTTTAATGACATCATGCGTTTGGTCTGGCAGCCGCCCAGAACCAGAAGGGAGGAGACGGTGAGCTGATGTCACGCTTTCACAGTTTCGAGCAACACATGTAACCTTTTGAGGCTCTGCTGTGTGTCGTGAGAACGCCAGCTTTTCAGTAATATCACTGCACATCGTTTGAGCTACAAGATGAGAAGCCGACACACAACAGTCCCGCAGTTATTTTAGCCTGCATTGTGCATTCAGACGTTACAGGGGAGAGGGGAGGGGTCGGAATATGAGGTCCAGTAAACATTAGAGTAATAGTTCAACATCAAGATTTCACTCAACATCTACGTGACGCAGCCTCGACACAACTGAATGTTACAAGCTGATTTTAGAGGTGTTATTATCGCTACTGGCTGTGTAACACACACTGTATCAGCTGATCAGAAGGTGGAAGAAGCAACAATATGACACTTTTCAAAATCACATTGACGGAACGGTGTCTTGTAAAATGATGAAAGGCGTCTCCGTCACTTGTTTCTGCACCGCGTGACTTCAGTGAGAGGGTCGGATCGCTTCAACACTCCAGTTGTCGACACATAATGTTGTGACGTGATGCGTTGTGTTTGTAGTTAGCACCTACAATAAGTCTGACAGGCTGTTACAGACCTGGGATCTGTATTTACAACAGCCGTGTCGTGCTCCGTAGCAACAAATCACACAGAATTTCTACATAATATTGCTTTAAAGAAAAGTAGCAATACCTCACTATGGAAATACTTTATTATTCAAGTAAAAATCCTTCCTTTATATCTATATTGTGGGATATTATATATTGTCTATATTGTGGGATTGTATGCACTCGATGCTGATTTTAACGGCACTGTTGCAACCAAAGTCTCCTAAAAGTACATCAAGCAGTTAAAACATCACAGTAACCAGTGGTGGACGGTGAACTCGAGTACGAGTACAGTTACATCACTGAAACATTACTCAGTTACAGTTACTAATTCATTAAAACTACTGGTATTGAAAAAATCCTTAAGTAAAAGGTACCAAGTAATCTTCTCAAACAGTACTCAGAGTATTTCGTTTTTACTTTTTAACTGCTGATATTTAATCTCCTTACTGGACGCTTTTGGGCGGGTCAGGTTGTAAAGGTGAACCATATTTTTTATTAAGTAGTTTTGTTTGTAAAATCTTATTATGTAAAGCAAATGACTGCACTGAAGTCATTTTATGGCTATACTTTTAAAGTCTGTAGTTGTACTTGTACTTGCGTTACACTATGTAATCTTCTCATTTACTTTTAATATCATCATTGAGTACAATTTAAATCAAAATTTGAACCTTTACCTGCATTTTTGTAGCCAATATGGTAATAAAACATCAGCAATTAAAAGTAACTAATACTCTGAGTAACGTTTGAGAAGTACTTTTTCAATACCAGGAGTTTTATCTAATCGAGTAATTGTAACTGAGTAATATTTGAGTAATGTCACTGTACTCAGCACTCTGTGATGTTGTAGCTGGTTATATGTTTATTCTAGCTGCTTTATCTACTTTTATGAGGCTTTGGTTGTAAGAGCACATCATATCATATAAAGTTATCATAGTTTTGTTTGTGAAGTCTAAACATGAAAAGTAACTAACAACATGGCTGTGAATAAAGTTTGAAAAAATCAGGCTAAAATTTAGTAAAATGAAATTTAAATATTCGATTAAGAACCTCAAAGTTGTTTATAAGTACTTCCCTGGAAATAAGCGACGCCCACTGACACACACTTTAAGTTTATTCCTGAAATAAAAAGTTCTGAAGTAACTTTCTCTAAAAAAATAACGTGAAGCATGAACATGTGGGCTGCTGGTATAATGATATAAGGAGAGTACGTACGCGCCACTGCTGTGCCAAAACAAAGCGCATCACCTGTTGCGCAGCGCAGCAGCACCGTGCCCAAAACGATCAGGACGACTAAAAGACTAAAGGAGACTTGTCGCACTTATAAGCATTTTCACTGAGCCGCTTCTGTGAGACTGGTACTGAAATGATGTCGGAAACCCTCCTGCGATGAGATAAAAGCTGCAATTACGCGTCACGTCTGTGCGTAAAAAGATCAAATAGCCGCCGTGTGATAAACTTCTCCTGACTGCCCGATGGATCACCCGATCCTCTGATTTTTTTTTTTTTTTAAAGCACAGCTGGGTTTTTCTTTTTTTTGACTCACCTCTGCAGAGTGAACAGATGAGCGTCTTTCAGAGGACACCAGCAGTGAGTTTGTCCGGTGGGTTTGGCCGAGAGGTGAAATCTGCGGAGCGAGCGCAGCTTTAAAAGACGGAGGGAGCAGAGAGAGAGAGTGAGAGAGAGAGAGAGAAAAAAAGAATAGCTGCAGGACATGAGCCAAACCTCTGTAAGCTCTCATAAACAATGACCTCAACCAGGAATTTACAAGATCTCAAAAGTTCTCATTGGCAAGAAAATAGAGCCGTAACTTTTCCGCATCAACGAGCGCTGAGACCAACAATCACCTTTCTGTGCGCGGTGCTGAGCAGAGAGCCCAGATTATACGATCCCTTTCTATTTATTATCCTCTCTGTATTTGAACGTTTTCTGCTGTTTGCAAAAGATGGACCGACTCCTTCAAAGTTGACACACTTTTGTCCTCCTCACTCTCTCCTTCTTTGGTAGTGAAGAGGGGGATTACATCAAGATGACTCATTTCTTAACCCAAAGTAAATGCATGCAGCCTGTAAACTTCCCCCTCAGAGTTGATCCACCACGATTACAAAGGCATGATGAAATGCCCTAAAGGTGTTATATAAGGCAGATGGCAGCTTTTAAATGGAGGGTGTCACTGAGACTTAACAGCCAGGACTCCGTCCATAGAGATAAACATCCAACAACAGGATGGAGGTGTGAGAGGGAGGCTGTGTGTGATGGTGCAGCCAGGGTGGAGATGTGAAGGGAGGATTTTTAAGGTCATGAGGTCACATGTGTTGTGTCTGAACATCTGGAGCAGGACTTCTTATTACATGCCATAAATATGTCTTCCTCTTCTTGTTGATCATGTATTCATCTCGTATACATCTGCTTATGAAGAAACTCTCGCGGGGTTTGCTACATTGGAGATGTGGACTCGATTTGACTCGAGCCAACTTGCAACCTGACTTGACTCGTCTTCGCTTATTTTACGATTTCAGCGTGATCTTGAATGATTCTTTCAGGCTGTCGGTATTTAAAAGTGATGGGGACGGATCATTTATTTGATTGAGAAGAAGTTAAAGGGGCTCTTTGTGTTGTGGAGAAGAAATTACTAAAACTGAGACATTGAACACTGAAGCTAGAAAGGTGGCAGGGTCCGCCACATATAAACAAAGTAAAACAGTATGAAATTGTGTGAAAAGAAAGTTTGTTTATTTAGTTTGTTAAGGCATAAAAAGAGTCACTTAGTGAAGAACTTTCTCTTCTCATTTAAGTTTCTCCCCCAAAACTACAAAAGGCAACTTTAAGAAATAAATCAGACATTGAAAAATTCAATTCAATGTCATGTTTTTTCAACATGTAAGATACATCTCACACATTCATGCCTTGTTTCTCTTTATAAACGCCCGACACTGCTGCTAAGACTGATGTATGTTGGGGGGTAAAAAAACGATTTGACTTGGGACTTGACTTGACTTAAAGTGGAAACAGACTTCAGAAAACCTTTTTAAATCCCAGTTTTAGCAGCCTGGCTACTGTCCAAAGCAAAAAAACAACAACCATAAGAATCACAGTTTGACCTGAAATAACCCCCTGATCTCTGCTGTGAGAAGGCAGAGTTAATCACCCAGTTGTATCAGTGAAAAGGCATTTTTGTTACTTACTCCAGTAGAAAGAATGTCGGTTCTGAACCACCTCACGTCCTGGTGGTGAGAGGAAACACGTATCAGCAGGGGTACAGACTTCCACACAACACCGGAGATTCTCCATTGAGTGAATGTCCACCTGTTCACTCCTCGCGTTCTGTCACCCTCCTTCTTCACCTTCTTTGCCTCCTCCATCCACATAAAGAAGAGTTTCCACAGTCGTTCTGCCATTACCCGGGGATGGTGGCCGTGGAAAATAACATCTCTTCCTGTTTAGGTTGCACATTTGCAGGCCTGTTTGGTGGCGGGCCAAATAGAAAAGTAAAGGCGAGGTTTATCGGGAACCAATCTATCTCATCTATAGGTGGATGATGTCATTTTAAGGTTGATTTCTGCCAGTTTAACCAAGGACCCGACCTTACTTGACACAACCTGTGATTTGACTCGGGACCTGCTTGAGACTTGGATTAATGTTGATGGGGGACCCTCGTGGTTTGATCTGTGCAGGTCCATCTGGGTGGAGAAGTTTTTAGGGGCTGGTTGTCATGTCATGAAAAGCAAAAGCAATCAAGAATCCTGTTTTTACTGGATGAATTTAAATGCAACAAAAGATGCGCAGCAGTAAATGTCTTCCTCGATCCGTTATCGTCGTAGAGGAGATTTCGTCTTGCAAAAAGTGAAATAATCCAGTGGAGTGAAAGAGTGCCAAGTGAGTGGAAATCAGACGGTTCTGTTCTGGCTGAAGCTAAGTGGCCCTTTAAAACGACTGTTTCCGCCCTGGACTCTAACGCCACTACTGAGACATTCTTGAGCAGACTGGAGGGAGTTGTGCCCATATTAGGAACACGTTACCTGATATCTCAGCTGGGAGAGTAAACTGCCATCAGTCTGGGCTGCTCAGGGCGTGGCTCTCTCTCATTTACACAACTCGGCCCTTTTATCTCGGACAGATGAGTGAGATTTGTCGAATCTGCACTTTGGAAGGGGTAGCAAAAAGATTTTGGTTCACTTACACACTGACAGCAAAAAAATGACAGAGAAACGGAGGATCATTCGCTTAAAATGTGAGAATAAGATGTAAATGAAAGACAGGAAGGTGAGAAAGGTGCGTCTTTCACAAGATGCTCTCTGATAACACTCTTTTAAAGTGAACTCATTCAATAAATACAACCTGAGGGAGTCACTCAGCCCTCATGTCGCACGCTGAGGACAGTTTGACACATCAGGGTCTCAGAGTCGACTCGCATCAAAGAATAATTCATGCACACTTTATTCTTTATTCACACTTCTGGCGTGTTATCAGATTGGGAGTCGGGGTGATCGATCTGGAAGACGTCCGCGATCAGCTTTCGATGCAAATCATAGAGCTGCTGCAGTATTTAATGTCCTCTTACTTCAGCTTCTAAACCTTTACATAACCTGATCGACTGGCAGATACAGTATGTGCTATGTGAACAAACTAGAGGGCCGTGCTGATTGGATGAATATCGTCACCTTGTTCTTCCTTGGCTGACGTATTGCAACATGAGTTACAGCTGACAGCATGGCGGATGAAAAGCTTGTCCCAAAAAATATCTACTGTATCTTCAATGCAATATAGTTTAATGGTGCAAATAGACCCTGCCAAAAATCCAGTCATGTCCCAAGTCATGTCACGGATTTTACTGAAATATTCTTGTTGAAACTTCTATTAAATTCATGGGACCCTGTAAAATCCTGTAGCTGGACTCCAACTACTTTTTAAGTTATGAATGAAGGCAAGTGGTCTCTGTCAAAACAAATAAAAGATGTTTACTGAGTGTTGTGGGGGGGAGAGCTCTGGAGGACAGAGTCGGGTGCAGAGCCGGACCTCCTGGAGGAATAAACACCCGGAGTCACTTTGGATTCTGCGCTGATCTGGAGCCGCTTACAGAGGGAATGAGAGCGTGGAGATTACTTTTAAAATGTGGATTTATCTTCACTCCTGTTTATCGGCCTGACTGCGGCAACGATCCGTGGACGTGACCTCCATCGTCGGGTGTTGGCTGACTGTCGAGTGAACCTGGAGGAGAAACGTAACCTGGCAGAGAGGAGAGGGGAGAAAGAAGGGAGGCAACTGGAGTCTCTGGTGAGCGCTGAGCTGAGCGAGAGTTGACCTGAAGTTAGAACACACACACACACATCTTCAGTGTGCGCCATTGCTCGCTGGCTTACAACTAACATACAGTCAAGTGTTCTGGCTGTTTGGGTCGAATATTCTTTTATTCTTGTTAAATTTAGTATAATCCACAAACATCCTTCCTCACTCTGACTGAAAGTTATTCGGTGGGCAAGCAAATGAAACACAGTGTTCCCTTGAGTAAAATTTTGTTCTGGAAATATCTGGGATGATGTGCGTACACAGCTCGAGAAACATGTGACAAAAGGTCTGGTTGATTTTATCCATTTTAATGCTAAATTCTTACATATTATATCTTAAAATACAGGAAGACAAGGAACCCAAACTTGTAGAAATCTTTCCAGCATTTTTCCTGAATGCCAGCTTTCTGATCTTATAAACCTGCAGAGTGTCTTCTGTGAATCATCCTGACAGGTTGCATATGTCTACAGGTGTTTTTTTCTCTTCTCGGATTGTTTTTATTAACTTTCGGAGGCCTGAAAAACAAACCAACTTCTGGAGCGCAAACACTTCATTGTGTATTTTCTCTCTTTTTCTGCTCATCATCTCGCTGGTTTATTTTTCGATCGTTTGGTGGGATCCACATCGCAACCCTGCTACAGAGCGGGACTATCGGGCCCCAGTCTAACTTCATCCCACTGGAATATTTAACAATCTTTAATAGCGTGTAATCTTGGGCTAACTGCCATATTTCAGGTATGAAGATTATAAACCCTAATGAGAAAATCCCCTTTTGGACTTACGCAACTCAAATAAAATCACTCCTGGCACTAATCTTCTTTTTGGATGATCTCATGAGCTAACAGATACATTCTTACACAACCCCGGTTATCCATTAGGAGAGGAAACGAGGTAAATGACGACGCCATTACAGCGAGGGCTTTAATCAAAAGCACAGGCTTCTGTTTATTGACCGCTGCACGCACATGGACAGGTGAGAGCATATTTACACAGATGTAAACAGTCAGTACCTGCGACACAACGGAGGGAGACAGACGAGGCGACGTCTTCCTCTCTCGCTCGCACACGCACACGCACACACACACATCCCATACACACTTGCAGGCATGAGCACACATCCACGCATCCACACACACACAGAATTTGCAGTATAAAGATAGAGTGGACTGTCTGAAAACACAAAGCACAGTAGGCCTCTTTGGTCAGCTACTTCAGACAAAATTTCCAATGATCAAAGCCTATCACGAGTCACCATTCAGAGAACAGAGAGAGAGAGAGAACACATACTGGCAGAGCAGTAGGCAAACACCGAAACCTATATCAGCTTTTTGCAGATTTCACATTATTTAATGTGTCAGTTGAAGAACAATGGCACACACAACTGCTTGTATATATATTTATATATATCTTGTTTTTGTTTTTTTGAAGGATGAATGATTCATGCTCTGTAGAAGTCGACAGCATTCAGACGTTTTTTTTGCAGACATACATCAGAGTACCTGATGATAAGATGGAACAAAAGCATGAAAAGGGACTTTCAACCATCTCGACATCTGCAGCGGGGAATTCGCTCTGAACTTAAATTCTACCGAACATCCACGCAAGATTCGTTAAACTGACAGGAGTTGTTTGACATTCATCTGACATTTTTCCACAACCTTCCAAAAACAAATAAAAAAAAAGGTAAATATTATAAAAAGCAGCTGTTAGATAAAACAAACAACGTAGCAAAACAATAAAACATTCTGGATGAAGAAGTGCAAATTTTTTTTTTTTTCTTTCACGTCATTGTTTCCCTTCTACAAAATAAATTCAATAATAACAACAAAGGAGACGTGTAAAAAAAAAGAACTTCGTCAGGAACGAATCGTTTCCTGGGTTCCGATGTGGAGTCAAGAGGCATGCCTGAATAAAAATAAAGAGAGGAAAACACTTTCTATTGGAAGTTCCTGCACAGCAGAAGATAACTGTGGGAGGAAGCGCAGCATCTTCCTTCCACCTCTGTATCATCTCCAACACAAACACACACAAACACTAACGACGCATCTCTCTTTTATTTCTCTCACTCTTTTCTTTTCGTTCTCTTGCATCCGTTGTACGATGTAGTTTTTCCTCTCTGGCTCGCCGAGAGGACGGACCGCAAAAACGGTGTGTTCAACTTAGTCGCCTTGTTCGTCAGTGTTTTCTGGCTCCCATCCACGTCAACACAGCGTTGCCACGGCGACGCCCTGTCAACACTTCCTGTTAGACCTTCCGCATTAACAGCTGCTGTACTCCGCACACGAATTAGACCACTGAACCTTCCTCCCATCCAGAAATAAGACTGCGAGTAAAATGTTAACACGTCCATCCATCTGAACCTTTAATGATTGTGTGTGTTTTTAAGACTTCGTGCTCTTTGAACCCTCACGGACCCTGCAAGTCTCGTACAGCAGAGAGAGAAACATCCGGCATGTAAACAACCATTGTTGTTCTATTCCAGCAGTTTTCATAATGAGAAACTGCCACAGTACCAACGTTAATATCCGCTCATATCTGAAATCAATTCATTACAATAATAACGGCCATCCCCCGTCTTGTTTACTGATCTTATGGCCGTATAAAATGTTGGGGCTGCAATTAAAAAATGATTTAGTTGCTCAGCAACAACAAAAGAATCAATTGGGAACAATTCTGATGATAAAGTAAAAGTATTTTTGAAGCGAAAAATGCTTCAAATTCACTGCGTCCAGCTTCTAAAATGGAAATATTGGCTATTTTGTGCGTGAATCTCTTTGGGTTTCAAACTGTTGATCACACATAACGAGACATTTAAAGGGTAATTCCAGTATTTTATACAACAGGTGCGAAACGTTTTTGAATTGGTCCAGTCAGTTTAACCTGTTACCAGTCACACAAAGCACAAAGTAACACAAACAACTAAGCGATCGAAGCAGCAGCAGGCCAGTGACTCCATGTTCTGCAAGGTAAAATTACTGTTTTGTTGATGTAGTCTGGTGACTTTGAAAGGGAGAGATGTAACAGCTGTTTGTAGTTAAACAAAATGATGCTCTTAAAACAAAAAAAGGTCCAATTATTTAGGGATCCTTCCGGTGATCTCATACTGTTGCATCCCTCGTTGTAGCCCGTTTCCCAGCTGTCAGCTGAGGCCAGCGACTGGACTGATTTCAAAATATTTATCTATTCTTGTACCACCAAATTATTATATTTAAAAATACCAGAATAACCCTTGAAATATATCAACTTAAGTTCTGGGAAATTTAATCTGTCATGAGAATTTGTCTTCACTGGTGTCGGACACTTTATAGGCCAGACAACTGATCAGTTACACAAAGAAAACAGTTTCATCAATAGTGATTAAACTGGTTGCAGCCCTAAACAAAATCAGATTGAGAGAAAATCAATTCTCTGATGTGCCTTGATTAAACTCAATGAGTGACTTGCTTCACTTGTGTGTGTAATCCATTTATCTATGTGCGTTTCTGAGATTCATTTAATGCTAAAATTTGATCCAAAGTCTCGACATTGACGCACAATCGTAATAGAAAATGTATTGAAAAAGCTAAATATGTAGGACAAATGTGATTCAGCTTAAAGTCCTTTAAGCTCTGTCGCAATAAAACAAAAGGATACAAAACACTTTTAAGGTCGTCTGCGTTCGGTTTTTCACAAAGCATCCGAATGCAGGACAGAAATGGCACTAAGCTTTCTCCGCTAAAACTCGCTTGGATCTTGTCGTCAGAACAACAGCCCTTCGTTCTGCTGTGAGCAACATCAGCTTCTAAAATAAGGTGTAAAGCCCCTCTCTATGTCACAGTCAAAGGTCATTGGGAGAGATCCACAACTTTCACTGCCAGGTTACACTGCATCAGTACAGTGGCTCGCATTGTTACACACTATTTACAGGCGGAGAGCACAAACTGACAGCCCAAACACCCACTGAGTATATTGCTACCTTATGGACAGAAGTGTCTGTTTGTTTGGTTTTTTTTGTGTTTTTTTTTTTCCTCTTTTATACGAAAGAAAAACTGCGTGACCGCCCACCCTGATCTGGCTCTGCTTCCCAGAGCCGATCCGTGTACGGGCTGCCATGCTTTTAAAACTACATTTCCCAGGCACTTGATTGTAACAATTTGTACAGTAAAGTTGTCCACTGGGTCAGCATGCCTCTGATGCACAGAGAGAAGGCAGCAACATTCAAGGTCAGACCCGAAACACAAAAGCCCCGTAACCCCCCACACAAAGAAAACAACAAGCATCCTCAGCATGCATATCAAAGTTATAGTACTCTTGTGATATACTGTACATCGACAAAGTAGCTAGTGGTTGCATTTACACACTAACACATGCTGCTAGACCTCTGTGCAATGCTACAGTAAGGTGACTGACTTTAAGCTGAACTAAGAAGAAAAAACCTGCAAATAAATAAAGACTATATTACAATTGCGGCAGATGCCAGAAAGGTGTGGAAAGGAGCAGAACGAGAATGAGGTAGAGACAGTGATTTGCCACTAGAGGGAGCGAAACGTGGCGATAAAGGAAGAAAAGCGAGGCGGGATGAGAAACAGTGAAGGACGGAGTGTCAGGTACTGGTCGGTTGCTCGATGGCTCGGGTCAGTTTGAGTCGGGCGGTTTTGTCTGGGTCTTCCGGTGAAAGGTCTTCACATCCGCATGCCGTGGTGGAGGTCTGTGAACGGCGGCTCAGAGTCATCCATGGGCAGCACCAGGCGCGTGCCCCTCATCACCAGCTCGTGATCTCCGTACGTCAACTCTCTGTCCAAGTCATCGGAGGTGGCGGCGCCGGCGAAGGCCGTGCCGCCGCTCGTGTGGGCACCTGAGGCGTCTGTGCTGACCGTGATGTCACCGTAGGTCAGGTTGATGTCACCGTCTGTCAGGATGAGGTCGGAGTCGTCATCCTTCAGCTGGCACTCGTTCTGGTGAGAGGAAAAATGAAAATGAAGAACAGGAAGTGACTGGACTACAGTCTCAAGGTGAATAATTCACCAAGAAAAGGTGGCAACTCTGGTAAGTGCTCATTGAAGGGGCACTATGTAGTTTTAAGGAGAAATTCAAGCTCAGAATTTTAATATTCACAATATTAATGAGGGACACAAACTTACAAATGTGTAATTTTTTCCATAAGTGATTAAACAAGTTGTTCTCAGAGGAAACTAAGGTGCCCAGAACACTGTTTGAAGCTAGAAGGTGGCAGGGTCCGCCACATATAAACAAGTTCAGTTGCCCTTGTGTTGCCATTTAGGGTCAGTTTGTGTTTTTCATTCAGAAATCTTGATTATTTAGTTTGTTTAGGTATAAAAAAAAAAATCTGATTAAAATGTCTTTTCTAAAACTACATAGTGCACCTTTAATATTCCCTCATCTGCCCAGTAAGACAACAATCTTTCGCTTCAAACTGAACCTCTGTGCTTCATGATTCATCCGTTAATACAACATAAAACTTAACAAACACAGCTGAGCCAAAAATAGCTCCTGTGTGAGTCTGACCTCATATGCCTGAGGGCTGGTGAGGAAGCGGGCGAGGGGGCCGCAGCAGGGAGGCAGCGTGGCTGTGAGAGGGGGGCCGCTGTGAGTCAGGATGGGCTTCAGGTAGCTTGGGGGGGGGGCACGAGTCAAGGACATGATAACACAGAAAACGAGCACTGACAGAAAGAGAGAGACGAACTCAAGTGTGATTAATGAAGAGCAACTAAATGTATGAACAACTGGCTTTTTTTATATTTGGGTCAAAAGGTTAAAATGATCCAAATTAAAGTAATTTAATGAAAATACATTAAACTTTATGACCTTCATACTTCACAGCTAATAAAAGGGATCATTTGTCTTCTGTACACGGTGCTCCCTCTGCTGTCTGACACTGTGAAGTACAGCCGTCACTACACCAGCGTCCCTTCAACATACGGAGCTGATGTAGTTTTTGGGGGCTGTCTTTCCCAAGTGCCATTCAGGGTGGAGGAAGGAAGGAGGGGAACTCTCTACCCTGGAGGTGACTTAAGACCTTTTCTGTAAGGTGACATTAGACATGGAAAACAAACGTATGATGCTTGTATAGTTAGGTTAAAATGATCAATTTCAGGTATAATAAATATTTCTAAAGGCTGATGACTTGCTGTCACACTAAACCTAACCTCTAGTTTCGGGGAAAAAAATAAACTGATCACAAAAAAATATCTATTCCACATATTCTTGTTTTTGTTCTGGTAATTTGTGGTTTATATATGAGGATTTCTGTTGTGTCTGTTGTTTGCATTTTACTCTTAGTTTCTCTGTCAGAGGTGCAGCATTCTTTCAAATGTAGATCATCTATTCGTCCGGCTCTTGCAACAGTTGTGGAAAAATCATTATCATAGTTGTGACTAAAAGTAACAAGTTATTAAAAGCAGGTAACTGAAATGCCACAGAGACACAACCATGTCATACCCCTTTCTTTCCCTTTATTCCTGTCTGCAAAGGCCAACGTATTTTTTAGCTTTTTTAATCAGAACAAAATAAACTATTTGAAAACAGACAAACGAAAAAAATCTGTCCATTAATATAAACGTATCATTAGTACGAATCACTTCCAAGGATACTTGTGGTCGAAGTTGTACCAAATTCTGAAAAGCCAGGCACTTTCTTGTTTGGTGCTTCTTCTCTCTGGGCCTTCAGTGATACTCATCTGTGCAAACACGGAAAACGTGGATTAAGAGGTTTTCTTACAGACATTACAGTATTTAAGTGTTTCTCAAGGGGCACACTTACAGAGTTATCTTGATCAGAGTCCACTCCCACTCTGTGAAAGAAAAGAAAAAAAAAAATGGAAATCAGCTGCGTAAGTGTTGTGAAGCGTGTTTCCCACGTTTAGCAAGTTCCTGAGCAGCGAGGCTCCATGTAAAGGTGGGTGTTTAAATACAAACAGCCTCGAGAGGCAGAGAAAAAGTTTTTCATGAATGTTTTAACCTGATAGGTGAACTAGATGAGTTAAATACGCTAATGTGTCAGACCCCTTCAGTGTTATAAACAAATGTGAATCCAGTTAATCTGTTGGGAGTGAGGGAGGGAGAGGCGTACCGAATGCGCTGGCATGACAGCATCTGCGTGGTGCCACCTCCACATATCCAAACTGTGAAGAAGACCACGAGCAGAGTGGTGGAAAACATCATCTGACGGGCGTATGTCGCCGTGTCCCTGATGGACAGGGCGAAGGTCATCGCTCCTCGCAGTCCTGAAGAGCACAGAGAATGTTAGACACGAACAAGTATGCAAGTTATTCTTTGAGACAGATCAGGTGATCTCTGGTTACAAGCCTTTGTTGTTCCTCTTTTTATCCATGCCAGGCTCACAGCGTTTAGGACACATACTAACCTGCAAACATCATCATGTGCTGGAAGTTTGATCTGATCTTGTTGCGTCGTCCCAGATTTAGAAGGAATGAGAGAGGGTAGATGTTCGCAGCTCGTCCCAGGAACACTGCCACCTGGGAGGGACGGAGGTCAAGGAGAGGACAACGAAACAGAGCGACAGAGAAGCGTCCTCACTCTGTGCCAAACTATTTACTGCCCCTTTAAATCAATTACAGCTTGCTTTGTGGTTGAGGGGTATAAAGCTGTGGGAACTTTTTATTTTCTGTCCGTCTGAAAAGCGCCGATACTAGTGGGAGTTCCACATTCCTGCGCTGATACTGACACATGTTGTGATGAAGCAGAGGATTTGTGTGCAGCAGGTAGTTCACATGTGCAAAAGATACAAAAGCTCCAACGATGAACATGGGATTAAAGACGTGGTTCTGGAAGGTGAACAGGGTCAGACCCATGTAGGAGAAAATGAAGTTCTCTGCCAGGAAATTTAGCAGCTCGAACAGCTGCAACACAAGAGAAATGACATCAATGTAACCTTGGTACACGTGGACACACAAGTGACTTTGACAGCAATTTAACTTCTTACAATAAAGTATAAATGCAGCAAATTAGTTTCATTATTCTTCTTTCCTTCATAATTCCCTTAAATCTGGTTTCACAAAGGGATCGATCAATCTTGTCGTTTTTTTGGCCCTTAGGTGATTAAATAAATTACAGCCTGATCGATATATCGGTTGGTCGATATTATAAAAAAATTATGCTGAGGATGATTACTGTTTTTAATTAGTTTAGTTCACTGATGTCATAGGCCCTAAAAGCTTACCTTTAAACTGTGTGATGACAAACATTTAAAGGAACATTGCACAAATGTGTATTTGTGCATTGGCCGATTTATTGATGTAACATTTTTTACTCCCTAATATCTGTATTTGCCCCAAAAGCTGCATATCAGTCGGGCATTTACGCCGTCATTCTACCTTGTTTAAGTCACTCAACACAGAGTTCTACTTTAACAGATGACACACAGATTTATGAGCCGAGCCACAATATCAAACCATAAATCTGAATTTACTACGCTTGACCAACAAACCCACTGTAGCATTTCATAGCTTGTAAACTGACACACGCCCCACAGATTTTATTAATCTTGTGACATTTTCACTTTTGACGTCAGAATTTAATGCGCGTTGAAAAAGACCAGAAAGAGCAGTGGTGATGTTGTCGTCCAGGTCTGACCTGTTTGGTCCTGTCCTGGGAGTCAGGAGACAGGTTGTTGAAGGTGTAGTGGGCCTGAGTGATTCCACAAAACAGCACCGCGACCACACCTGCAGCGCGCCAGGAGGGACGGAGACACACGAGAGTGAGACGATCAATAAACACAGATTATTACCAACAACGTGTCCAAGTTTTTGATCCTCACAGGTTCTGTGCTTTGTCCAAGAGATTTACTGTCGAGTAAATGCTAGTTGGAGTGTGTGTGTGTGTGTGTTACCTGTGAAGCCGCAGGCCTCGGCCAGCAGGAATGTGCTCCAGGACATGAGGAAGAACAGAGCCGTCTCCAACAGCTGGAAATCTCTCAGCTTAGTGAACTTTGTCACGTACGGTCGACAGTCAAGGAGTTTAACAAGATACTGAGACACCGCGCGATGAACTCCTATCAAACTTTTATCCATTATTCATAACGTCAGAGAAAGGGCAGGTGGAATAATTTCAGTTTTTCACCAAAGTAAGGTGATGTGTTATAAGGGGAGTCTTGACTGGACTCGGATTTTAATGGGGAAAATGTCCTTATTAAAAATGATTGTCACCCGTTTCTTCAAACAGTAAAAATATTCCATTATCTACAGACATCCTACAAAAAACACTACCAATTAAAAAGCTCCAACAGAAATGTTTACCAGCAATATTGTACACAATAAAGATTTAATTAAACTTGTGCTTTGCTTTCCTTTAGTCTTAAAAGGAATGTTCTACAAATATACTTTTTAGTATAATTAAATTAAATAAATAAGGTGCGACACAAAGGATATGAGAGCGGTGACAATTCCTGTGGCCACGCCGAGAGCAAAGGAGCCGCTGAAAACTCCGAGGAAAATCCCGAAAGACTTCAGCATCGCCATGCCCTCGAAGGTGTGGCTGTTGTCTCCTTGCGGCTGATACGCAACGATAGACCTGAAATAACACAAAATACAATCATTGATGAGCACCAAAAGAGTTATACACAAACTTAACAACTTACAAAGCTTAAATTAAAGCCTGCACACAGAAAATGTGGCAGCATTTGTTAAATGTGACACATTTTCATTTTCATCTCTAGCAGGTCTCTTTGTACAGGAATTTCTGTATTTCTGTATTCTCTATTTGGACAGTTCAGTGTTAACACTCAACCTAGGACAAGATTTTAAAAGTCTACTGCAGTGATATTGCTTGAATTAAGCGCAGATTTGTGATGAAGCCTTGAGATGGAATCGGTGCAGGTAAGTTTCCACTGAGGATTCCTTGTGAGGGACACACGTTCTCACAGTGTCGTACAGCCGAACCACAGCACTGTGTCAGCGCTAGAGAACGGTCTGGCTACACTCATTACCATTCTGCCACACGGGGGGAAATGATCTGGCTTGTTTGTCGTTTTTCTAACCAACCGCAGTCATCTTGGGCAGCACGAATGCAGCAACAGTGATCCTGCAAAACAATTACTTTTCTTTTGGTGGAACATTTGCAAGCGGGGAGGCAGGCCCGGGGATTAAAATGGCTAATCCCCTGCAAAAGAAAAGGTAACAACGGCTAGCTTTTAATGTTCATACGGTTACTGACTCGTTACGGATACGGCACCTTGAAAAATATCAATATTAAAAACCATGAGGACAAACTGATGCAACGTCTGGTGAATACAATTTTAGATTTTTACTAAAAGAAACATGTTCCAAGGCTGGTGTACTGTGATTTAAGCACAAAAGCATCCAAACTAATTCATTTCTGAAGGCCTGAGTGGAAGAGAGGAAAGACACTGAAATGGCTGTCCAACGTCGGGCTTAAACCGACAGTCTGCATCGGGTGCGTTGGATGAATTATCCCATAAATGCTGTTTCAAAGGTGGAAGAATAGATAATAAAGTATACTAAATGTTATGCTGTATTTTTAGCTTACTTTACTACCATTTACTGACTGTTTTCTCCAAATAAACATCATTACAGGCTGCAGGTAGAGCAAGAAAACGGACTCCAGAGCTTTATCCTTTCTATAAGAGAATTGAGTCCAAACAGAGAGGTACTTCAGTTTATACAGCAACTTTGTGACCCCAGGCAGTTAAGTATCAACACTGAACTGTCCCAATAAAGTCATACTAATAAGAACAAGACGGCACTTCTCAATAAACTTCGGAAAATAATGAAGTTCCTTCAAGTGCAGTCTGAGTTGAGAGGCATTTTATCGCAGTAGAGTTATCTAAACATTTAGCAGCGTAGTTGTCAGTCAGAGAAAGCAATTATAGCAAACAATTTGTCTTTTTTGCGAAAGTACTTCTGCAATAAAATGGATTGAAAGTGATATATTCACCCTTTTCCATTCACAGTCCACACACACTCACAAAACAAATCACCAGGCTTTGGCTTCTGTTTGTACAGTTTCTTCAAAAGATAATAGGAATGTGTTCTTAGCTGGCGTGCAGCAGCAAAAAAAACTTGACTGGTAAAAAAAAAAAAAAAAAACCTGGTATAAATGAATAAGTAATGAAATCTTCTGCATCTCTAGCGGAATAAGCCAGAGTGGGAGAAACAGATAGCTGGTGATTTGTCATGTTTGTCCCAAGGCACCGCAAAGGCACACAATGCCATGCTCTACTTAGTGCACCCGTTCAATGGGACGGTCAGAGTCTCTCCGCGGTGACCGGCCCCTCCACGCTGCCTGCTATTATAATTTACAATTCTGTGGAAATAATAACATTTCGGGTAAAAGGGGAGAAAAGCTGAGTGCTAGCTTAGCAACCACCTCGTGTTCAGCACAGCGCTAATGGGAAGCTGATAACAGATTAGTTAAAAGGTCACAAGCTGCTACGTAACTGATTGAGAGTAATGACGAATGTGCAAGTCATGTCTCGCACATTCGCCATTTCTCTCAATTGGTGACGTAGGAGCTTTGAACACCGTCAGGATGGTTTGGGGTGGATGCAGACTCGTAGTTTGGGTGTGTTGTCATGAAGACGGATGACTTACGAGGACAGAACCAGAGCCACGGCGTCATTGAGGACACTCTCTCCAAACAGCAGAGCGTACAGATCCACGTCCACCTGCAGCTCGTTGAAGATAGCCAGGACCGTCACTGTGGAGCGAGACAAACACGTGAAATACTTCATTTTACCACAGACCACAATAATGATACATATCACTGAGCAAGATGGCGGCAGGAGGAAAGCGCTGTGTTTCAATTCTAAACTTGATATTACAGATGGGTCAGTAATAATCAGCCTGGACGATATCAGAATCTGTCTTTTTTTGCTGATAAAATACATTAATTTAATATTGTGCTCTGAGCAATCTGTCGTCTCACTCAATGTCACACAAGGGGTATCTGATTACATATTTTACATACACTCCCAATCTACAAAGAGACTAATGTGTAATAAATAAATGTATTAGAGTAAAAATTATAATATTTGCCTCCAAGATGTAGTGGAGTGTGTTTATGAAACAGCAGAAATGGAGATATTCAAGTATATTTTACTAAAGTCAAGTCAATTATTGGCTATTTCAAATTCTGACATTAAGCTTTTAATGTTTACTGCAAATGTAAAACATGTACATCAGTGCCAAATATTGTCTCCTTAATTACCAATAACATGTATCAGAACTGAAGAAAAAATCAACATATTGCTCGATCCTTATTATAAACTTATACTGTAAATGTTGTTGTGAAGCATATACTTGTTCTTTGTTTTTTACTAAACTTCTATTTTACCATTTTGGAGAAGTAAGAAACGATAAAAGACTTGAACTGATAAATGCTGTACAAACAAATAGGAGACTAAATTGAAATTGCCAGAATTTTTTTCCAGAATGAGATATTTTTATGTTAAAACTGATAAACTGAATTGTTTTTTGTAAATAAACGCTAATTTTGATTTGACTCCTGCAACATGCAAAGTCAGAAGAACCAAAACATCCAAATATTTTTGGAATTGTTGTCGTCCCACCTCAAACAGAAATGATGCTGTTTCTACAGATGCTTGTTTTGTTCCATTGTGAAACAGTATGATCTCAGTTATTCTTACACTCTATGAAATTCCTTCACGCTTTGAGCAATTCAAAAGATAAAAACTGAATCCGGTTTATAATCAGTGTAACCTATAAGCTTTGGAACTGTACTCACCGGGGTCTGTGGCGGAGACGATGGCTCCAAAGAACAGACAGTCGGTGAAGAAGAAGTCTCCGCCCAGCTGTCCCACCTGCTTCATCAGCATCACGCAGCCGTACATCAGCAACCTGACGCAGGAACAGCAGGTGGATCAGCACGTCGTCATGAACGACACTGACTTTATTGCCGTCATGGGCACTTTAACACCAGAGTCACTGACACATATGAACACTGCTGTGGCATACAATGAATTTATGCACATTGTGGCGACGATATAGAGTAAAAAAATCAGAATGCTGGGTTTTATTTTTTCTTTGCAGTGAATTCATAATCTTACCCGATGACAAAACAGGAAATAACTGTCCCCAGAAAGGCGTAAGCCAGGATGGATCCCATGTTACGGAAAAAGTGTCTCTGAAAGACAAAACAATTACACACATCAATGATCATCCGAAGGAAGACGTGTAACTAATGTTATTGCTTTGAGATTAACAAGCATTTAGTTTTTTTAAGCAGCAGACGAGAGAGAAAAACTACTGCACCCTTTTCAAGCTGTAGCCGGCGTGGAAAATGATCGGTGGGAGGAGAATATTGAAGAACACTTCAGGGTCAAAGGTCACCTGAGTCACACACACACACACACACACACACACACACACACACACACACACACACACACACACAAAGGATAATAATACAATCACAAAAAAGACACATCTGGGAGGTCATGAAGTAGCTTCCAGAACAATCAACAACACACTTTTACAATAGTAGAATGAGGAGATGCACGGGGAAATTAACAGTGTATTAGCTGTAAATGGAGATCAGTGCTGTATTAAAAGTTGTCTTTATGTGACGTTGTAGGTTTAGACCATAATAGATGACATGTCTGGTCTATTACAACAATAATGGAACAGTTTGAAAGAACGCAGCCTTTGTGGCACTTTCTTTACATGTTCCTTGTTTTGTGGGTGTGAATCTCAGCAGCACACGACCGCAGAATAACCGTCATGACTCCAAAAAGCTCAAGCAGCTCTGTCTGTCACTGAGAGCATCCTCCTGCCGCTGATCGCCCCGTAACTTATAATCCTTTCTTCACATTTTTAAAAAACTTGACATAGCAGCCTGTACCTTTCGCAGCATTTCATTATCTTGCACGTTGTCCACCTGGTTGGCGTTGATCTCTCCTTTCAGAGTGTACTCGTAGAATTTCCCGCTGACGTTGATCAGCAGGGTGGCGGGGCTGGCGTTGACGGGGCAGCCCAGCGTGGCGTTGCTGATGTCCCGGGGAACGTGGATGCCGTAGCGCAAGACCACGCCGACAAGTAGGCCTGAGGAGAGAGGTTGGAAAAAGAGGCGAGACAAACAGGATACAAAGGGCAGAGTTGATTATTGGTGCAACAAGGAGGCTTAAATCAATGAAGAGATGTCACGAGAAGATGTGAGGTGGTGCTTTATGTTTACAAAGGATCAACAAATGTTTCATTATTTTCATTAAGTCGAACTGAAGGGCATGAGATCAGTTTCTGGTGTGAAATTAAAGTCTGATCACCTTCTGGACTACAACTCCAAAATAAATACGTGTTAAGGCACAGCACCTGTAATCTGAATGAAGCCGAGTGGAGCTATGCCTGGAATTACATGACCTCACCGAACAAACACTACGCACTTATCAAGACAATAACATGTGAGTTCACGCCGTCACAGGAGCAACAGAATCCGGCACAGTTTCACTTTTTCACATCAGACATTTTTACTCGAAAGCAGCAGAATCTACTACTGTAGGTGAGCCGACACGCACGATACCGTACCTGGACCTTAGAGCTGACACATTTAAATGGAATGCATGATTTTTATTGTTTTGATCTACAACTATGGCAGTCAAAATGTCTCCTGTGAAAAAAAAGGCCTACCAGGCTATGAAAGTCAAAACTCTGACGGGCGTGCTAGCAAATATTTGACTAAGTCATACTGTAGATCCTAAAAGTAACATGACTCCACTACAGCGTGACCAACTTACTCATACTCACTGCTCAGGGAATTATTTTAAAAAGGAGAGACATTTGGGAACTCTCCAGGGGTGCCACCATGTCACAGCAAGTAAGAACTGAAAGTAAAGAGCAGTCACAAGCAAGTTAGTGGTGTTTTTGTTCAGAACATGTAAGGGAAGGGTTTTTTTTAAGTGAAGGAGGAAACAGTAGACCACACATTGTGCAGCCTGCTTTATATCAAGCACATCAAATATTGGCCTCAGGGAAGTGAAAATTTGGTGCAGGAGTTTTCACGCTACAGTTTCCACATCTAGGGGCCACAAGTACCTAATGCCTGGATGTCGTGCAGGGTGCAGATAAGGTCTTCATTCTGTACCAAATAAGCTTTTTTTTTCAACTGTGCTCAGAAGAAGAAGAATGAGGCCCTGGCACTGACATCCATTCATCTAACATCTAAATCAAGAGCCCCCACATGAGAGCAAAGACACTGATGACGTCTCTCAGTCACGCCGGAGCACCTCACCATAAATCATCGCCAGTCCAGTTTCGTGCAGGAACCTGAAGCGCCGGTGTTTGAAGAGCCAGATGGTGAGGATGGTGAGGGTGAGCAGCAGGATGAAGATGAGCAGGTCCGCGCTGTCCTGCCGGTGGCTCTCCTCAGCCCTTTTCTCGGTAACGATGTTCTCCATGGCACTGTCCTCCTGAGGTGAGGATGCTCGGCACACACAGATGCACACAGACAGGCTCACCAGCACGAGCAGCCACAGCGTCCTCGTCGCCCTCCAGGCGCTGCTGACAGTCACTTTAAACGCCATTTCGGCTGCTCGGCAGTCAAACGCTCCGGTGTCGTCGAGGGGAACAGCAAACTTTGTGGCCAATGTTATTCACGAACTGGGGGGGAGTACAGAGCAGAAAGACGACAGCAACAGAGGAATCAATTCCGGCCCGGAAGTGAAAACTATTTTTTTTTCCAGAAAGTGTACAATGTTTATTTCAGTGTAAAAGCACCGTGGCGTAAGGTTGCTTGTTTAAATCCACTATAACGGACACATCACGGCTTTCCGGATTGTGTATGATTTGTACTACTTGTAAAAACAGATTAAGCTGTATTATACTTTACGTTACCTCTGCTATACAATGCTAGTCTAACTAAGGACTCTTATTGTGAAATCTCAAATATTTACCACTCTGAACAGGAAGTAAGAATAAAAGATAGACAAATTTAATTTATTATCTGTTTCTGTTCTGTTGATCGACTTGGGTATAATGCCAGGTTAAAAGTTTAATGATTACTTAAAATAATTTTGTAAAAAATAAAGATAATATTTCCTAGGGCGTTTTTGTAATGACGTCTTTTCTTCAATACATAAACCGATGGTACAACTTCTCCTCCCCCTGTAGTAAAATTAAACCATTATAATTTCACTAAATACGTATTTTTAAAATAAAATAAAATAAATAACCCTTTTTCACCGAAGCTCGATTGTCCAAAAGTCTCGCGATGCAGAGGCGGGAATCAATGGTACCTTCATGCTTATCAGAAATTAACAAATTCAAGTCAGTAAATTTCATATGAATTAATTGTTAGTCCTTAATCAATAACGTTAGCATCCTAAACACGGGGCACGTAATAACTTCTGAGCGAAATAAAATATTTATGGAGTTTTGTGTCTGTGGCAAAACAATAACCAAGTATATTACGGTTAAAGACAGACGACAACTTGTTCTCTTTTACGAAAAATCACCAACAATCAAAATGCAAAAGACGCACCTATCATATCAGAATCTACACTGAAAGATTTGTTGGATTTCTGAACACGAATCGCAGGCGCGTGGGACCCCCACCTTTACCCTGTCGAGGGTGCTGAAATGCTGCAAGCACAATTTCCGAGGAGTACCTGAATGTAGCAAGCATCTACTCAATCGCCAGAATTCGTGTTTTCGTCTCGGTCGTCGCTGTTTGCTTCGTGTAGCTGACAACAGAGTTGTTTCAGCATACTTATCATTTCCTTCTTGTGTGTTGTTTTTATGATTTAAGCACATTTATGCAGCTGCGCCGTCCGAATGATAAAAACGAAGATGACGTCTAAAATCAAAGGTACGTTTAAAAGCCCCCTTGCCACTAATGTAGCCTAGCCGCTAAGCTAACGATAGCTCAGTTAGCTGTTTTGTAAACATGTCGCCGCCACTTCCCAGGCAGTTTGTGTTGGAATGAATGAGTCGTGGTTAAAAACAACATGACCGAACAAAGTTAGCAGACTTTGGTTGTTTCCAGGTGTGATCATCTGTTCAGAATTTAAAGTTTGTAGCTGTTTTAATCAGGCTTGTCTGTAGCATCATACGCAGGTAGCTGCATGCAACCCTGCTACATTAACGGTAGCTCAACATTACCGTTACTCAAACTACAATATTTAGATATATATTGGCAAAACGAAGAGGTTATTCGAATCAATGTGTATCAAAGCAAACGTTGATTTACAAGAGAAGTCATAAACGTAACGTTATTACTTTGAGAGGTAACTAGTGATCGTGTTGGATGATTTACATGTACTGATACTGGCTGAGAAGAGATTTGAGATTGGTGACTTTATTATTTGCCACCAGGAATCTGGTGAAATATCAAGGTGCAAGTAGAAAGCATCAAAAACAAGTACAAATGTGAAAGAGGCTCATCTATGAGAGTACTTAAGAGACACCAGTTAAAAATATGACTAGCATTCAAAGACATTATAGAGGATCGTGAGTGATTTTACTCCAAAATGCTCTTCAGGGAAGTTTCTTTTTCTTAGCAGCAGGTTCATGGTGCGCCTTAATTTAAGTGCAGAGACCCAGTCTGAGGGAAGTGCCGTAAAATCTAAGAAATATGAGTTGAAAATACGAGATCATTTGAGCATTCACGTACTGTAACATGTTTGTGACATTAAAAACTAGTTAAAAGAGTTCCCTCCTTAATACTGAAACCAGATGGAGTTTATTGATCTCTCAAACATCACTGTGTGTTTCTAGTCTCTTGTTCACATTGTAGTTTTGTGAATGAAAAGCAACCAACAAGACAGTTATTCTACCAGATCAAATCAGTTTTAATTATATTGCCCAAAATCACAATCACATTTCCTCAGTTAGCTTAACAATCTGCTCAGTGAACAACATCCTCTGTCCTTAGACCCTCGATTCGAGTTAGGAAGAACTTGCCATATTAAAAGATAAAGATAGAAGAAACCTCAGTAAGAGCCACAGAGGAGGGATCCCTCTCCCAGGAAGGACAGACATGCAATAGATGTCGCATGTACAGAACAGAACAAAAAAAAAAACCCCACAGTTTTTAAATTTCATTGACAGAGTGTCTGATCTGAAGTTTTGATACCGTTTTGTTGATGGTGATCTGTTCTGATCCTAGTTGGGAAAGCCGGCTCCAAGAATAAGGAGGATGCTCCTTATGAGTTGGAGAGCCAGTTTGTCCTGAGGCTGCCTTCGGTGAGACTGTTACACATGCTGAAACTCATCATTTCTCTAAAAACTATAATGTGACTATTGAAAATGATTCATATTTTCTCTCCTACAGGAGTACGCCTCAACAGTTCGAAGGATTGCCCAGTCTAGCAGTATGAACATGAAGGACAGACTCACCATCGAGCTGCACCGTAAGCGTGTTTCTCAGTAGTCTTAGTGCTTTTATTTGTGTCTGAATGACTGATGTGACATCACAGTTCAAACATTGATTTAAAACATCCATACCAAAACAGTTCTGACATTTTGTAAAACTTAAATTAAACAGGATGGGAAAATGTGCTAATCCTTTTAAAGATAAGATTTATTTGTCCCACGATAGGTACGTTTGCATTATTTCAGCAGCAAAGGGAGATAGCTTTAGTTAAAACAGTAATGATAAATAAGGGGGGGGAATGCAATAATATATTATTTAAAAAGCAGTAATTTAAGTAAAAAACTGTATTATGAATTAAAAAGTAAGTATTATAAGTTTAAAAAAGCAGTCATTTAATAAGAAAAGTGGAATATAAGTAAGAAAAGGTTGTACGTAAATAAGAAGTTAAAAAAAGAAGCAGTAATAAAGGTTTAAAAAAGCAGTTTTTCACATATACAGTCCAAATGTTGCAACAACCCCAGATTCTTCCCATTTTTGTTGACTTTCTACAAAAATCAAATGTTCTTTTACTACAAATATTTGACCAATCAGAATTGGTATTTTTATGAGTTTATTTGCAGTTTGGTTTGACTACAACTGTCAATTTGTCAACAAATGTTATATGTCATAGTCTTCACTTCCAAATATACATTTCTGAAAAAACATGTTTTGTACCTGCACTTGTACTCTGCTTAAGTTAACAGTGACAGCAGTACCCTAATTGTAGTATTTATCTTTTCTCACACACATCGTTTCATTATAAGCGATCATGTTGTTCCTCTTATTTGTAGCTGATGGTCGTCACGGCATAGTGAGGGTAGACCGCGTCCCTTTGGCCTGCAAACTGGTGGATCTGCCGTGTATGATCGAGTCTCTGAAAACGGTGGACAAGAAGACATTTTATAAAACCGCTGATGTCTGCCAGGTAAAAAACCACAGTTGCATCAAATTTAGGGTGTCATCTTCATTGGATACATTTCTTGTTGTGAACATTTAGAATGACAATTGTCTAATGTCTTGTCTCTAGTCAGCAGAATGCAGAGTGATTTATTCATTTTTTGCCTCTCTGTATTAGATGCTGGTGTGTACACTAGATGGAGACCTTTACCCTCCTTTAGAGGAGCCAACTGGCACCGACCCCAAGAGCAAAAAGAAGGACAAAGACAAGGACAAGAAATTCGTCTGGAACCACGGCAGTAAGGAGACAAATATCTACGCGTAGCAGCACTTTGAGCTGTTGGTGCTCAAAACTTCAACAATTCAGGAAATACAGTTTGCCCTCCACAGCTCATTAAGCCATTTTGACTTCACTAATCCTGTTGTTTTGGTCTCCAGTCACCTGCCCTCTGAAGAACACTCGCAAGAGGAGATTTCGAAAGACTGCGAAAAAGAAGGTTTTGACATTTTCTCATTTCCCCCTCATCTCCCCACCTCCACTTTCCCATCCGTCTCTTTAGCATCCTGTATGATGATCCATCGCTTTCCTCGGCTCTGCTCCAACAAGACATTTACATTTCATAAAATAGGAGCGGTGGTGAAAGTGAAAACCAAGATTTACATATAAATAAAGCCTTTCCATCTTAGTTTGCCCCAAAGGCAGGCAAAGAAGGCAATTTCACTATTGCTTTGATCAAAGTGAAAGCGAGTGTGCTCGAGCACTACACTTCTACTTTGTCTTCGGAATAAATCTTCTTGAAGACGCCGAGCCGAGCCATATTGATTTGGCCCTTTCTGTTTTTAATCGCTAATGTGCTTCCTGGCATGCGTCCAGCTGCTGCCTTTTGTGTTTGAGTGCGAGTGTGTGAGAGAGAGAGGGAGAGGGACAAAGACAGAAAGTGAGAGAGATGAGGCTAACGCTACATGTAACCCAACCTCTTTCTCTTTCTCTCTTCACAGTACATTGAATCTCCAGACGTGGAAAAGGAGGTGAAGAGATTGCTGAGCACCGACGCCGAGGCTGTCAGCGTCCGTATCCTTTTTAGACTCCTACAACTGCTACTCGTGGTCGTTTTTCAAAGCCTAAAAAGCTAATTAACCAGATGTGTAACCAAGCAAAACAGCAAGCAACTGCATGTTAATTAGAATCAGATGGGAAGCTAACCCTGAGCTGCGACTTTAGCTTTCAAGAAGAATCAAATATTTAGGGCCCGGTTTGCTTTTTATGACAAACATAACCTCACACTCCAAAATCCTAATTCAGCTGATTTAACACCCAAGCGAGTGTTCTGACTCCTGCCCGGCTCACCTGACTTGACTCTGTCGAATGTCTTTGTGAGCGAGATGCACTTTGCGAGGAAGCTATTAGCGCTCTAATGAAACTCTAAACTCGCCTGACAGAATAAGAGCACAGCGGAGCCACTTTGAGTGGCTGCTTGCTGTGTGTTAATTGAGATGGACTGTTCATTATCATTGCTTAGTCGGTCACAGTGAAGCTGGATTCTAATTATAGTCACAGCGTTTGCATGCAGCGGTCGACATACACACACGACACACTAATGAATGTTAAAGTTGATCCTTCAAGTCTACTTCAAAGACGAGTTTGTGGAAACTTGAGTTTTGAAAGTCTCTAAGTGTCGGACTTCAGAGGGTATAATGACCTTAACCCATGATGTTCAGGGTGGGAAATCATAAATGAGGATGAGTCCAAGGAAGCGGATCAGCACGGCTCTCTGGCTAACCTGGACTCTTCGCCTGGCACCTCGGGGCACAAGATGGGTCACGGGTCCTCTGGTAAGAGAAACATGTCTTTCATCAGTAAATCAGGAGGAATAATGACTTTGGTGGGCTTCATTTGCATGCTGGCAGCCCCGCTCTGTTAAAACAGCAAAAGGAGTGTGTTGTTACCTCGACCACATAATTAACACAAAACAATAAAACTCGATTGACATTGCAGATACAGATAATGCTATTTGAAAGCTTAAAAACGTAAAGCTGCTGTATTGTTTTTTGTCGTTTTACTTCCTCTCCATTTTGCAGTTAGCAATCCCCTCCCTTCTCTCTACATAACTACACTTGCATGGCTCCTTTTTTTTCCCAGAGGCAGCTCTGTTTGCCTCTTTCTATTCTTCAAGCGTTTTTCATCACTTGGCCTGTTTGGTAGTATAAGCCATCACCGGCAGCACTGGAATTGGTAGATTACCCAGTGCTCTTGCCGTGTGTTCCCCGAGCAGACAGGACCGGCTCTTTACAGAGTTCTCTGTCCTGACTGGATAAAGTGGGCGGGGATACTAGAACATTTCGTTTTTCTTTAACTGCTTTAGTAGAGGAGAGATATGGGTTGCTGTCCAAACACTCTGTAACAGTTATAACTGTTAAACTATAGAGCTATTTAACGCTCATTTTAGTAAGAAAATAGCAGTTACAGCAGCTATTATAATGATTGATCAGTAGATAGATATTCAGTATTTTACATAATAACAAGATATTCTCTAAGTAGGACATTTTACCTTGGAAAAATACTTGTCAGTCCTCTAAGTTGAACCAAGAATGTAAAAGACCTATTTTTTGCATTTCTGTAATTGAATGCAGCATGTGAAATTCTGGGCCGATACTGATGGATGAAAGACAGTTTTAAAGTCATTCAGCCCTTCATTACACCATCTTTGAAATAGCTCAGATTAGATTGTACAAATTCATATGAATTATGTATAAACAACCTTTTAATATCACCTTCTCATGAGCCAGTAGCTCATGAATGTGCCAGTGCAAAACTGAGATAAACATCAGCCACTGCTATCATGAATTGAGTCATATTTGCAGACAGTCAACACGGTAAACATCAGCGGACACTGATGTCAAGATGAATAGTATTTCTTGTTACGTATGCGCCAATTCATGTTGATGCTGACATACCTGCAGTCAGCAGGTCAAACTGTTTGTGTGCAGCTGCTTTGAAAAGGCACTGATGGCTGTATTTTATACTCTCCTCTCTCACCAGCAGAGGTTTCTCTCCTAACTTTCAAACCTGCACACCACTCTTGTCACTGTTGATAGCCTCTGCCCCAGTGGTTTGAAATGGAAATAGAGCGCACCCAAGCATTAGCTACTCTTTGGCCCTTAGATAATATTTACCTCTAGACTCACCAGGAGACCCTTCAAGCACTTAGGTGCACACAGTGCAAGTGTGCCGACGCTTATAGGTGCTGAGGTGAGCGGTGTGTGTGTGTGTGTGTGCGTGAGTGGCCTGACTAATAATACGCTGAGATGGTGCAGTGTGGTAACAGTGATTTCAAGAACAAAAGGGGAAAAAAGGAACCACTTATCTGCTGCGTGTTGGAGCACACAGTTTGTGTTTGTTATGTGAGATAAGCTGTTCACAATACCACGGGTGCACATTTATCATACCTGGTTTATTTCACACACTGGACCATAACCTTAACATACTCTCATGTTTTCCACCAGCCTGAATGCTCTCTGACCGAGATGGAGCCGAAGCATGTGTTTGCATCTCGCTCCTTTCCATCTTTGTGTCCATGTTAATAACACTAATGTGCGTTTCCGCATGGCCAGCCCAGCGCGACGAGCTGAGGGAGATCTTCAACGACATCAGCAGCTCCAGTGAGGATGAGGAGGACGAAGGGGACCGGCACGAGGACGAGGACCTGAATATCATGGACACAGAGGATGATCTGGTCCGACAGCTCCAAGACAAACTCAACGAGTCCGACTCTGCACAGCATGAAAGTGACAGAAACAACCAGATAGGTAAGAAGATATCAGCGCTTCTACACAGAGCTGGAAAACTGTATGACATTTGTATGAAAATGTACAGAATGACGAATATTAGTGATTGTATGAAAAGCTAATTGAATTATGAAATGTTTTTTTTTATTTTATGTTGTCTTATGCTGCCCTACACATTTTTTTTCCTCTTCCTGTTTGAAAGCATTTTGAGTCATTCTTCCACTTTAGGGCTAGCATAGTTTGCTAGCTAATCACATTGTCAAAAGTAAATGGAATTTGGCAACATTCCGCAACATTCATTAGCACTGTGGTAATTGGATGGGTTTTACAGTAGCACATCCATCAGCCATCAGGGACTGGGAGGACTGCATGTGAAAAAGTCCTGAAAATGCGTATGAGGACAATTTTAACTACTTTATAGTCTCCTGCTGTAGATGATGTTGAGGTGTTGCACTTCTTTCATCATAAAACATCTGCAAACATCAACATCTGCTTTTATATCATGATTGTTTGATGGCACAAATGAAACGGGGAACCTCCTGTAAAAACGTCACTAGTTAGTGGTCGAAATCTCCCCAAATGTGAAGATTTGCTGCTAAAACAAGACATTTCACAATGTCACCTTTGGCTGTGGGGACATGTGAACAGCATTTCCCACTATTTTCTAACATTTTATAGACCCAATAATGACTGAATGGGAAACTAGTTGTTAATAAATATGATTGTTAGTTGCACTCTACTGACACAGTGTAGTATTTGAATACATCACTTAACAAATTGTTTCCAGTTCAGAAGAAGAAAAAGAAAGTGTTGGAATATAGTAAATGAAATTCACATAGAAGCTCTTTGATATATGATGTAAAGATGTATGTCCATATGGTTTGTACATCTGTTCTTAAATTGAGCATGTGTGCTTGTATGAGCTGTTCTGGAAAGTGTGTGTATATCTACATGGATAAAGTAAGTCTAGCGTTAGAATTATGCAATCCTCCATGCTGTGCTTGCAACTTGCATCAGCGCCTCGGTGTGAATGCTGATTCTTTCAGCCGACTCACCCGGCATCCCCCCGGTCTTTCATTTTTCGTTCGTATCCGGTTCACTGCCGAGACCATGGCATGCTGATTTCAAAACCGACTTGTCGACCTGACACAGTCGGACATAAATTTAAAACCAAACCCCCTCAGACACTTACAAAGCAGAGGTCAAAAATAACCTCAGCCAGGTGTCTGGACTTCTAATCAGAGCTGAGTTTTTTAGGTCAGACATCACACACACACACACACACTACCTCAAATGAGTAGCCCTACTTACACTTAAACACACGTGCTGCGTCCTCGCCCATGGAGATGCACCACGCTGACAGCTCTCGGCTAACCAGCCTGACAGGTGTTGTGGCTCAGCGTTTGGCTCAGACAGCTGTCCAGTCTGACAGCTCAATGCCTCCTTATCTACATACACCGAGCTGTCAGTCAGCAGCACTTCTGGTCAGCTCCACTGTAGCAGCAGCAGCAGAGCTCCTGCAGATGTGTTGGAGTCTGGCAGTGCCGTAGAGTTATAATAAATGGGTCTGCAGGGACTCCTCCTTGCTTGATAGTGCAAATTAGATGGGCTGTATCAGACTATTGAGAGTCACTTGGAGGGGAGTAGGGGGTGGATACAATTAGTTTGGAAGATAGTTGATGGTGATGGAGCCACAGGTTTTTGCAAGACACTATCGCTTTGGCTGGATTTAATGAGAACCCTCGGTGGAGCCCAGAGCAGTCTGATTTAGTTGCGTCTTTTAGTGCTTCGGCCTGCTGGCTCACGTCCTTCTAAATGGATTTGTTGTTCCCATTAACTGCAATTTGTCAAATGAAATGGAGGCATCCTTGTGTTTCAGCAAGCCAAGGTGCACGTCCTGCCCTCGTGGCTTTGTCGAGTCACATCATCATCTCTCCACGGGTTTTTTTTTTTCTTCCTGTTCGCTCTTAACTGCGCAACAAAGCAGAGGCGTAAATGATGTTTGTGCTTCCTTTTATGGTGGTCGTAACATCTGAACCTTCTGCTGTTCCCCGCAGTTATGGAATATCAGGTGCAGATCAACAACGTCAAGGCCAAGCTCCAGGAAACCCGCGCCAGAAAGAAACAGCAGGAGGAGCTCATCATGAAAGTGGAAAACCAGGCCCTCAAAGTAAACGCTTAACACACACACACACACTCACACACTCTTTCACACAGAAACTAGGTCTGCATGTACAGAAACGTAAACAAGAATATGCAGATGAGCTCTGAGGCAGAAGTCTTCAAGCAGCATAAGTTCTCTCAGCGGTGATGAAGACAGCAGATTACACGCAGTATTACATTTCTCCCATCAGCCCTTTTGCTATAAACACATTGCTATACAGGGAAAAATGGCCTGAAAATTCATTGTACTTCTGAGCACTCTTTAGTGGAGACTACAATGAGCAAAACACGAGCAGACACGGCCCTTTTTATGTTGCCATTTAGAGCTCTCATTGCCCGGTGTTTTGGGAGCGTCAAAGCCCCATCGCCAGTCGTTATTATCACAGTCGCAGGGAAAAGGTCAGCTGTCTCTGACTGGCATTCCAAGTGGCCTTTCTGTCAGGGAGGAGATAGTGACATGAGCAGCGCGCAGGCAGACACACATTTAAAGCCATCGCAATTTAATGAGGCTCAGCATGTCGACTCGGAACAAATCTTGTTTGTCCCCTCTCCTCTCACAGAACCGCTTCCAAGCTTTGTTGGACGAGATTATTCAGCAGGAGGAGCGAGAGATGGAGCAGGTAAGAACCTTTCCGTAAAAAGCCGTGGATCGGTGCTTGCTGGGAGATTCCTACAGCTTTCAGCACTTTGCACGAATTTATCTTGTAAAAATGTCAAGTACCATGTTAGCTGATGGCGTATTTTTGAAATAGAATATTTTTTTTATGCCTTCTAGTAAAGTTCAAACTCAGTCATGTGAAACTTGTCGGCAGCTGACAGCAGAGTCCTCTTTGCAACTATGGCATTGAGGCCACCCACTGTCTTGGGTAGTTGTTTGTATTGACAAATGAATGTGGCATATTAATGTGATAAGACATGTTAATCATCATCCACTTACCCTCCAATTACACCCCGGGCGTTCGGGGCATCAATCACGGCTTCTGTTTTCTGCTTCAACAGCTGGCCTCCCTGCAGGAGCAGCTGGACTCTCTGATAGAGAAGTGACCACCAGGGGGCAGCATCATGTCATCTTCAGCCACATAAACACAGGAGACGCGGAGGAGGAAGAGGAGAAGGAGGAGGAGAAGAAGAGCCTTCATCCAGGGAGGAGGGAGTGTATATTAGCTGACTTGCTGTGTCATTCCTTTCGGTTTATCGTATTCATATATTACACATGCAGCATACTGATGTCGGTATTAAATGGCAATGTTTTTTACTCAGTTGACAATTTGTTTTTCTTTACTGTATGATTAAAGTATTTGGTTGGCTTCAACAGTGAAACAGCTAAGTTAGCTAAATGTACACAGCCAAGGTCACCATCTTTGTATTTGATTACCTGAGTGAAGAATAAATTTCAGTGAAACAAAAATGGAAAATGCCAATTTTAGTGTGTTTTTGCAGATATTTATATAGGTGGACTGTTTGTCATTAACATCCTTTTTGTTTGGGTGGATGAACCTTCCCCAAGTTGTAAAAGAAACAATGAAACAGAAGTTAGAGAGTCATTATCTTCTGAAATAAGAGATTGGAGGCTGCAGAGAACTTTGGGCCTACACACACACACACACACACACACACACACGTTCAAAAGCTAAAATCCAAAGCAAGCTACTCATATCAGCTAGCTGTTTTATATGATGGACAGTGAGCAAGTTAACCCCAAAATCACATTTAATTGATTAAATTGTGAGACTGCTCCTGAGTCAACATGAGCCATCAGCTTGACAAAAAGAGAATAGAGAGGAATTTTGATTGAAAAATACTTTTAGTAACAATAGATGATGAATGTTTAACACAGGATTATAACTCGGAGAATGTATTTTGTTTTTTCACTGTGTCTTCAAACGAGGTTGAAATGTAGCTGACTGGCATCAACTTGCATCTTTGTTGCTGCTCACTGGTGTATTCAGCGGAGCCTCCACTTGATATGAACTGCAAGGTTAATTTGCAGCGTTAACAACTCATCAAAATCTCATCAAATGGATTTTCATCTTACTTAAGTTTGTCACTTAAGTACTAAAGTCCTTCCTGTTCAAATAAGAGCTGAGATAAGTAGTCAAATAATTGAAGTTTGGATTAACAGAACACAAATCTGCACCAATTTGATTAAAATCATGTTTCAGGGATGAATGTGAAAAATTTGCTGTTTCAAATATGAGAATTTGCTGCTTTTTATTTCAAACCAAGCAATTTAATGACATACGTTGGGCTTCAGACTGTGACTGCAGTTGTTCTGAGATTTGATTTGACCAAAATATACTGATGAACTGTCATTAAATACTTTTAGTATTTCCATTTTCTGCTACTTCCACTCCACTACATTAATCTGCAATTGGACAAAATACACAAAAAACCCTAAAACACTGATTCTGAAAATCTGAAAAATGCTGTATAATGGATCACATAAACCTCCAGACTGATAATCAATTAACTCAAAGTATACGGTACATATGTATATGTAAATATACTGTACGTATAATTTAATGTCACTTGTACTTTTTATACAAGTACATAATGGCCAGGAAATTACTTTTAGTACTTCAGCTCATTTAATATCAGATTAAAAGGAGACATATGCTAATTTTTAGGTTCTTAATTTTAGTGTGGGTCGCTACCAGATAAAGTTTAAATGCTTTAATGCTCAGAAATCACATCAGTTCTCTCAGACTGTCCAGTGCTGCAGTTTTATATTCAGCCTCTGTTTCACCTCCCGTCTCTTTAAGACCTCCCCCTCCTAAATACCCAGCCTGCTCTGATTGGTCAGCTCACACACGCCTGAGCCAGTACAGCTGTCATGTTTTTAGCTTCCGGTTAGCTTCACTTCTACCTTGAATATCAGCGTAAATTATGCAAATGTGTGACATGGTGACACAGTGTGATGTCAGGGAGTCACAGGATTAAAGGCGGGACTACTGACGAGGCGTTTCAGGAGCGGTGTTTTCTGTGGGAGAGAGGAGCTTCTGCTGTGCAATAACCTACATAACACACTGAAGGGAATGAAAACAATGAAAAGTATAACAGGTGTCCTTTAAGAATATTACTCAGGTACTATTTATATCTGTGACGTTTACCAAAGTAATATTTTAACATGATATCTATGACTTTTGGGTACTTTTTACACCACTGAATACTAATAAAATATAAATCATTACTTGTGGTCAAATCTAAGAAGTTACTGTTACTGTGTTGTCGTTCACACTCCTGTGTGATGTAAAGGCCTCCCATCACGGCCGGACAGCCGCGTCACTATCCAATCATCACGTCATCAGATTACTGTCCTTCCAGAATGATCTTAACTTGTTCGAGAGCGATCTAGGCTTTTCTCCTTCACATGATCCCGGGCCCCTGGTGGTCATCTCTGCCTCTCTCGCTACTTTCTGCAGGGATTGCCCCACGAATCGCAGTGGGTAGGCAAAGAGATTAGCTCCTCAGATTAAAGTGTCCACCTCCAGAACCTGCCTAATCCTGCCATCTGTCAGAGAGCAGCTAACAAGGAAAGACTCTCTCCACTAGGCTAATTAGAAAAACCAGAGGAACACAGACCCGGAGAGGAAAAACAGATCTCTGAAACACACACAGTTTTGTGTCAAGGCAGGGAGACAATGGAGGAGACGTACCTTCTGAACCACCCAGGAGTCAAGAAGAAGATTCTGGCCGGAGGCTCAGGACCGCTGCCACACTTTCCGCCTGGGGCAAAGGTAATAGGTCACGGTTAACCTGACCAACTCACCATGATTGGAAATGATTACCACTGTGATCTAATTAATGTTCCACTGGAAAAATGTCTATTTTCAGCTCTGGTGCATTGCCCACTTCAATTAGATTCTGCTGAATTATTCATGAAGAGAGGAAATGTATTCTGTCTCTGGCACTTAACACAGAGAGCAAACATTTGGTCAACCAAATTGCAACATGTCTTTTGGCACCGAATCTGTGTGTCTGTTCATTCGCTGATTCCGCCGGCCGCCGACTTTTTTTCCCCTTCCAAGTCACATCCAGCCATATGGCACCGAGCCTGGACACCATCACAAACATTTTCCATGACAATGCCAGCATGAATTTCCATTTACCTGTGCGTGTGCGGTGTGTACATTGGGTGTGTGTGTTCCCTCCCAGGTGAGGCGATCTCCTGTTGCTCTCACAGTTATCAGACCGTTGTACACAATCTGTCGAGCTATAAATAGAAGGTTACAAGGGCGCAGGCGGAGTGATGGTACAGTCTTTCATATACACACGAACAGATTGAACACATATTGAATAGCAGCGTGTTCGTGTTAGTCGTCAGAAGTGACTCAAATGTTTGACAGCATACATAAACAGTCGAGAGTTACACATTGTCAAAGCTGACTTATAGTCTTCTTATCTATTTCATCTGTCGTCTTTATTAATTGATCTATGCCATTTAAATATGGTCAAATAGGGGAGAAGAAAACATACAAACAAATACATGCATCAGGATTATTATCACCAAAATAAGCACCTTTAACCAGATTTAATTTCAAAGAATGTGTAGGCTAGGCTTTAAGGCAATATCCAACAATTTATATCACAATATTGTCTCACCCAAATATCGCGATAGATGATATTACCGACTCGGCGAATCCAGCCAAACGAACTGTTCACACCTGCATAAGGCAAAGATGACACGCTGCCTGATTCAAATCCCTTGTCTCGCCATTTTTACTGCTTTAAACCCAAAATATTGCAAAATCGGAAAGCTGGAAGTGTCTAAATGTTAATGTCCCATGTCATAGCTACTTATCGGGCCAATTAATAACCAATTAACATGAAGCAACTCCCCAAATATCGATGTGTGTTGCCTCCTGTGCCATGACGTCTCTGCATGCATTTCATTTTCAAAATAAAAGCTTGAAGATGCCATAATATCAATGCCATCATATCAGATATTTAAAAATAATGAATAATAAAGAAATATTGCATATGGCAGCAAATATCGCAGTATTTGATAATACTGAGTATCGCCCAGGCCTACACAGTACACCTGTAGCTCCTGCCAGAACTGTATTTATAAAGGCAATTCAAAAGTAGACAGATTGTTGTTGTAATTCCATTTAATTACATTACTAATTACTAAAAATTCCACCAATTTGTTTTCAGTAACCGACTACATTTCAAAGAAATCTGACCCTGTACGTGCGTCATACATCCATAAACAGATCGAAGGCAAGAATTCCTAAAATGAGAAAATTGTATATTTTAGTTATCTGCACACTAAATAAATAAGTGCTGTGTTTTGGAAAGAAAAATTGTTTTCTTAGCCAGTAAATAAATGCGCTTTTAAGTTCTCTCTCAGAGGGGAAATTCATGAGGTCTTTGAAAATATGTGAGGATCGCTAATGTCCCACAATACCACAGATTATTCTACAAAACTAGATCTCTATTTGTTTTAGTATAAAGGAAATAAAGTATAAAGTATAAAGTATAAAGTATTAAGTATAAAGGATAGACAACCTGTAGACCGTGAATACATTTTTAGGCCACATTTCATAGTAGCCATCATTATCAAATGATTAATATATAACTAATTAAACTTGAACAGTTATTTCATTGTTAGCAAACAACAATTAAAGCTTAAAAAGTTTATTAAACAATGTTGTTTATAAATGACGTTTATAAAAATGTGTCATTCATCTATAAACATTTGGACGGCCGTTAAAAAGCTGCAACTGCTGTTTCTAAGCCTTTACAAATGCTTAATAAATGGTTTATAAAGCATTTCATGGACCGTTAACCATGTCAAGCTCTAACACGACTGGTGGTTACAGTGGTGGTTATTATGACACGTTGGAGACTAATGGCTTCATTGATTCATCTCTCACTCATTCACCCTCTCACTCTTCCTGCCCCCAGCTGGTTTTCCATTTCCAGACGCTGCTGGACGACTTCGAGCGGACGGTCATCGATGACAGTCGACTGGCCGGCAGACCAGCTGAGATCTTTGTCGGAAAGATGTTCAAGATGGAGGTCTGGGAGACACTGCTGATGTCCATGAGGATCGGGGAGGTGGCTGAGTTCTGGTGTGACGCCACTGTAAGTTGATTTACAGAGTTAACGCACACATTCGCCGAGATATTAGGCCCTCGAAACTCGTCCTAATGGGTGTTCATGAGCAAAGACGAGGAGCCTTTGCTCCTGATTAGTATGCACATGAATCAACCCTCTGAAGCCTCCTACATGCTCTGTATTACAAACACAAGCAGAGCAGTGTTTTCTCTGCAAATTGTTGTGTTTTTCTTCTGGAGAAAAAGAAAAAAAAATGTAATTTGCAAGTAAAATTGCAGCCATTACTTATGTGTTCCTGGTAGGCCTGATTGTCACAGGCAGCCAGTACCAGGGGGTTAGCATGATTAAGTGCTCCTTTGTCTTGTTGTTTATGTTTTTGTTGATGAGTTTATTTTGCAGCACACAGGCTTGTACCCCATCGTGTCCAAGGGAATGAGACTGATCGCTCAAGGGAAAGACCCTCTGGAGGGCCAGAGGCACATGTGTGGCATGGGAAACATGTTCCACTATCACTCCACCGGTTACCCAGAGCTGGATGAGATAATGAGAACACCTCAACCGCTTATATTTGTCATGGAGCTGCTGCAGGTAAGCACCGGTGGCAAAGCACTGCATGTCACTCCGAATAAGAGAAGAAGAAAGCGCCGTAGAACAATCAGCTGTCTTTTCTCAATAACCAGCTTTCTGCGGATTTTACCGTCTTTAGGCTAACAGTAAAAAAAAACCAAACACATTTACCTTTTCATGCAACCCTCTTCTAGGAGGGAGACACTCCTACACATTATTTTTTAAAAATCCACTGACAGGAGTGACAAAAGTGAAGTCCCACTCTGTCTGAGACATTCGGCTTTGAAATAATATAGTATCCAGAACAAGCTTGAAACTCACCAGGGGGTCCAGCAGCTGCAGCGGTGAATTAACATCTTTTCTGCGGATAGGTTCAAAAATGTTCTCTCTGCACAGGCTGACATCTCAGAAGTACTGCAGTCAATGTATTAGTTTCTTAGGTGCAGCTGTACTACCATGGAAAAACACTCTGTTGTGAGCAAAAGTCCTGCAAATATACTACACAAATGCACAACACTGAAATGTGTTATAAGTATCCAAAAGTTCTCATTGTGTAAGTGCCCTTCCCCTTTTGTCATTATATTCACAAGATCATATTTTGTGCACACAAGCTTTTCCCCTCCTGCACAGTTTAGTAAGACGTATATCTGCTTTATTGACTGCGTGTCCTTTTATTTCAGTGCTTTTTCATCCATAACTTATTTAAAATACTTCACTTCTCACAGTTCCCTTTGTGTATTGGGTAAATAGTTAACCGTTGGTTTTTCTTTGTTTTATAAATGTTTTATTTGAGTATTTTTAATCATTTAGATAATCACTAGGTGTTTTTAACTTGGGAGGTTAGCCTGCCAGCTAGCCTCGCTGGCTTTCTAAGAAGCTCTGCACATACACATAATAGTATAACCAGCCACCCTTCTCTCTGAGTTGTGATTTAAATCCCTTCTCCAGCACTGAGGTCGGAGCTTTACTGCTGGTGTAATCGGTCACTTTCATTTTTGGCAGCTCTGCAAAGCACAGTGTGTAAAAAAAGGGCCGTAGCGACCTAGCGTTAGCGGTGGCTGGCAAATGTCGCTAACAGTTATCTAACCTATCTCTTTGATCAAAAATGTTACAAACACAACATTCGAAAACACCGAAAATATATTTAAAAAAACAACAACCTGGTAAACTGTTAATATATACAAAGCTAACTGTGAAAAATGAAGTGCTTAACGAAGTGACAGATAAAAAAACAACATAACCGTAGAGTTGGCGCGAGCAGCGAAACAGCGTCTAGTTCGTAAAGCGGATGTGCGTCACACTATTTTGTGCAAGTGGAGAATTACCTTGCAGGACAAGTTAAGATATTCATTTCCATTGTGTAAATCTAAGCAGAGGTTTGCATAACTTCAGCCTGAGCAGCTGTAACCAGGCACATAACTGAGAGCGGCCTTGGGTTTATGCAGGCCTTGAAGTGTTCGTCATGTTAAAATAAATGCTCTCAAATAAATATAGTGGAATACAAAGTGTGAATTCCCCTCTGACATGTACAGTACTTGAGTATATGCACATTTCTCTCAACCACTTTGTACCATCTAACCCTTTAACGGGCGCCTCCATCGTTGGGTTTTTTCCTCTCCTTTTGATGTTTTTTTGTTTCCGTTGTGCTCTCCTCACGCGCCGCGCTGCTTCCAGGTGGGAGACCCCATGTCGTACCACAGAGAGTCGTGGATGATGGAAAAGGATGAGAAGCTGCACACGGTGCCAAGTCTCCACATGCAGGGCAACGCGCTGGTCAAGCAGAGACAATTCAGAGAGGCTGCCAGCAAGTACAAAGAGGCCGTCCTGCTGCTGAAGACAGTCCAGTCCAAAGTGGGTGAATGATTAGGGAGGAGAGAGGAGATGGAGGTGGGGGAGCGGGATGAGTGATGTGTAGGCTTGTGAATTTTGAGGTCTTCTCAGGATTTGAGGTTTTTGGGACAAGTATCAGCAGCTCTTTCGCAGTAGGGTATTCCTGTTTTTTCTTTCTTTTTGCTCTGTTCACTGTGACCCCAATAACAAGCAGCAGGGTGGGTGGATGAATGTCTAAGTATGGAGGAACGCTGAAGGGAGAGCAAGTTTTGTATGAGATGTTAAAAAAAGTGATTAATTGCTGCTCGAGACATATTTACAATCATGATACTGGAGGCTTTTTAGATAGTTAGCCAGAGAGTGCAAACAGCTAGTAACGCTCTGTTGAGCTGATGCTCCGTTGTCCCATGCCATGTAATGTTTGAGTGAGAATGAAAACATTTAAACCAACAGAATGCGCATAAATTGTTAAAATATGTGTAGGCGATGCCAAGCAACATAGCGGCATTCATCATGTTCTTGTTCTTCCATCTGTCCGTGTGTGTGTGCAGGAGATGCCGGGTGATATAGACTACATTAATTTAGGCCGGATGATCGTCCCGCTGGAGTTGAACTACTGCCAGTGTATGCTGGAGCTGGAGGAGTATTACGAAGTTATAGAGCACACTGACGAACTGCTGGAGAAACATAAAGGTACATTTGCCTGGTTGGACTATTTAATCCTTATTAATCGGCCCTGAAATATGTATTTATTATAGCTGACGGAGCAGCGTCACCCAGCTTCATGACACACAAATACGTCATTTTAATATGTGTTAATAAGCTTTCTTTACAAGAGATGAGTCAATGATGGAGCAAAAGCCAGGGAAGCTTAACTTAGCATAAAGACTTCCAGGTTTGTGCTTCCAGTCGTTAAGCTAAGCTAAGCTAAGCTAAGCTAAGCTAAGCTAAGCTATGTGTACTTTCTCATGTGAAACTACATCCAGGAGACGGTTAGATTAGCTTAGTGTAAAGACTTGAAGTGAAGAGAAACAACTGGCTCTTGGTGCTTCTGATCTTTTAACTAAGCCAAGCTAAGCTTTTCTTTGACAGTTACATGAAGCCTGGTACAGTTAGCTCAGCTTAGCATGAAGACTGGAAGAAGGGGAGGATGGTTAGCCTAGCTGCCTCTGTTTAAACCCCTCAACTTGTTTTTCACTTTGGTTTTATATCAATTAAACAAGTATGATATAACATGTAAATTAACTAGATTTAGAGGCGCTGGTGGTCACATTTTATTACCTTTGGAGAGCTGTGCCCCCCTAGCTGCAGTCAAACCAGTCTTTATGCTAATGTTAAGCTAATCTAACTCTCTCCGGGCGGTGCCTTCCTACTGCTCTCATTTCTCTCTGTTACATATGAAGCTACAGCCAGGATATGATTAGCTTAGCTTAGCATAATGATTTTATTACTATTTTGTTTGTTTGTTTTTAACTTACCAGGCTACCGGCTAGCCTGGCTTTTCCTCTGCTTCCACTCCCAATGCTAAACTAAGCTAACCATCCCCCGACTTTAGCATCATATTTGACAGACATGACAATTTTCTTATCTAACTCTAAACAAATAATGCAATTAAGAGTTCGTCCAAAAATGTCAAACTATTTTTTGTGACCGAGTACACAAAGAGATGCTCAGTGAAGTGTAAAATGAGAGTCTACAGAGTTTCTCCCACTCCAGGATATGAAGCCTGTGACAAACAGTAATTTCAAAATGTTGTAAAACACTGACAGGTCAGGGTTGGATGCCTCTGCCGGCTTTATGGCAGTGGTCGTTGCATGTTGCAGCTGTGTATTAACTTGGGAGTGTGTAGGAGGGCTGCGGCTGACATTACCGGGAGTTTTACAGTTGGAGCAGCCCTGGGAATTGTACTGTCATATCCGTGGCTACTCATATAATCCTGGAGGAGCTCAAACGCTGGCACACCCTGCACTTCAGAGCCTTATGAATTATGCCACCGAGGCTGTCTTTATTTTACTCTCGGTCCCTCCAGCCTGGATTTCAGTTTCATATTTGTTTTGGCAGGAGGAGGGAGGGTGTGTGCGGTTGTGATTGTGTGTGCCCGTAAAGATGTGCGCATCCTCAAGTCCTGTCTGGCAGGAGGAGGAAGGTTGTACGCGTGTTTGTGAGTGAGCATAAGACTGAGATGGTACCCTGAAAATGATGGGCAGGGGTTTCTGAGCGCCTCCACTCGCCCATTTCAAGCTGGAGCCGCGAAGCTGGAGCCCTCTTCACAGGGCTTACAAGATTGATCCACCTCGCACACACCAGCATCACTCCGCCATACTTTCTTTCTCCCCCCTTTAAGTTTCCAATCCTTTTCTGGCTGTAGCTTCAACTTCAATGCCCCCTATTTTTCACACTCCTCTCTCCCTTTCTTCTACACTTTACTTGCAATCTTCTCCCTGGTGTTGTTCCTCCCGTCATCAATATCATGTTGTCTGTTGCAGTTTAAGTCAGCCACTCTGCTCTCCTGTTTCATCCCTGCAAACCCAGTTGCTCTTCAGAAAAGCACCCAGCGCTGGCTCACTGCAGTGTCTCTGCTTTCGCCAGAGGCAACAAAGAAACCTCTTATGTTGGCTGAATGAGGTTTTAGCATAGATGAAAATTAAACGCAGAGGATCAGAGGAACACATCATCACCAGCTATCAGTGGGTACCCGTAATTGCGTTTCCACTGCATGGCACTTGCACAGTACTCAACTTGGCTCGACTCTACTTACTCTTTTAATTATAGCTTGTACCTGGTACCACCTCTGTTTAGGTTATAAGCGAGCCGATACTAAAGGGTGATATGAAATCAGAGGTGAGAGAAAAGTCGCTTGAATAAAGGATGCTGTTCTCCTGGGATGGTGATGGAGCCTCTGATTGGCTTACCCTGACATTTTCACCATAATCCTAACCAGCTTCACTCCTCGTGCCGAAACCTCACCAAGTACTAGCGTCTCATAGTCGGACAGGTCGTGACTTCGCTACCCTGGTGACACTTTTGCCGGGTGGTCATCATAAACAAACCTTGCCAACAGAAACTGCATTTTTTTATTGAGTTGACCCCGATTTTAAAAAAAAATGGTCATCCTGCCACCGCGCTGTGGTAACTTGGCAAAGTGCAGACGTGTGTGACAGAGACTCCAAGCAGAGCAGAGAGCAGGGCCAGTGGTGAAGTTGTCACTTTAGCAGTAAATGTATAGTGCAGGTTACAGTCTGTCAGGGAATAAAGGCTGCAGCTTCTCAACAGCAAAATAAAGCTCCTGTGTGTCGTTTCCCAGCTGCTGGACAAGTGACAGAGCGTGGATTCAATATGACAATCAACCAAGAATTCCACCTACGCAGGCTGCAGGGGGAGGCAAAATAGAAAAAAGTGATCTGGTCGAGTCGAGTCGAGTCGCATCAAGCTGTGGACATCAGGCTTAATTTAGGATATGAGCCCATTCTGCTGAAGCAGAGACTTCACGGTGTGCCAAACAGTGAGTTAGCTTATCTGAGCATAAAGGCTGGAAACAGGGAAAAGTGAATAGCCAGGAGGATCAGTCCAAAAGTAACAAAATAAGGAGTATTGTTCCGGGATTATGTATTTGCCCAGCATAGTCCTACATTTTTTTTTATGTCTGTCTTCCTTTGGTCCCAGTCTTTGTGTGAAGCTGAGCTAACCGGGCTGCTGGTGGTGGCTTCATATTTAACAGAAGGAGAAATAAAAGCACATTACAAATTGTCAGACTCTCACTTTACGACGCGAGGAGTAGAGATGCAGCGTTTGCAAAACCGACCCGATGAGGGACACACACACTGACAGTCCACACCTACACACTCTCCTAAACGCAGACATATCGCCACCTCAGCTTCAGCAGACGGAGCAGGTCTGTTATTGAATTTGTCTCGGTTAGACATTAATAATTCTGTTGTTATTCATGCTTTTTTTTAAAAGTTATGCCGGTGTGTTTTTGCTCCTCAGACTGTGTGAAGGGCTACTACAAGAGAGCCAAGGCCCACGCTGCCGTGTGGAATGAGAAGGAGGCCAAGAGAGACTTCAACATGGTCGCCCAACTGGACTTCACTCTGGTCTCTCTCGTCAGTCGAGAGCTGAAGGCCTTGTCAGAGCGCATGAAGGAGAAGTACTGGGAGGAGAAGGAGAAATACTGGAACATGCTGGAGACAAAGGGGGGTAAAAATGAAGGGGACGGGGAAGAGCTGGAGGGCAAACAAGAAGAACAAGAAGAAGAAGAAGATCAAGACGGTGAAAGTGTGACCACAGAGCGTAAAGATCAAGCCCGGGAAGAAAAGGGAACAGAAGAGTCTCCGTCCAAATGTGATGAAGGTCACAAAGAGGAACTCTTACCTGAGGGAACAAGTAACGAAGAGGAAGCCGGCTCTCTTGAGATCAGTCCGTACGCTTCAAATAAAACAGAGGGAAAGGACTGGCAGCAGATGTTGCGACTGGTCATGTTGCTGCAGAAAGAAGGAAACTTCCTCATTAAGGAAAAGAGCTTTGAAGATGCTGCTGCGAAGTTCAAGGAGGCCGTAGAATACGTGGACGTCCTTCAGGATATGGTCAGTGTAACTGATACTGTGCAGTGACATTGTGTAAAAGTACTAATGTAGTGCTAAAGGTGAAATATGTAAGTACAATTATCAAAGCTAGCCAGCGCCGGACTATTCTGTAAAGCAGTCCCACAGAATAGCTCAGGTCTCTGACTGATACCCGTCCTCCCCACGTGCACCCGCCATCTCTTTGCCCCTCATCCTGGTCCTGAAAACCTCCCCCACCCACCGGCCCTTAGCTCCAGGCAAAGTCAGCTGGCAATTCATAGTCTGCTAGCTGCATGGCTAACTGAGCTAAGTAGCTAATGGCAGCTACGGGTGGCATTTATTCTGCTGATACGCTGTTCCCTACTTGTGAGTATGAGTATGAATTTGACAGGTGGCTTATTTTTTTTACATACTGCTCCTTTAAACCTCTTATGACGACATTGATGACGTCAGGACTGACGAAGACCACGTTAACAGCCTCCAGTCCGAGTCATTCAGTGTGATGAATCGCCAGAGTGAAAAAAAAAAACGATCGTATCTCATAAACTATAGTCATCAGTCACTGATTGCCAGCTGTGTAGGTACGCTCAGTTAAGAGCAGAGAACAGAGCACCAAAAATAACCACCTATCCACAGAGATATCACCGTGACAGCTCGCCTGTGCTTCTTTTTCTATTTCTTGAGCTCCAGAACACACCTCGCTGTCTCAACTCCCTCACGCCTTCCCCACACAAACAAACTGCCTCTTCTTGTACCCTTTACCTCGCCTCTCCGTCATCTTCATCAATCCTCCAAACTGTTAGATCCACGCCTCTCCTTTTGCTGTCACGTTCTTTCATTCTCGTCTCATCTGTTCGACATTTCCTTCGCCATCCATCACCACCCACCCGCCCTGTCCTCTCTGTGTGCTCCGCAGGTTGATCAAGAGGCCGACGACTGGGAGTCGCTGGAGAAGGTGCGCCTTCCGCTGACTCTCAACCTGAGCCAGTGCTTGCTGGAGCTCAGACAGTACCAGCAAGTGGTGCAGCTCAACAGCAAGCTGCTCAAGATGCATAAAGGTAATACATTTGAGTGTGACGACGGAGGAAAACTAAAAGACGTCGTTTGATATAGAAATAGGTACAAGACTATATTTAAACAAGCTTCTGTGTTTTGTTGTTTTTCCTTACGCACCTTCACTTTTTTAAGTTTAAAAATATCAAGATCCGTTGCCTGTACAAATGCCTGGCCCCCAGCAAACGCCTGCCTTCACACTGCAACAGTCCTTGATCTCTCTGTTTACCCGCGAAAGAGGGAACCAAACATTCGCAACCGCATTGCTGAGTCTCTCTTTCGTTCCCCTGGCACCCACCCATGGACATCACAGTCAAGAAATGAATTCATTGTTTTTCTTTTTGTTACTGCCATGACTGAATTATTTATAGTCGAGGCTGATGTGAAATAGTAGTTCTTATGTTTTCCTTATCCCTTCATTTGCTTCTCTCCAACTTTGGCCTTCCACTTCGCCTGCCTCCTGTCTCACCACTGCCGTTCAGTGCAGTTTTTTTTTTTTATCCTCCCTTTGGTAGTTTATTTTGCCTTCGAATTTTAGTTTAACTGCTTCCAAGTAACCCTAACCCTCTGCTGTCTTTTCTCCACAGGAAACTTTAAGGCCGTGTACCAGCGGGCTCGAGCACACGCCGCTTTGTGCAACGAAGACGAAGCTCGGCGGGACTTTGATTTGGTGGAGAAACTGGACCCGAAGTTCAAACCCTTCGTCCGGCAGGAGCTGAAAAAGCTGGGTGGGAACATGCGAACCGTGCACGCCCGCCAGAATAAGACCTACTGGGATACGACGCAGGAGAGGTGGGGGCCTGGTGGGAGCAAGGCAAAGGGTGTAGCAACAAAGAAGAAATTCTCACAGAAGGCCACTGAGCAAAAGAAGAGGACAGAAGTTCGTAAGATAGAAGACAAAGCGAGCTCAGAGAAACCCGCCTCTGCTCAGACGGAGGGTGTGGATGACGCAGAAGCAGAGAAGAATCCAGATGTGGAAGCAGAGCAGAGTAATAAAGAGCCGGAGAGTGGGAGGGCGAGCGGAGAAGGGTTAGATAATGAAAATATCGAGAGTGTCGTGGTTCAGGAAGACGGGCCGGGTGTGCCAGATAATCGAGCTGCAGATAAAGATAGCGATCCGGCGCCCACCGGCACAGGCGAAGATAATGTAGTGAGCAAGAGATCAGCGAGAGATAAGGGAAGAAAGGTCAAATGCCAATCAAGCGCTGCACCGGGCTGCTGCGGGACAGCCAAAGGGAACAAAGCCAGCAATGAAAAAACAGGAAATGGGGGCACTCAGTAAAGAAATAGACCGTCACGTGTGAATTGTCTTGTCCTAAAACACAAAGGACGCAGGGCGAGCCGAGGAGATGAATAGATCAGTAAACTGGGTAAGAGCAACAAAATGGAGGGAGGAGAAGTGAAGTCGAGCCTCAAGTCCAAACAGAAAATATTGATTCTGCCACATTCCAATCCAAATATAAACACAAGGAGAGGAATTAATACAAACAGCCGCACTTGGCACCATCCTGAGCTAAGTTTCATTATTCAGCTCTCAAAGGGATACTAAAAGCAGGATGGGAATAAATAAAAATAAAAGCACGGGCGGACGGGGAGTTTGCCAAATACAAAGTTTTTATTTCTGTACACAAAGAGTAGAAAGCAGCCAGTAACCCACTTGTTATTACAGTAAAAAGCCTTTCTTCAGAAAACTTCTCATACAGATTAAAAACTCCAGAGAAAAAGACAGCAAGACGTGTTTTTGAGTGCTCGACAACGACATGAAATCAAACTCATTAGAACCATAAACACTTGAGATGATTAATGAGGTATATTAATGGTGATTTAAACATAAAAAAAACACAAAAAAAACAAAACAAAAATAAAACACCCCAGTTCACCAGTAAGGTATGAGTGTTCGTGTTTATGTGTGTTAGTGCTGTCAACACCTTTGTTTGAGGTTAGGCCTCCGTCACGCGAGAGGCGACACGCAAAGCTTAGGATGCAACGATGGAGGACGTTGAGGCGGGAGAGTGATGAGCGGAGCCGTCGGCGTGTTGGCTGGCTACATGCAGTCACGGATAGCAGCTTCCTCTGAGGAGGCGGGGGTGTGGGTGGGGGTGTCTCTTGCCTTTGTGCCGTCACACAGAGAGAGCAGGGTATGTTTTAGTGTGCATGTGGGATAAAGGGGAGCCACTGCTAGTATAGAAGTTTGTACATGTATCAAGACCTCGAGGAGAAGACCACACAGGCGCCGGATGGCCATCGAAGTCGATTTTAGTCGCCGAGTGAAGAGTGACACGCGGGGGACAAACCCTGTCTGGCAATGTATCTCTGCCGTTTAACCACCTGGTGTATTCGTTTCAGTCGACCTCACCTGCGTTGTCTTTAAACACATGCGACAAATGTTGACATGCAGCCCTGTGGGGAGGGAAGCCTGCTCGTCTCGTCTTCTTCTTCTTCTTCTTCACATTCTGTCACTGTTACATCATTCACGCACATACAAGAGTATGTGGATAAGAGTGTTAGGCCGGCGGGTGATCATTTATGTGTAATGAGAGGTGTGAATACCAATAAATAAATGTCTATGAATAAACATTGCTTGTCATGGCTTTTTTTCTTTTGTTTCCTTATTCCTCACCCACGAGCGGAGCTGCCGCTCTTTGTTTCCGACTCGAGAGAGCGTCAACCAAAACGGATTCTTAAGACGGATTCGACAAATGATAATTATCTTGAGCTGCTACACAAACCGGCAGGCTTCGGTGGAGGTGGAAGTGGAAGTTGCTTCCCCCCTTAAGGCCATTAGCTTTTGTATGAAGAGCGACACATCACCTTTTCCTCGATTTTGCAAAAAAACCTGTAGAAGTGCGTCCTTGGGGAGAGCTCCCTTAGCAACAGTATCCAGACTAACAGGCAGCGAGTGCGGAGGAGGACGCTGTCAAAGTGTGAGCGCTGTGTGCCTGGAGGGGTAGAGCCCATAATGAGTGCAGCACATGGGTTTCAAACTCATGTATGTGAGGTCAGAGCGTCGCTTTAAGGATTAAGATGAATTCCTAACATTGTGTGTATGTCGTCTCTGTGAGAATGAGGCAACATAATTGCTGAGAAACACGTAGAGCCCCAGATTACTTGTTTCGGGCGATAGCTTGTCTTGCTTCCGGAGGTTTTTTTTGGCCCCAGCAGGCACATCAAAGTAGATCTCTCCCACCTGCCTTCCAGCTATAAGTGGAGTGATTTCTTCTTCTTTTCCACCTTTCCTCTCTCGTCTCAGATCTTTAGCCCTTCAAGCACCCCCAGCATCAGGGGGCTCGCCCAGAAAAGCCCTATTTAGCTGGTGTTCAATGAATGGATGCTCACGTGCTCTGATCCACGCTTTGCTGTTCTTCCCTGTTGCTCTAAATTTACCACCGCGCCTGTCCAGGGACTGACAGACACACAAACCCACGCCTGATGCAACTCCTTCCCTGAATGTGATGAAAATAATAAAAAAAAAATGTCCAGAAAGACTATCTTGTTTTATATACGGGTTTTTTAAGGCATAAATTGACTGTGCGACGCTCAGAAGAGAATGACCCTGACGCGATGGGGCCGCTCGTCTTTCTGTAACTCTAAAAGCAATTAAGTTCGCATTAGCGAGGGGAAATGACAGCGTGTGGAGTCAATAGCTACTGTTCTTTTCAAATCTACATGGAGACGGCGGATTATTAAGGATGTAGGCTGCATAACACCACGTCATGATGTGCCTCATGCCCCCTATAGTGTGTGGAATTGGCCTCGCGAAGAGAAAGAGGGCTCCAGCCTGGCAGCGCTGCAGCCCGGAGCCGCTTCCTCTTCTTTCTCTGAACACAGCAGGAGAGCGGGAAAGATTCCCGAGCAGACGGCCACTCGCTGATGTTCATCGGCAGACGTTTCCTCAACAAAACCCAATTTCAGTCACAATACAAATTGGCTCAAAAACCGAGAGCTTGTTCCGAATCCGGCGATCTAAAGTGACGAAGCAGAGAAAAAAAAAAAAAGCCTGTGTTTTGTTAGTGATGCAGCGCAGCATATGTTATTGATCACGCAGGGAGACGTTTGTGTGTTTGTGCTAAAATGAGGGGAAGGGTGCTGCGTCAATAAGGGAGCATGGATGTAGAAGCATGTGTGTGTGTGTGTGCGCGTGTGTGTGTGCACGAGCAGTGAGTGCAAGTGGTTCTGTATGAGCGTAAAGGGCTCACTTAGGAGAGGCGAGCAATGAGAGCGACAAGCAGTTTGAGAGGATTAGAGGAACACAGTGTGTGCATACAGAGGCGCTCTGCTAGCGGGCACTTTGGCTGTCTTAAATAAATCATGGATTTAACTGATGATGTGTCATTCTCACAAAGTAAATAAGCTCGTTGTGGGCGCCGTCAACTCCCTGACAATCCGCACCACGCAGCCAACATGAAACGCGGTCGGCCCGGCCTCTGATCTCGTTCAGGCTAGCAAAGCTTCAACACACCGCCTTTCCCTTTTTTCCGAAAAAAAACACAACAATGATAAAACATTCCGGGGGAAAGAAAAACACAAACACTGAAGATACAGGCATTCTGACACACAAGGGGATATTCTTCTTCTTCCTTTTTGCATTTTTTTTTTTTTAAAAAGTTCTTTCCATGGAAGGTCCAATTTGTGCTGTGGACTGATATAAAGCTTCACACCTCCGAACAACTACACAGATACTGGTAAGCACAGTGTCTTGGCTGGGCAAAATTTCCCCCTATTACTTTTAGTCTCTCCCTGACCTGCTTGCTAACGTTAGCTACCTTTGGCTCGTTAACATGGTGTCAGGCCGCGCCGCTGGAGTTATCGAACGCAGCTCTGGCCAAACGGACATCAGCGTGAGCCTTTTAGCGGTTTGCATGAAAAAGGCTTTTAGTGCACAGAGTTCCAGTAAGGGGGGGGGTTAGCTTTGGGTATCATCGCTGCTGCAGTGGTCACGGGGGCTCCGGTGATTTGTGCCCTGACCTCAGCCGCCTGGAGCTCCTCCCTCTGCCATCAGGCGTCCTCTCAGGCTTTTCACTCTACCCCTCCAGGGCCACTCGGGGGTTAGATGTGTGAGGTGGTGCCTGAAATTAGAAAATAGAAGAAGGAGAAAAGAAGGGAAAGCTTTTTTTTTCACAATTTTAGGAACACATGCACAAGCCTGACAAAATGTTCTCCGTTATAACGAAGAAGGCTATAATTATGATAATCCCTCTCTTTGTTGAAGTCACAGGCTCTGGACTGCCCAGCAAATTGCGTTTTTAAATGCGACGGGACAGTTCGCAAAGTGTGTGACACTGACGCGCTTCAACTGTCTCTCTTTATCTCACTCCCCCTCTCTGTCGTCTAATCTCCCTGTCCCTCCCTCCCTCCCTCTCCTTCCCGACTATCGACCCGCGGCAGTACATATTTGCTCTCCTCTCCATCTCTCACTCTCCCGTGGGCGACGGAGGAGCAAAGAGTGCGTCTGCTGCGATCCGTGCAGCCCAGGCGAACTCACCTGGTTCTGAGGGGAAGACGTTTCTCAGCTGCTCGATGACCTCCTGGAGCTGCAGCACTGTATCCTGTTCATGCTCCATGTCGTCTCCTGCCGCACACACACACAAAAAACATTATTACGCCTTTATGAGTGGTTAAGTGCGTGATGGGAAGGGGAGGACGCATGGTTTCACGTTCAACGATCGTGTATTTGTGCCACAGCTGCGTGTCGCGGACCTGCTGCTTCAGTGTCGGTGGTCTCTCTGCTGGCCGGCTCGCCGTGACGACCCCCTCCGGACACAGGAGAAGACAAGGTCGACGGTTCTGATCCGTTGGCCTCCGAATCATCTTTGGGCTGTTTCGTAGGAAAGAATGATTATCATTCACTTCAAATAATAGCTCGTATCCATCATGTTTCAGGGCTGGAAAGTCATTGAGCCTTTCATATAATAATGAATGTGATAGCTGATGGCACTCTGCCAGCAGTCCTCAGCGGGCGTCGCTGAGCAGAATCATTACAGAAGAGAAACTTTTCCCGACAGCTGCCACACAAAAACCACCAGGTTACTGTGATTTGTGCTTTGATAGACAGGCGGTGAATCGCACCGCACACAGCAGCACTGCAGAAAACACACCGACAGAGGTGGAAGTCATGAAACAGTTACATTCCCTCCGCTCCATACACAACTACAGTGGCCCTGAAGGTCAAAACACAACATAACAGAAAACACAACATAACAGAAGAAGCAACAACATACAGAAATGTTTCACCGTGTGTTTTGTGAAACGTTACGAAATGTTGTTGCCTTTTCTGTCATCTTGCCGTGACGCTCGTCAAACACAACCCTCCACATTCTGTCTGTCAGTCTCGTTTTTGAGCAACGCTGCAGGAAAACTCGAAAGGCAAATAGGTTCAGAGATTGAGGGAGATTCATACATACGCACATTTCCGCGGACTGCACAGGCAGATTTTGCTGATTTCATTTTTTTGAAATGAAATGAAACTGTGATATTGGCACCGGGAGAACCGACTCCGACTCCGCCACACTCGTTTTTCACTCTCAATTTCCCAGTCTTTGACCTGAAGAAGATTCCCATCCGTCTTTCTCTCATTCTCACTCCCTTTGCGCCTTTCCCTTTATTCAATCGCCAGCATGCACGATTTGCATCGGTACTCCCCGCTGCTAACAATTTACACTTTCTTATTATAGTAACCCAGTGACTGCGTATGTCAGCTCCCACTCTCCTGGCCGTCTCTCCCTCACACCTTTTCCTTTATGCTGCAGTAAATCCTTCTACATTACGCTCCAGGGTGTCTTCAGGCTTATCCTCTTTCTATACTGTACATCTTTTATACTCCCACTTTTGGTATTTTCTTCCATCTTGCTATACCATATTTTTAAAAGTTCATTTTTTTTTCTACATTTTTCTGAACTGTTATTTTTGCATATTTCCTTTACATGAACCTTTGCCTTCTTGTATTTGTGCTACTGATGTTGAAAACCACTGAACTTGAATGTCGCTGCCCTTTTTTCAAACTACACACTGCAGCACAGTTCCTACTGAAGCCTATACCTTAGACATTTCTGATCTAATAATACTTATGTGGTTATTATTTTTATTATTTCAGAATTCATTACAATGATTAATAGAATTCTACTTTTTCACTCTGCAGCTCGTCTTTTCTTCAGTCTCAGTGCATTGAGCTCTCAGGAGCATCTGCCTGATGTAGCTGAACAGAGCAGATCAGTCACTTTTAGTTACAAGTCAAGATATAGGAACCATAAGACCCAGGCCAGATGATCTCAAGCAGAGATCAGGCTTCCACGGGTAGTTAGCAGACGATCACAGATAACCAGGGAATGGCAGCAAGAAGTGTTTTCATGTGTTAGCTTCTCTTGGTGTGTTAAAACTCTGACAGAAGTGTTTCAGGTGAGATACAGGCATCGGCTGTTTTGCCTGCTGACAGAATGGATGATTTTCTCTGGATTGGCAAATGTAAGAAATCGTTTAATCTTAGTTAAATGTCTCAGTTGACTTTAGCATGTATAGGGCAAACAATGGATCGGCACATTATGATGTCATAGTGAAGTCGACCTCTGACATTAGGACATAAAATGTCATAACTTCACATTTCATCCTGTTTGACATTTGTCTAAAATCTTTGATTTAATCCTGTGAGTTGTTGAGAGATGGCCAGTAACCTTTGAACTTTGACATTTTCAATTTTGTCAAGATGTTCCTGAGATATTGCATTCACAAGAAATGGACAGGGAAATCTGAAAACATGAAGCCTATGGCCATGAAACGGGACCAAGAATAGACCCCTGGGGGACTCCACACAAGAGACGGATAATACTCCAGTTGTAGAAGAGATACTGAGATTGCTGAGACTGCTTGAAAATATCAAAACCTGACTTTTACAACCAGTCGTTGTACATCACACTGCGTGGTTCAAACTGTAGGAAAGAAAGAAAGACTGGAAGACAGATACGTCTCAAATGAACAGAAAAATAAGGTTGATTTTAAGTTTTGTCACAGGACATATACGACGCCCGTGTCACTCATCTGGTGGGTTTATATTCCCACTCTTATTGCTGATCTTCTTCACCTGGAGCACCGGGCACCATTATACACATGGTAAGGGATTCCCCACACTTGTTTTGGCAGGAAACTGCACACACACCTCCACCCTGACAAATGGCTCCGGTGCTTCACCTCCTTAACGACTCCTCAGAGTTACTACTAGGCATCTAAGTCAGAGCTGAGAGGTAGGAGTGAAGCCCTGTGTCGTATAATGACCAATAACTGACCTGTGTAGCTGGTGCCTTGTATCTTCTGAGCAGACAAGAAGTTTATCACTCAATGTTGGATTATCTCAACAAACTTAGATGTTAAAACTGGCTCAGCTGTTTCCTGGACACAAACTGTCAGCTGCTCGCATGAAGCTGCTTCACAGGAATATAAAATACTGTGAGTGATTAAAACTAACTTGATGCTATTTAACCAAATAAAAAATAAAAAATGAAATGCTTTGTTTAAACTGTTACTATCCTCCTTTAGGGTTAGATAAGGATCGGGGATAAAAGGGTATTTTGTGTTCTTGAGCAAGAAGAAGAAGAAGAGGCAGCAACATATTGGAGCTATTTGTAGCTACTACATATATATTTATGAGTTTTAAATATTCAGCAATTACATTTACAGATTCTATTTCACATTCAACTCCTTTGTGTCTTTTATTCGTTTGGGGTTATTTTAGGGTAATTAAGCTTTTATCTAAGGGTTCATAAATTCCAAGTTGTCTCGATATAATTTTGTGGGAAAATATAAAATTATAGGAAAAAATAGAGCAAGATTAGTAATATATTTGTAGTTAATTCCAAATGCTAAGATATCACTGCTGGTTGGTTCATTGTCGGTCAGCTAAACGTAAAAAAAATATATATATCTACAAACCAACTTAGAATTCAAGGTCTATGAAGACAGAGCTTACTGAAATAACAGGTTCTTTGTCTCCATTTTCCCTCTAATTGGAACCTGATTACATAGTTCTTGTTTCTGTAAATATAGGGAATTATAAGGAAAGAAAGTGTTACTCAAATTATCATAACCTCGAGCAGAGCAGCGCACTTCAGGGCCCCGCAGGCATCCAGACAACATGCTGTTAGGAGTGATTTTCAATAAAATCAATGCTGAAAAATAAGAATTTAATCTAGTGATAAAATTAGAGGCACAGCGAAACAAAATTAGTTTGGCCCCTGGCAACAATCTGGGCTTCTCATGTTTCCCCCCAAGGAAAAATACCTGCCCACCTCCTGACTTAGTGGATGATGACTGTATGTAGGCGGAATACTTTAGTAAATGTGTTCTACACTACGACTCAGCTCTCTCACAGACCTACCTGTAGCAGTAGCTCCCTGAGCCTGCGCAGCTGCGACTCCAGCTGTTTGTTGTGGTCCTCCAGGATCTGCATACGGGTCTCCAGGCGCGTCTTGTGCTGCCGGAGGACCCGGGCCTCGGCCAGAAGCTCCTCATCCTGCTGCCCCTCCGCCGTGGGGGAACCTGGGCCGCCCTCTCCGGCTTCAGTCAGCATGGGGACCGACGCCGCCTCCTCGTGCTTCCACTTGAGCCTCCTGTACTCGCCCTGCAGCACCCTGAGCACCCACAGAGGACAGATGGAGGAGAAAACAGTCAGGTGCAGCAAACAGAACACATAAACACAAACGCATATATTTATCCAGCTTCCACCTGATGCAAACAGGAAAGCACCTACACATAACGAGCTCAAATGTTTGTGAGTTATATAATTGGAATCATTTCACCACATGCATAAATACTAACCCGTAAAAAGCGGTGCGGCGAGGGGCTAATGTATTGTTGACATCTTACCGTGCGGAGAGCAATCATCTTCATTGTGCACATAAGCTGCAGTAAATCAGTGTCGTCTGTCTCATACGTGTGTGACGCGGAGGCCATTAACCGTCGGTGCTGTGAGGCGTTACGAAAGGTGTTTTAATTTCTCTGAGTGCTGCAGAACCATGCTGTTCTATTGATGCTGAATTAGTAATAACCCGCACTTGGGACGAACAAAAGCTGCACTATCACAGTGTCATCATGTTCCTAATGTGCAGTCCAGAGGATCAACCCCTGGGTTTTTGCTGACGTTGGCTTCACTCCGCTGTCGTATGTGTAAGAAGTAATTTTCTACTTTAAATCTCTTTTCTTCTTTACTTTTCCTGAACATGTTAAAGCCTATCAAGTAGAAAACCACTGAGCTGGGAACCCTTCCCCTTTGACACATGATGGAAACAAGTAACAGGTAGCAAAATACTGCAATTTCCCCCCAAAACACTGTTTTTACACTAGATAAGAGAATACGAGCGACGCACGAACAAATGTAATTTCAATTTTTATCTCTGAATTATGACTTTTCTCATGATTTTGATTTTTAATCTCATATTTATGACTTCTTGTCGCTTATATTCAACCTTTTTTCCCGTAATTTTGACTTTTTAGCTCAGAATTCTGATGTTTTCTCACAATTTGGATCATTTCAACCTTTTATCTCATAATTATACCTTTTTATGATGTGATTATGATTATAATTTGGATGATTATGAAATTTAAGATGTCATAAATATGGGATAACATTTTTATCCCATATTTAAGACATTTTAAGTCAAAATGAAGACTTTTCAACTCCCAGTTTCATCTTTCTCAATCTCCTGATCACATGTTCCTGTTCTTGTTAGAGAGCAACAGCAGCTGATGTTCAGAAATGGAGCCCGCAGACATAAACTAAACAGAGGTTCCACAGAGCCCCTTTGAGGTTCTGTCAACATCAATCACAGACAGAAAGCAGATGAAAATCAATTGTGTTAAACCATATTTTACAGCTCTTGTATCTGAGACTCCAAACTGAACTAATCCATCATTTTCTGCAGCAGACGTCTGAATGTTTTGAGTCGTCTGTCTCAAAATCAGGTCTGTAAGCAGTTCTTATAAAACAAGAAAAGGCATGAGCTCATAAAACAATGATAAGCATTATGTTTTAATCCTATCTAGAGTTAAAGTTATTTGATTCTGGTGTTAATCCATCATCCAGATCTGAGCCTCAGCGGAGGATAAACACCGAGCAGCAGCAGACTGTAGTGATAAAGACAAGAGAGAACACTGCAGTGTCACAACACAACCAGGATTCATTCTTTTGATAAAAACTGAACTGGGTCAAGGTTTCAGACACCCAAAGGCCACAACTGTGTGTGTGTGTGTGTGTGTGTGTGTGTGGCTGTGTGGCTGTGTGTCCCGTGTATGTGTGCGTGTGGGGGGGGGGGAAAGGTCACATCCCAACTGAAGACGAGAAGAAAATTATTCATATGAATCATTCGCACAAAGGTCCCCTCTGGTAACCAATTAAGAGGAGAGGGGGAATGAATTTGATTCATGTATGCAGAGCGCCGACCCTCTCAGCCACGAGGACACGATGCATTCAAATAACAGAAACATCTGAACTAATGTACGTCAGAGATGCTTTACACTTCTAGCAATCCATAATGAAGTCTTCCCGTCTCTTCTGAAGGGCACCGACAGACTTCTACATTACCAGCGACTGTTATTCTAAATAAATAAGTTACCTTTCAGTGTTACTGTCTGGGGATTATAAAGTGGAAAAGGGTAACAGTGTTTCTCTCTTATATCTTCAGATAAACCTATAAACTATAAACCTATAAAACCTTTTGCTATCATTCAAAACTGTAATCATCATTTTTCCTTGTGTTTTTGCATTCAGCTGCGTTTAGAAAACAACTTTAAAAAAAAAAGACGCCTCTCACTGCAAAAACTGAGCTTTGTCCGACCGTCAGAGGCTTCAAATCTAGCGTGAAAACAAAAAACAGAAAACGTCGGGGACGCTGTCAGGCTGTAGGCAGCAACATGACCAAAACAAACACAGCCGACAAAAGCGGTTGGGAAGAAAAGAAAAAAATGTGTCTTGTGTCAAAAGAAGTTGTGTTTTTGTTTGACAGAAGTTGTCAGACGGCGAGCGATGGACTTTACAGGACAATATTCACAACTTTGATTACTTTGCTGAGATTCTTTTCAGCAGACTCTTACGGACTAAAGAAATAGAAGTTATCGAGGACTGGACACAAATCAAGACTTTACAACCGTTTCAAAATGGAGGGAGCGACCTATTTCATCCCATCTCTTTTCTTACCATGCTGGCAAATGATCGATTTATTCTCTTGCGGTTTCTGTTAAATGTTCACATGTTCTTTACTCACTACAGATACTGTAAAAGTTTAACTACCCATTCCAGTTCTTTATGTAAGTAAAAGTCAGGAAGTACAGGCTCTGAAATGCACTCAAAGTATAAAAGTAGAAAGTTTCCCTCTGAAAGACATTTCCACTGAACTGAACCTCACGTCATATTAATATAATTCAGACACTATTAAACTTAAAGGTTGACTGAATAGGATTTGTGGGAGCTGCTCGTAAAACGCAATGTAGGGCGTAAAAGTAAAAAAGTTTTACGGTAACAGAGTATTTATACTTTGTATCATCTTTGCTGTCAGGTGTGCACACATGATATTTTCTTCCTCTCTGTTTACGCTCTGCAGTAGGTTTGCAAATGGAAGCAGATAAACCGTAAATTCTGTAATGCCTCCAGATAAACACACACACACACACACACACACACACACACACACACACACATTTGTGTTCTAATGCTTCTGGGGAGCTTTACTGACGGAAACCAAGACTCACTGACACGCTCATGTTCACTGACCTGTTCTCGTTCTCCAGGCGGGCCAGGGTGCATTGGAGCTGCTCCTTGTCCTGGTGCTCCAGGTGGGCCAGCAGCATGTGCTGTCCACAGGGTGAGTCATGGTCCAGGGCTGGGCTGGAGTGACGCAGGAGGTACTGATCTTCATCCCTGAGTCCCCCACACAGGAGACAGCACACTGAGCCACCAGCACACAGCCACCAGCAGCACAAAGCAGAGCCAAGGACGGCGTGGGACAGCAGACAGGCCAAAGCGGGGCGGGGCGGGGACGAGACGCAATCAAGCAAGACTGGACAGAACGGGACGGGACACTGTGACGAAGGCACTGCGCCAGGTTCACGGGCCAAATATTAAATGTTCTGTAATAAACTGGGCTTAACACACCATTAAAAAAACACACTAAGATTAAAAATGGAAGGTGGATCCTCATAGATAAACAATAATAAACGCTTTACCGACAACGAAAGAGAAAACTTAATGTGCAGATCTGCGAGGGGAGACCTGCGGCTGCAAACACATTTAATGCGTCTGTGAATGTTTGGCAATTATTTTAATGGAAAGACAGCTGTTTGTCTATTTATATGTTGCCGTAATGCTTTGGGCTGTGAACCAAACTCCTTTACTGAGCCAAGTTAAAAGCGAGCTATAGCTTTGCATTGTAATGCCAGATTATACATCACAGAGGTATTAATGAGCCAGACTTAGTCAAGCAGGCTGGTTTTGTTTAAAAATGGACTGAATCACATCTCATTACTGTCTGATCTGTTAATCACATTGCTTACATGCTTCAGTGGGTCGTCAATAAACCGGATATTACAGGTATTCCAAAAAAATATTTGTATTATATCCAACTGATGATTTATTTACATCTTTCACTCTATTACAGCAACTTGTAAGTGATTCTGGAGAGAGATAGTTGATTGAGTTTTATTCCCAAGCCATCAGATGTTGACACTCTTGGACCTGAACCTCATTAACCCATAATATTGATATCTGACAACCTGGGAGTGAGACTGAACCGGCAACCTGACACCGCCCAACGCTCGGTGTCAGCTCCAGGCGCAGCTGAGGATAAGTGGTTACAGATGGATGGAGACTCCGCAATGACCTTTAATAATCTTTCTCCAGGAAGTTACATAGTGTTGATTTAAGTAAATCAAGTTTTTAAATCACAAGTGGGTCAAAAATTATCCACAGGCATTTCCATGAACATTTTAAAGGGGGAGGGAACGGCGTTTGATTTTTAGATGTTGAGAATCTATTAAATGTCTTTACAGGGTGCTTCTGTCGGTACTGGAGGAATTAAGAGATCTCTTTTTCTCATGAAACAATGCGCTCAAAAGTCTGGTTAAACTTGTCTCGGGCTCTTCGTCCTCCGTAATCTGGATGTTTTCACAGGTCAGGCCTTCAGTCTTGACCAGCGACTTAAGGGATGGTTTGTTTCTGTTTCTTTAGGCCCGTTGTGCCAACAGATGATTATTACTCATGTGTATTTTTCACCTTTTCTTAGCAGGACCCACATTAGCCACTTACGCGTGGCTCAAAACGCTGCTGCCAAGCTTCTGATAAAGTCCTCATAAGGGTCTCACATTACACCGATCCTTATGTCTTTACGCTGGCTGCACATCAAATTCAGAATCCAATGCAAGATCCTTGTAACCATGTTTAAAGCCTCGCACGTCCAGACACCTGATTACATTAAAGAGCCACCAAGCAGGAGTCTGAGGTCCTCTGATCAGGGTTGATCTGTTCCTCGCTCCAGACATAAGACAGGAGACACTGTCCAACTCTCTCTGTCTCTGGACTTTTGACACCATATCATCCCTATTTTTGTTTTTTTTTTCTTTTGTTTTGGCGGGTTGGTTGCATTTAATGCTTTTAATCTCTCATGCTTTTTATTTCTCTGTGAAACACTTCATGAAGTCTTTTCTGCTGAATAAATAAACAGGTCGTCTGCATGTGCGGGTGAAAAACA